>JAJNNQ010000053.1:7722500-8190000 GCA_027886175.1 Phylloscopus collybita
CCAAAGGAACCTGTGCTGGTTGTGGTTGCCATGGAAACTGACCATAGCAAAAGGGGGTGGGTGACGGTTGCCAGGGAAACGACCATAGCTACAGCAGGCTCGTGATGGTTGCCATGGAAACTGACTATAGCAACGGGGGCTGGTGATGGTTTCCATGGAAAATAACCGTAGCAATAGAGGGCTGGTGGTGGTTGACATGGAAACTGACCATAGCAACGGGGGCTGGTGATGGTTGTCATGGAAACTGACCGTAGCAACAGCAGGTTGGTGATGGTTGCCATGGAAATTGACCATAGGAACAGGAGCTGGTTGTGGTTGCCATGGAAACTGACCGTAGCAACAAGGGGGGGCAGGTGATTGTTGCCATGGAAACTGACCATAGGAACAGGGGCCAGTGATGGTTGCCATGGAAACTGACCGCAGCAACGGTAGCTGGTGATGGTTGCCATGGAAACTGACTGTAGGAACAGGAGGCTGGTGATGGATACCATGGAATCTGACCATAGCAACAGGGGGCTGGTGATGGTTGTCATGGAAACAGTCCGTAGCAACAGCAGGCTTGTGATGGTTGCCATGGAAACTGACCATAGGAATAGCGGGCTGGTGATGGTTGACATGGAAACTGACCACAGCAACGGCAGCTGATGATGGTTGCCATGGAAACTGACCTTACCAGCAGGCTGGTAATGGTTGCCATGGAAATTGACCATAGGAACAGGAGCTGGTTGTGGTTCCCCTGGAAACTGACCATAGCAATAGGGGGCTGGTGACGGTTGCCATGGAAACTGACTATAGCAACAATGGGCTGTGATGGTTGCCATGGAAACTGAACGTACCAGCAGGCTGGTCATGGTTGCCATGGAAATTGAACATAGGAACGGGAGCTGGTTGTGGTTGCCATGGAAGCAGTCCGTAGCAAGGGGAGCTGGTGATGGTTTCCATGGAAACTGACAATAACAATAGGGGGCTGGTGATGGATGCCATGGAAACTGACCATAGCAACCGCAGGCTTGTGATTGTTGCCATGGAAACTGACCATAGGAATAGCGGGCTGGTGATGGTTGACATGGAAACTGACCATACCAATAGGGGGCTCATGATGGTTGCCATGGAAACTGACCACAGCAACGGCAGCTGATGATGGTTGCCATGGAAACTGACCTTACCAGCAGGCTGGTAATGGTTGCCATGGAAATTGACCATAGCCACAGGGGCAGGTGATGGTTTCCATGGAAACTGACCATAGCAACGGTAGCTGGTGATTGTTGCCATGGAAACTGACCATAGCAACAGGGGGCTGGTGGTGGTTGCCATGGAAACTGACCGTAGCAACAGCAGGCTCGTGATGTTTGCCATGGAAACTAACAGTAGCAATATAGGGCTGGTGGTGGTTGACATGGAAACTGACCATAGCCACGGGGGCTGGTGATGATTGTCATGGAAACTGACCATAGCAACAGCAGGCTCATGATGGTTTCCATGGAAACAAACCAGAGCAATAGGGGGCTGGTGATGGCTGCCATGGAAACTGACCATAGCAACATGGGGCTGGTGATGCTTGCCATGGAAACTGATTGTAGGAACAGGGGGGCAGGTGATGGTTGCCATGGAAACTGACCATAGCAATGGGGGCTGGTGATGGTTGCCATGGAAACTGACAGTAGGAATAGCGGGCTGGTGATGGTTGACATGGAAACTGACCATAACAATAGGGGGCTGGTTATGGTTGCCATGGAAACTGACCGTAGCAACAGCAGGCTTGTGATGGTTGCCATGGAAACTGACCATAGGAATAACGGGCTGGTGATGGTTGCCATGGAAACTGACCCTAGCCACAGCGGCTTGTGATGGTTAACATGGAATTTGATGGTAGAAACGGTAGCTGGTTATTGTTGCCATTGAAAATGACTACAGCAACGGGGGGGGCTGGTGATGGTTGCCATGGAAACAGTCCGTAGCAAGGGGAGCTGGTGATGGTTGACATGGAAACTGACAATTGCAATGGGGGCTGGTGATGGTTGCCATGGAAACTGACCACAGCAACGGCAGCTGATGATGGTTGCCATGGAAACTGACCTTACCAGCAAGCTGGTAATGGTTGCCATGGAAATTGACCATAGGAACAGGAGCTGGTTGTGGTTGCCATGGAAACTGACCATAGCAATAGGGGGCTGGTGACGGTTGCCATGGCAACTGACTATAGCAACAGTGGGCTGTGATGGTTGCCATGGAAACTGAACGTACCAGCAGGCTGGTCATGGTTGCCATGGAAATTGAACATAGGAACGGGAGCTGGTTGTGGTTGCCATGGAAGCAGTCCGTAGCAAGGGGAGCTGGTGATGGTTTCCATGGAAACTGACCATAGCAACGGGGGCTGGTGATGGTTGTCATGGAAACTGACCATAGCAACAGCAGGTTGGTGATGGTTGCCATGTAAATTGACCATAGGAACAGGAGCTGGTTGTGGTTGCCATGGAAACAGCCCGTAGGAAGGGGAGATGTGATGGTTTCCATGGAAACTTACCGTTGTAACGGGAGTTGATGATGGTTGCCATGGAAACTGACCGTAGCAACAAGGGGGGGCAGGTGATTGTTGCCATGGAAACTGACCATAGGAACAGGGGCCAGTGATGGTTGCCATGGAAATTGACTGTAGCAACGGTAGCTGGTGATTGTTGCCATGGAAACTGACCGTAGCAACAGCAGGCTCATGATGGTTTCCATGGAAACTAACCATAGCAATAGGGGGCTGGTGATGGCTGCCATAGAAACTGACCATAGCAACATGGGGCTGGTGATGCTTGCCATGGAAACTGACCATTGCAATGGGGGCTGGTGATGGTTGACATGGAAACTGACCGCAGCAACGGTAGCTGGTGATTGTTAACATGGAAACTGAATGTAGGAACAGGGGGCTGGTGATGGTTACCATGGAATCTGACCATAGCAACAGTGGGCTGGTGATGTTTGTCATGGAAATTGACCATAGGAACCTGTGCTGGTTGTGGTTGCCGTGGAAACTGACCATAGCAAAAGGGTGTGGGTGACGGTTGCCATGGAAACGACCATAGCTACAGCAGGCTCGTGATGGTCGCCATGGAAACTGACTCTAGCAACGGGGGCTGGTGATGGTTGCCATGGAACCTGCCCGCAGCAATAGGGGGCTGGTGATGGTTCACATGGAAAATGACCATAGCCACAGGGGCAGGGGATGGTTTCCATGGAAACTGACCATTGCAATGGGGGCTGGTGATGGTTGCCATGGAAACTGACAGTAGGAATAGCGGGCTGGTGATGGCTGACATGGAAACTGAGCATAACAATAGGGGGCTGGTGATGGTGTCCATGGAAACAGTCCGTAGCAACAGCAGGCTTGTGATCGTTGCCATGGAAACTGACCATAGGAATAGCGGGCTGGTGATGGTTGACATGGAAACTGACCATAGCCACAGCGGCTTGTGATGGTTAACATGGAATTTGATGGTAGAAACGGTAGCTGGTTATTGTTGCCATGGAAAATGACTACAGCAACGGGGGGGGGCTGGTGATGGTTGCCATGCAAACAGTCCGTAGCAAGGGGAGCTGGTGATGGTTGACATGGAAACTGACCATTGCAATGGGGGCTGGTGATGGTTGCCATGGAAACTGACCTTACCAGCAGGCTGGTAATGCTTGCCATGGAAATTGACCATAGCCACAGGGGCAGGTGATGGTTTCCATGGAAACTGACCATAGCAACGGTAGCTGGTGATTGTTGCCATGGGAACTGACCGTAGCAACAGGGGGCTGGTGGTGGTTGCCATGGAAACTGACCGTAGCAACAAGGGGGGGCAGGTGATTGTTGCCATGGAAACAGACCATAGGAACAGGGGCCGGTGATGGTTGCCATGGAAACTGACCGCAGCAACGGTAGTTGGTGATGGTTGCCATGGAAACTGACTGTAGGAACAGGAGGCTGGTGATGGTTACCATGGAATCTGACCATAGCAACAGGGGGCTTGTGATTGTTCGCCTGAAAATTGACCGCAGCAACGCCAGCTGGTGATGGTTGCCATGGAAACTGACCATAACAATAGGGGGCTGGTGATGGTGTCCATGGAAACAGTCCGTAGCAACAGCAGGCTTGTGATGGTTGCCATGGAAACTGACCATAGGAATAACGGGCTGGTGATGGTTGCAATGGAAACTGACCATAGCCACAGCGGCTTGTGATGGTTAACATGGAATTTGATGGTAGAAACGGTAGCTGGTTATTGTTGCCATGGAAAATGACTACAGCAACGGGGGGGGGCTGGTGATGGTTGCCATGGAAACAGTCCGTAGCAAGGGGAGCTGGTGATGGTTGACATGGAAACTGACCATTGCAATGGGGGCTGGTAATGGTTGCCATGGAAACTGACCATAACAATAGGGGGCTGGTGATGGTTGCCATGGAAACAGTCCGTAGCAACAGCAGGCTTGTGATGGTTGCCATGGAAACTGACCATAGGAATAGCGGGCTGGTGATGGTTGCCATGGAAACTGACCACAGCAACGGCAGCTGATGATGGTTGCCATGGAAACTGACCTTACCAGCAGGCTGGTAATGGTTGCCATGGAAATTGACCATAGGAACAGGAGCTGGTTGAGGTTGCCCTGGAAACTGACCATAGCAATAGGGGGCTGGTGACGGTTGCCATGGAAACTGACTATAGCAACAGTGGGCTGTGATGGTTGCCATGGAAACTGAACGTACCAGCAGGCTGGTCATGGTTGCCATGGAAATTGAACATAGGAACGGGAGCTGGTTGTGGTTGCCATGGAAGCACTCCGTAGCAAGGCGAGCTGGTGATGGTTTCCATGGAAACTGACCATAACAATAGGGGGCTGGTGATGGATGCCATGGAAACAGTCCGTAGCAACCGCAGGCTTGTGATGGTTGCCATGGAAACTGACCATAGGAATAGCGGGCTGGTGATGGTTGTAATGGAAACTGACCATACCAATAGGGGGCACATGATGGTTGCCATGGAAAAAGACCATAGCCACAGCGGCTTGTGATGGTTGCCATGGAAACTGACCTTACCAGCAGGCTGCAAATGGTTGCCATGGAAATTGAACATAGGAATAACGGGCTGGTGATGGTTTCCATGGAAACTGGCCATAGCCACAGCGGCTTGTGATGGTTAACATGGAATTTGATGGTAGAAACGTTAGCTGGTTATTGTTGCCATGGAAACAGTCCATAGCAAGGGGAGATGGTGATGGTTTCCATGGAAACTGACCGTTGTTACGGGAGTTGATGATGGTTGCCATGGAAACTGACCGTAGCAACAAGGGGGGGGCAGGTGATTCTTGCCATGGAAACTGACCATAGGAACAGGGGTCGGTGATGGTTGCCATGGAAATTGACTGTAGCAACGGTAGCTGGTGATTGTTGCCATGGAAACTGACCGTAGCAACAGCAGGCTCATGATGGTTTCCATGGAAACTAACCATAGCAATCGGGGGCTGGTGATGGCTGCCATGGAAACTGACCATAGCAACATGGGGCTGGTGATGGTTGCCATGGAAACTGACCATAGCAACAGGGTTGTTGAAGGTTGCCATGGAAACTGAACAACCAAGAGGGGTATGTTGGTGGTTGCCATAGAAACTGACAATCGCAACAAGGCTGTGATGGTTGCCACAGAAACTGACCCTAGCAACAGGGGGCTGGTGATGGTTGCCATGGACACTGACCATTGCAACAGGGTTTTTGATTGTTGCCATGGAAATTGACCATAGCAACAGCGGCAGGTTACGGTTGTTATGGGAACGTACGGTAGCAACAGGGGGCTGGTGATGGTTGCCATCGAAACTGACCGTAGCAAGAGGGGGCTGGTGATGGTTGCCATAGAAAATTACCAATAGCAACGGGGCTGGTGATGGTTGCAATGGAAACTGACCATAGAAGCAGCGGGCTGGTGATGGTTGCCATGAAAACTGACCATAGCAACAGGGGCTGGTGATGGTTGCCATGGAAACTGACCGCAGCAACGGTAGCTGGTGATTGTTAACATGGAAACTGACTGTAGGAACAGGGGGCTGGTGATGGTTACCATGGAATCTGACCATAGCAACAGTGGGCTGGTGATGGTTGTCATGGAAATTGACCATAAGAACCTGTGCTGGTTGTGGTTGCCATGGAAACTGACCACAGCCACAGGGGCAGGTGACGGTTTCCATGGAAACTGACCATTGCAATGGGGGCTGGTGATGGTTGCCATGGAAACTGACAGTAGGAATAGCGGGCTGGTGATGGCTGACATGGAAACTGACCATTACAATAGGGGGCTGGTGATGGTTGCCATGGAAACTGACCACAGCAACGGCAGCTGATGATGGTTGCCATGGAAACTGACCTTACCAGCAGGCTGGTAATGGTTGCCATGGAAATTGACCATAGCCACAGGGGCAGGTGATGGTTTCCATGGAAACTGACCATAGCAACGGTAGCTAGTGATTTTTGCCTTGGAAACTGACCATAGCAACAGGGGGATGGTGGTGGTTGCCATGGAAACTAAAGGTACCAATAGACGGCTGGTGGTGGTTGCCATGGAAACTGACCATAGCAACGGGGACTGGTGATGGTTGTCATGGAAACTGACCGTAGCAACAGCAGGTTGGTGATGGTTGCCATGGAAATTGACCATAGGAACAGGAGCTGGTTGTGGTTGCCATGGAAACAGTCCGTAGCAAGGGGAGCTGGTGATGGTTTCCATGGAAATTTACCGTTGTAACGGGAGCTGATGATGGTTGCAATGGAAACTGACCATAGGAACAGGGGCTGGTGATGGTTGCTATGGAAACTGACCGTAGCAACAAGGGGGGGGCAGGTGATTGTTGCCATGGAAACTGACCATAGGAACAGGGGCCGGTGATGGTTGCCATGGAAACTGACTGTAGGAAGAGGAGGCTGGTGATGGTTACCATGGAATCTGACCATAGCAACAGGGGGCTGGTGATGGTTGGCCTGAAAATTGACCGCAGCAACGGCAGCTGGTGATGGTTGCCATAGAAACTGACCGTAGCTGCAGCAGGCTGGTAATGGTTGCCATGAAAATTGAACATAGGAATAACGGGCTGGTGATGGTTGCCATGGAAACTGACCATAGCCACAGCGGCTTGTGATGGTTAACATGGAATTTGATGGTAGAAACGGTAGCTGGTTCTTGTTGCCATGAAAAATGACTACAGCAACGGGGGGGGCTGGTGATGGTTGCCATGGAAACAGTCCGTAGCAAGGGGAGCCGGTGATGGTTGACATGGAAACTGACCATAGCAACAGCAGGTTGGTGATGGTTGCCGTGGAAATTGACCATAGGAACAGGAGCTGGTTGTGGTTGCCATGGTAACAGCCCGTAGCAAGGGGAGTTGATGATGGTTGCCATGGAAACTGACCGTTGTAACGGGAGTTGATGATGGCTGCCATGGAAACTGACCGTAGCAACAAGGGGGGGCAGGTGATTGTTGCCATGGAAACTGACCATAGGAACAGGGGCCGGTGATGGTTGCCATGGAAATTGACCGTAACAACGGTAGCTGGTGATTGTTGCCATGGAAACTAACCATAGCCACAGCGGCTTGTGATGGTTAACATGGAATTTGATGGTAGCAACGGTAGCTGGTTATTGTTGCCATGGAAAATGACTACAGCAACGGGGGGGGCCTGGTGATGGTTGCCATGGAAACAGTCCGTAGCAAGGGGAGCTGGTGATGGTTGACATGGAAACTGACCATTGCAATGGGGGCTGGTGATGGTTGCCATGGAAACTGACCATAACAATAGGGGGCTGGTGATGGTTGCCATGGAAACAGTCCGTAGCAACAGCAGGCTTGTGATGGTTGCCATGGAAACTGACTATAGCAATAACGGGCTGGTGATGGTTGCCATGGAAACTGACCATAGCCACAGCGGCTTGTGATGGTTAACATGAAATTTGATGGTAGAAACGGTAGCTGGTTATTGTTGCCATGGAAAATGACTACAGCAACGGGGGGTGCTCGTGATGGTTGCCATGGAAACACTCCGTAGCAAGGGGAGCTGGTGATGGTTGACATGGAAACTGACCATTGCAACGGGGGCTGGTGATGGTTGCCATGGAAACTGACCATAACAATAGGGGGCTGGTGATGGTTGCCATGGAAACAGTCCGTAGCTACAGGAGCTGGTGATGGTTGCCATGGAAACTGACCGCAGCAACGGTAGCTGGTGATTGTTAACATGGAAACTGACTGTAGGAACAGGGGGCTGGTGATGGTTACCATGGAATCTGACCATAGCAACAGTGGGCTGGTGATGGTTGTCATGGAAATTGACCATAGGAACCTGTGCTGGTTGTGGTTGCCATGGAAACTGACCATAGCAAAAGGGGGTGGGTGACGGTTGCCAGGGAAACGACCATAGCTACAGCAGGCTCGTGATGGTCGCCATGGAAACTGACTATAGCAACGGGGGCTGGTGATGGTTTCCATGGAAAATAACCGTAGCAATAGAGGGCTGGTGGTGGTTGACATGGAAACTCACCATAGCAACGGGGGCTGGTGATGGTTGTCATGGAAACTGACCGTAGCAACAGCAGGTTGGTGATGGTTGCCATGGAAATTGACCATAGGAACAGGAGCTGGTTGTGGTTGCCATGGAAACTGACCGTAGCAACAAGGGGGGGCAGGTGATTGTTGCCATGGAAACTGACCATAGGAACAGGGGCCAGTGATGGTTGCCATGGAAACTGACCGCAGCAACGGTAGCTGGTGATGGTTGCCATGGAAACTGACTGTAGGAACAGGAGGCTGGTGATGGATACCATGGAATCTGACCATAGCAACAGGGGGCTGGTGATGGTTGTCATGGAAACAGTCCGTAGCAACAGCAGGCTTGTGATGGTTGCCATGGAAACTGACCATAGGAATAGCGGGCTGGTGATGGTTGACATGGAAACTGACCACAGCAACGGCAGCTGATGATGGTTGCCATGGAAACTGACCTTACCAGCAGGCTGGTAATGGTTGCCATGGAAATTGACCATAGGAACAGGAGCTGGTTGTGGTTCCCCTGGAAACTGACCATAGCAATAGGGGGCTGGTGACGGTTGCCATGGAAACTGACTATAGCAACAGTGGGCTGTGATGGTTGCCATGGAAACTGAACGTACCAGCAGGCTGGTCATGGTTGCCATGGAAATTGAACATAGGAACGGGAGCTGGTTGTGGTTGCCATGGAAGCAGTCCGTAGCAAGGGGAGCTGGTGATGGTTTCCATGGAAACTGACCATAACAATAGGGGGCTGGTGATGGATGCCATGGAAACTGACCATAGCAACCGCAGGCTTGTGATTGTTGCCATGGAAACTGACCATAGGAATAGCGGGCTGGTGATGGTTGACATGGAAACTGACCATACCAATAGGGGGCTCATGATGGTTGCCATGGAAACTGACCACAGCAACGGCAGCTGATGATGGTTGCCATGGAAACTGACCTTACCAGCAGGCTGGTAATGGTTGCCATGGAAATTGACCATAGCCACAGGGGCAGGTGATGGTTTCCATGGAAACTGACCATAGCAACGGTAGCTGGTGATTGTTGCCATGGAAACTGACCATAGCAACAGGGGCTGGTGGTGGTTGCCATGGAAACTGACCGTAGCAACAGCAGGCTCGTGATGTTTGCCATGGAAACTAACAGTAGCAATATAGGGCTGGTGGTGGTTGACATGGAAACTGACCATAGCCACGGGGGCTGGTGATGATTGTCATGGAAACTGACCATAGCAACAGCAGGCTCATGATGGTTTCCATGGAAACTAACCAGAGCAATAGGGGGCTGGTGATGGCTGCCATGGAAACTGACCATAGCAACATGGGGCTGGTGATGCTTGCCATGGAAACTGATTGTAGGAACAGGGGGGCAGGTGATGGTTGCCATGGAAACTGACCATAGCAATGGGGGCTGGTGATGGTTGCCATGGAAACTGACAGTAGGAATAGCGGGCTGGTGATGGTTGACATGGAAACTGACCATAACAATAGGGGGCTGGTGATGGTTGCCATGGAAACTGACCGTAGCTGCAGCAGGCTGGTAATGGTTGCCATGGAAACTGACCATAGGAATAACGGGCTGGTGATGGTTGCCATGGAAACTGACCATAGCCACAGCGGCTTGTGATGGTTAACATGAAATTTGATGGTAGAAACGGTAGCTGGTTATTGTTGCCATGGAAAATGACTACAGCAACGGGGGGGGCTGGTGATGGTTGCCATGGAAACAGTCCGTAGCAAGGGGAGCTGGTGATGGTTGACATGGAAACAAACCATTGCAACGGGGGCTGGTGATGGTTGCCATGGAAACTGACCATAACAATAGGGGGCTGGTGATGGTTGTCATGGAAACAGTCCGTAGCAACAGCAGGCTTGTGATGGTTGCCATGGAAACTGACCATAGGAATAGCGGGCTGGTGATGGTTGACATGGAAACTGACCACAGCAACGGCAGCTGATGATGGTTGCCATGGAAACTGACCTTACCAGCAGGCTGGTAATGGTTGCCATGGAAATTGACCATAGGAACAGGAGCTGGTTGTGGTTCCCCTGGAAACTGACCATAGCAATAGGGGGCTGGTGACTGTAGCAACGGTAGCTGGTGATTGTTGCCATGGAAACTGACCGTAGCAACAGCAGGCTCATGATGGTTTCCATGGAAACTAACCATAGCAATAGGGGGCTGGTGACGGTTGCCATGGCAACTGACTATAGCAACAGTGGGCTGTGATGGTTGCCATGGAAACTGAACGTACCAGCAGGCTGGTCATGGTTGCCATGGAAATTGAACATAGGAACGGGAGCTGGTTGTGGTTGCCATGGAAGCAGTCTGTAGCAAGGGGAGCTGGTGATGTTTTCCATGAAAACTGACCATAGCAACGGGGGCTGGTGATGGTTGTCATGGAAACTGACCATAGCAACTGGAGGTTGGTGATGGTTGCCATGGAAATTGACCATAGGAACAGGAGCTGGTTGTGGTTGCCATGGAAACAGCCCGTAGCAAGGGGAGCTGGTGATGGTTTCCATGGAAACTTACCGTTGTAACGGGAGTTGATGATGGTTGCCATGGAAACTGACCGTAGCAACAAGGGGGGGGCAGGTGATTGTTGCCATGGAAACTGACCATAGGAACAGGGGCCGGTGATGGTTGCCATGGAAATTGACTGTAGCAACGGTAGCTGGTGATTGTTGCCATGGAAACTGACCGTAGAAACAGCAGGCTCATGATGGTTTCCATGGAAACTAACCATAGCAATAGGGGGCTGGTGATGGCTGCCATGGAAACTGACCATAGCAATGGGGGCTGGTGATGGTTGCCATGGAAACTGACAGTAGGAATAGCGGGCTGGTGATGGTTGACATGGAAACGTACCATAACAATAGGGGGCTTGTGATGGTTGCCATGGAAACTGACCGTAGCAACAGCAGGCTTGTGATGGTTGCCATGGAAACTGACCATAGGAATAACGGGCTGGTGATGGTTGCCATGGAAACTGACCATAGCCACAGCGGCTTGTGATGGTTAACATGGAATTTGATGGTAGAAACGGTAGCTGGTTATTGTTGCCATTGAAAATGACTACAGCAACGGGGGGGGCTGGTGATGGTTGCCATGGAAACAGTCCGTAGCAAGGGGAGCTGGTGATGGTTGACATGGAAACTGACAATTGCAATGGGGGCTGGTGATGGTTGCCATGGAAACTGACCATAAAAATAGGGGGCTGGTGATGGTTGCCATGGAAACAGTCCGTAGCAACAGCAGGCTTGTGTTGGTTGCCATGGAAACTGACCATAGGAATAGCGGGCTGGTGATGGTTGCCATGGAAACTGGCCATACCAATAGGGGGCTCATGATGGTTGCCATGGAAACTGACCACAGCAACGGCAGCTGATGATGGTTGCCATGGAAACTGACCTTACCAGCAGGCTGGTAATGGTTGCCATGGAAATTGACCATAGGAACAGGAGCTGGTGATTGTTGCCATGGAAACTGACCATAGCAATAGGGGGCTGGTGACGGTTGCCATGGAAACTGACTATAGCAACAGTGGGCTGTGATGGTTAACATGGAATTTGATGGTAGAAACGGTAGCTGGTTATTGTTGCCATGGAAAATGACTACAGCAACGGGGGGGGCTGGTGATGGTTGCCATGGAAACAGTCCATAGCAAGGGGAGCTGGTGATGGTTGACATGGAAACTGACCATTGCAATGGGGGCTGGTGATGGTTGCCATGGAAACTGACCATAGCAACAGGGGGCTGGTGATGGTTGCCATGGAAACTGACTGTAGGAACAGGAGTCTGGTGATGGTTACCATGGAATCTGATCATAGCAACAGGGGGCTGGTGATGGTTGGCCTGAAAATTGACCGCAGCAACGGCAGCTGGTGATGGTTGCCATGGAAACTGACCGTAGCTGCAGCAGGCTGGTAATGGTTGCCATGAAAATTGAACATAGGAATAACGGGCTGGTGATGGTTGCCATGGAAACTGAGCATAGCCACAGCGTCTTGTGATGGTTAACATGGAATTTGATGGTAGAAACGGTAGCTGGTTATTGTTGCCATGGAAAATGACTACAGCAACGGGGGGGGCTGGTGATGGTTGCCATGGAAACAGTCCGTAGCAAGGGGAGCTGGTGATGGTTGACATGGAAACTGACCATTGCAATGGGGGCTGGTGATGGTTGCCATGGAAACTGACCATAACAATAGGGGGCTGGTGATGGTTGCCATGGAAACAGTCCGTAGCAACAGCAGGCTTGTGATGGTTGCCATGGAAACTGACCATAGGAATAGCGGGCTGGTGATGGTTGACATGGAAACTGACCATACCAATAGGGGGCTCATGATGGTTGCCATGGAAACTGACTACAGCAACGGCAGCTGATGATGGTTGCCATGGAAACTGACCTTTCCAGCTGGCTGGTAATTGTTGCCATGGAAATTGACCATAGCCACAGGGGCAGGTGATGGTTTCCATGGAAACTGACCATAGCAACGGTAGCTGGTGATTATTGCCATGGAAACTGACCATAGCAACAGGGGGCTGGTGGTGGTTGCCATGGAAACTGACCGTTTCTACAGGAATTACTGGCATTTCCCAAGAAAGGCAAGATTTTTTAATCATAGGCAAGGACAGCAAGAGAATTCTCAGACTTTCAGTTCTTCCAGCTGTTGTTGCAATGAACTGTAATGAAGAGCTAATAATTTTAGCTCTTGCATTCAATGTTCCTATGGTGATTCCACCAAAGACACTTACTGCTGTTGCTTTTGCTTTTCCTATGGATACTTCTAAACAAATTGTGTGCCCAAAAGTGTCTCTTGGAAGCCCTATTTCAGGTCCTAATGTCCTTTGGGTAGAACGTGTGAGCCGTAAACCCACCAGAGCTGACTTGCGGCCTGACTCACCTTGATAGAACTGTTTATAGTACAGGCATGATAGACACTGGTGCTGATGTCACAGTGATCTCTCACAGGTGCTGGCCAAGTGATTGGAATTTGGAATCACCTATGGGCACCCTTACAGGGATTGGAAGTGCCACTGTGTGTTTACAAAGTGAATCTATGATTACTATTACAGGTCCTGAAGGGAAGACAGTGACAGTACGTCCTTTCGTTGTGCAAAAGCCTGTCACAGTATGGGGGAGAGACGTACTGTCCCACTGGGGAGCAAAACTGGAAGTGGGCCAAGGATGACTGTGCCAAAACCTACCACTCTAAAGCTGTCATGGAAAACTGACTTTCCTGTCTGGATTGATCAATGGCCTTTACCAGAGAAAAAGCGGAGTATTCTTAAGAATCTGGTAAAAGAGCAATTGCTAAAAGGTCACATCACACCCACGAACAGTCCCTGGAATTTACCCATGTTTGTCATCCAGAAGAAAGCTTCTGACTCCTGGAGATTGCTCCATGACCTGAGAAAAATCAATGAAGTGATCGAGGACATCGGTCCTCTGCAGCCTGGACTTCCCTCTCTATCAATTATTCAAAAAATAATTTTTTTAATTATTAAAATTAATTAAATTTTATTAATTTTATCTAATTAAATTAATTAATTAGATTATTAAAAATAATCTAATAAGATCATTGATTTAAAGGACTGTTTCTTCAACATACCACTTCACCCAGAAGATGCCCTGAGGTTCGCCTTTTCAGTTCCAGCTATCAGTTGAGGAGAACCATTGGAGAGGTATCACTGGAAATCTTTGCCTCAATGAATGAAGAACTCACCAACAATATGTCAACATTCTGTGGCTGTTACTAGCACGGGCACAAAGCGAGGCCTGGCTCGAGTGGGCGGCATGGCTGCTACACTTAGCTCGCTCGGTCCATTGCTCACAGAACACCAATGTGGTGGATGGCAAAATGGCGATTTATTGAAACTTGCACAGAGTTTTTATAACTTTTGCTACCAAAACTCCACCTGTCTGCTTGGGTCATCCTTCATATGTGATTGGCTGACCCAGCATGTTGCTTCGCGTATCTTTCTCTGGCCCAGCCTGGTGTTCAGCTTGGGCTCCCAGCAGCTCTGATACGCTTCAACAGTACCTGTTGGTGAGATCTTGGCTCCGCAGGCAGTTCTACTTACAGTGTCATGGCTGTGGTTAGAAAGAGTGGACTCTCTGAGGCATTCAGGAAACAGAGGTTTTATTCAGGGGGTCAGGGGATCCCCCAGCCTCAGTCCGTAGCCTCCAGAGAGACCCCAAACCTCGGGCTGCAGGGCGTTTTTGTTCAGGACAGTTCAAGGGGTGGGTACAAAGTGTACAAACCAATAAAACAATCAAAACAATACATGCCAGCTAGATTACTTAAACACTAACAAATCCAAAATAGGTTTGGGAGTGGTCTCAAGGGGTTCCGCCAACCAATGGCCGAAACTCTTGAACCTTGAAGATAAGAATTCCATGATGGACAGAGGGAAAAATCAGACATAAAACAAAAATGGGACAGGGAAAAGAACCAATAGGAAGGAATCTCCAAGCAGAGACTCAGGTTGTCTTAGAAACCCTTATCAAACTATGATAAGAATACTTTCTAGGGCAAGAGGCCCTTTCAAGGTATCCACTACACTAAAATTACAATCAAAAAACTATACTATGTTCCTAACTAAAACTTATAAAACATTTCTTGCAAACCCACACCAGCAGGCCTACCAATAGAACAGCCTAACCTTATCACCTACCCGTACACCCGAGATCTTCTGAAGCACCTGTCCCTAGCTGCTACACTTCCCCCCCTCCATGATTAAGTAAACATGCTAAAACTTATAAATGCAAAACTTTTAAATTAGTATCTTAAATGACGAAATTGTTCTTAAATTGTTAGTAAACTACAAAATTGGTTAACTTCATACTAAATAACTATAACATTCGTAAAAGTGGTACTTATCACTTATCTCTAATCACTTAAAAATCTCCCTCCCTTTTTTTTCTGTTTCCCCCCCACCCCCGACTCAGCAGAGCTGCCTTCTGCAGAGGTCTGGTTGGCTGCTCCAACCCCTAACTTCGGAATAGCATACAAACACGTCTGGGCAGCTTGCCATGTCTGTTTTTCTGTCAAGGCTTTTTGCAAAGCTTGCATAACCTTTCCCTACGCTTTTAGATTTTTTCTCGTGCTAGAGGATATAACGTCCTCTGCCAATGCTTTAGTACACTGTGCTGGTTTGAAAGCAAAACCAGTGAGACTCCCAGTCAGAGATACAATTTAATAGAAGAAGAAGGGAAAAAAGGTGAAATAAATAGAATGATACAACCTAACACCCTGTTGGTCAGGGTGTTTGAAGCAGTCCGGGAATCCTCCTGGAGCAGCAGATGTGGTTCCGCTGGAGCAGAGATGATCCAAAGCAGTGATCCCTGTAGAAACGTCTGGTAGCTTGTCTCCTCTGAGAGTTCAGTGGATAGAAGCTGCTAGTGAGGTCTCAAACCCTGGATTATATCCAGGTGGGAATGCTTGGCTCCTCCCCCCTGGGCAGAGCATCTCACAATGGCATGATTCATCTTATCAGTCATGCAAATGGATCCTTGATGGCCCATTAAACAGAGATAACGTCTTCTGGGAAGGCATTGTTGGGCTCATTAACAGAAGATAAGGAGAACAGTGCCCCACCTTGGCTCCAACGGCTCATGGGGATAGAATACATCCTTGGGCACAATTTTACATTGTAACCTAGGACATAATCCACCCCTTATTCTATCACCATCTACATCATACACTCTCACAGATACATACATATACATACGTATATACACAGAATAAACCCCTACATGCTAATTTTAGTTCTCACTCAAAATTAAGTCTCCTTGTGGTACACAACGGGTTTCTCCATCTTTTTGCATTACCCACCAAGTGTAACCAGGTCCTTGAGCAAAAACAATCCCACGGATGGGTCTGCCTTTGCCTGAGGTGGGATTAATCCAAACAGTCTTTCCTAAAATCCCTTTCAGGTGTACCACAGGGACTTTATCTCCATCCACTGTGTGCAAAGGTTCAGACTGGGCCCGACCAGCTCGATTGATGGAGCCTCGGGTGTTTACCATCCAGGTGGCTTTGGCTAAGTTTATGTCCCAATTCTTGAAGGTTCCTCCGCCAAGTGCCTTCAGGGTGGTCTTTAATAGTCCATTGCACCGTTCAACCTTCCCGGCGGCTGGTGCATGATAAGGGATGTGGTATATCCATTCAATACCATGTTCTTTGGCCCAGGTGTTTATAAGGCCATTCTTAAAATGTGTCCCGTTGTCTGACTCGATTCTCTCCGGGGTGCCATGTCTCCACAGGATTTGTTTTTCCAGGCCCAGGATGGTGTTCCGGGCAGTGGCATGAGGCACAGGATAGGTCTCCAGCCATCCTGTGGTTGCTTCTACCATGGTCAGTACGTAGCGCTTGCCTTGGCGGGTCTGGGGAAGGGTGATGTAGTCAATTTACCAGGCTTCCCATACCTGTACTTCAACCATCGTCCACCGTACCACAGAGGCTTCACCCGCTTGGCCTGTTTGATTGCAGCGCAGGTCTCACAGTCATGGATGACCTGTGAGATGCTGTCCATAGTAAGGTCCACCCCTCGGTCACGGGCCCATCGGTATGTTGCATCTCTTCCCTGATGACCAGAGGCATCATGGGCCCAACGAGCTAGGAATAATTCTCCCTTGTGCTGCCAGTCTAGATCCACCTGTGATACTTTCACCTTGGCAGCTTTGTCTACCTGCTCATTGTTGCGATGCTCCTCATTAGCCCGACTCTAGAGTACGTGTGCATCCACGTGTCGAACCTTCACGGTTAGCTTCTCTACTCGGGTAGCAATGTCCTGCCAAATCTCAGCAGCCCAGATGGGTTTCCCTCTGCGCTGCCAGTTGGCCTTTTTCCAGCGATTCAGCCATCCCCACAGGGCATTAGCTACCATCCATGAGTCGGTGTAGAGATAGAGCGTCGGCCACTTCTCCCGTTCAGCAATATCCAAAGCCAGCTGTACAGCTTTAAGCTCTGCCATCTGACTCGATCCACCTTGTCCCTCGGTAGCTTGCGCAACTCGTCGTGTGGGGCTCCATACTGCAGCTTTCCATTTCCTGTCAGTGCCTATAATTCGGCAGGAACCATCAGTGAAGAGGGCATATCGTTTTTCAGTCTCCGGTAGCTCATTATATGGTGGGGCCTCCTCAGCACGTGTCACTTGCTCCTCTTCTTCTTCAGAGGATAATCCAAAAGTCTCACCTTCAGGCCAGTTCGTTATAACTTCCAGAATCCCAGGGCGATTTGGGTTTCCAATACGGGCGCGCTGCGTAATGAGGGCAATCCATTTGCTCCAAGTAGTGTCGGTGGCATGATGCGTGGAAGGAACCTTTCCCTTGAACATCCACCCCAGCACCGGCAGTCGGGGTGCCAGAAGCAGCTGCGTTTCCGTGCCAATTACTTCTGAAGCGGCTTGAACTCCTTCATAGGCGGCCAAGATTTCCTTCTCCGTGGGAGTGTAGTTGGCTTCGGACCCTCTGTAGCTTCTACTCCAGAATCCCAGTGGTCAACCCCGAGTCTCACCAGGCACCTTCTGCCAAAGGCTCCAGGACAGGCCATTGTTCCCGGCTGCTGAGTAGAGCACATTCTTCACATCTGGTCCTGTCCTCACTGGGCCAAGGGCTACTGCATGAGCAATCTCCTGCTTGATCTGGGCAAAGGCTTGCTGCTGTTCAGGGCCCCAGTGGAAATCGTTCTTCTTGCGGGTAACCAGGTAGAGAGGACTCACAATCTGGCTATACTCAGGAATGTGCATTCTCCAAAAGCCTATGGCACCTAGGAAAGCTTGCGTTTCCTTCTTGCTGGTTGGTGGAGACATTGCAGTGATCTTGTTGATTACTTCTGTGGGTATCTGGCGACGTCCATCTTGCCACTTGACTCCCAGGAACTGGATTTCTCGAGCCGGTCCCTTTACCTTACTTCGCTTAATGGCAAAACCAGCTCTCAGTAGAATCTGGATAATCTTCTCTCCTTTCTTGAAAACTTCCACTTCTGTGTTTCCCCACACAATGATGTCATCAATATACTGGAGATGTTCAGGAGCCTCACCTTTTTCTAGTGCAGTCTGGATTAGTCCATGGCAGATGGTGGGACTGTGCTTCCACCCCTGCCAGGTGGAGTGTATACTTCAGGTATACTGCACACCCCTCCAGGTGAAAGCAAACTGGGGCCTGCACTCTGCCGCCAAAGGAATGGAGAAGAAAGCATTGGCAATGTCTATGGTCGCGTACCACTTTGCTGCCTTGGACTCCAGCTCGTACTGAAGCTCCAACATGTCTGGCACAGCAGCACTCAGTGGTGGCGTGACCTCATTCAGACCACGGTAATCCACTGTCAGTCTCCATTCTCCACTGGACTTACGCACAGGCCAGATGGGGCTGTTGAAGGGTGAACAAGCCTTGCTGACCACCCCTTGGCTCTCCAGTTTACGAATCATCTCATGGATTGGGGTCACTGAGTCTCTGTCGGTGCGGTACTGACGACGGTGTACTGTTGCTGTGGCAATTGGTACTTGTTGTTCTTCAGCTCTCAGCAGTCCCACAGCAAAGGGGTCATCGGAGAGACCAGGCAGGGTATTCAGTTGTCTGATGCCTTCTTTCTCTACAGCAGCTATCCCAAAAGCCCAGCGATATCCTTTTGGGTCTTTGAAATATCCATTTCTGAGAAAATCTATGCCAAGGATGCATGGGGCCTCTGGGCCAGTCACAATGGGGTGTTTTTGCCACCCGTTCCCAGTTAAACTCACTTCGGCCTCCACTACAGTCAGCTGCTGGGACCCTCCTGTCACTCCAGAAATAGAAACAGATTCTGTTCCTACATACCTTGATGGCATCAGGGTACATTGAGAGCCAGTGTCAATCAAAGCCGTGTACTCTTGTGGATCAGATGTGCCAGGCCATCGGATCCACACAGTCCAATAGATCCGATTGTCCCTTTCCTCTACCTGGCTAGAGGCAGGGCCCCTCTATTCCTGCTCACGATGCACGTTGCTATCTTCCTGTAAATACGTTCCTGAGGTCCCTTCGAGAGGATCAGTCACATCATCATTCCTATACTGTCTGGAGTTCCTTGCATGAGAGACTGGAGCAGCATTGACTCTAGATGAACTCCTCGTGGTAGGTGTCCCTCTTTTCAGTTCATGTACCCGGGCTGCTAAGGCGGAGGTGGGTTTTCCATCCCACTTCCTCATGTCTTCTCCATGCTCCCGAAGAAAAGACCAGAGGTTACCTCGTGGAGTGTATGTTCTCTCTCTGGCTGGGGGACGCCTGCTCCTAATGGCAGAGACTCTTGTTGGTTCTGGCGAGACGTGGTAAATTTCTTCCTTAAGTTCTTTTTTCAGTTTCTGATGACCCTCTTCAATCAAGCTTCGGACTTGCTCAGCCAGCCTTGTTTCCACGGATGAGACATGGGTACGAAACGGGGCAGTGACAGTGTCCTCATAAATTCTTAGTTTGTTGACCAAGACGCCCACCCTGTCCTCGCCTTCCCTCCATTGCAGTGTTGCCAGGTAACGGGAGTATATCTCTGGTCCCAGTCGTGCAAATCTCAACCACATCTGCGATGTGCATTGGACATCATCTGGGCTTTTAGGAAATCTTTCGTCTTCCGAGAAAATAATCTCCAGCACAGCCAATTCCCTCAGGCATCAGATACCTTGTTCCATTGTGCTCCATTTTCCTTGGTGCACCTGGAGATCTTCTTTACAAAGATACCTGTCCTTCACACTTGTCAGCAGTCGCCGCCAGAGGCTGAGAGTTCCTTGGGTCCTTCCAATGCCCTGGTCAATGACCACATCCCGGGACAGAGATCCCAGTTGCCTGGCCTCACTTCCATCCAGAATGGTGTCATTGGCTGCAGCGTCCCAGATGCGGAGCAGCCAGGTCAGGATGGACTCGTTTGGCTGACGGGTGAATTCCCTCCGCAGGTCACGCAGCTCACCCAGGGACAGAGAGCGAGTGATGATCTCTGGCTCTGTCTCCTCTGCTGGGTGCGAAGGTCCTGCTGCATCCTCGCCAGTCAATATGCGGACTGATTTGCTCTTTGATTTCTTCTTCTGAACAGGGGCAACTGCTACCGGTTTAGGCTGTTCCAGTTCAGTGATGGTTTGTGTGGGGGTGCTGACGGTGCCTTTGGTTCCTTCCTCCTCTGTGACAGCCTGTGTAGATATGGATGCTGTTGCTTTGCCTTTGGTTCCTTCCTCCTCTGTGACAGTCTGCGTAGACACGGACACTGTTTCTTTGCTTTTGGCTTCTTCCTCCTCTGTGACAGCCTGCGTAGACACGGACACTGTTGCTTTGCTTTCGGCTCCTTCTCCTTCTGCGACAGTCTGTGTGGACATGGATGCTGTTGCTTTGCTTCTTTTCTCTACTGCCTCAAGAAGACGCTGCACTACATCATGTACATCATGTGGTGTTCTGTTTCTAAGCATGGTGCAGGCTGTTCAGAGAAGACAAAACAGCATCAACAACAACATTATGCTGTCCTTGGTATCCAGAGAGAATTCAATATTTTCAAAAACTGCTGTATCAGGCCTGAAAGACTGGAAAAAATTATTCTTTACCCCTCCCCACAGCGGCTGGGTCAGATTGTTGAGGCCCCAGACAAAACATCCCAGACCGGGACAAGCAAACAAAGTTGAGTACACACTCCAAATTATGCTCATTGCCTTGCAGGTTAGCATGCAATAGACATAGTAGACCAATAAAGCAATTTTAGTGCTGTACCCTGGTTTACACCAAAGTATTAAGATCTGCAGATAGTGCCCCATGTGTGGAAAGATATAGAGAGCTAGGTACAAGACAAATGTAAGCATGCTGAGCATCATAGCGAACAGGTGTTCTTTTCCACAATACAAAATTGTAATTCTGACTTTTCTCAATACCTCGAGCCCCACGTTGGGCGCCAAAAGATGTGCTGGTTTGAAAGCAAAACCAGTGAGACTCCCAGTCAGAGATACAATTTAATAGAAGAAGAAGGGAAAAAAGGTGAAATAAATAGAATGATACAACCTAACACCCTGTTGGTCAGGGTGTTTGAAGCAGTCCGGGAATCCTCCTGGAGCAGCAGATGTGGTTCCGCTGGAGCAGAGATGATCCAAAGCAGTGATCCCTGTAGAAACGTCTGGTAGCTCGTCTCCTCTGAGAGTTCAGTGGATAGAAGCTGCTAGTGAGGTCTCAAACCCTGGATTATATCCAGGTGGGAATGCTTGGCTCCTCCCCCCTGGGCAGAGCATCTCACAATGGCATGATTCATCTTATCAGTCATGCAAATGGATCCTTGATGGCCCATTAAACAGAGATAACGTCTTCCGGGAAGGCATTGTTGGGCTCGTTAACAGAAGATAAGGAGAACAGTGCCCCACCTTGGCTCCAACGGCTCATGGGGATAGAATACATCCTTGGGCACAATTTTACATTGTAACCTAGGACATACACTTATCTCAAATATTTGAATGTAACACATCTACTGGTTGCTCTATAGCACCTATCTCTAGCAATCTCGAAACCGAAGAAACAAAATCTTTAGACTTCAATACCCCATTGTTTATGAATCTGAGACACGACCTTCATCAGGGCTTCCATCGTCTCACGCAGTCACTCCTGAGGGCGTCCCCTCCACCAGGCAGTCCAGCTGTCTTGGCCGCCGCTCACTCAGTCGGACGGCTCCTGACCCTGGCCACGCTGTCTGGTCAAGGCTTTCCTGGTTTGCACCGGGTCCTCCTCTTGGCGTTCGCGTGCCTTCTCCTGGGTTTCTCGGCACCACTTGTTACCAGCACGGGCACAAAGCGGGGCCCGGCTTGAGTGGGTGGCACGGCTGCTACACTTAGCTCGCTCGGTCCATTGCTCACAGAACACCAATGTGGTGGATGGCAAAATGGCGATTTATTGAAACTTGCACAGAGTTTTTTATAACTTTTGCTACCAAAACTCCACCTGTCTGCTTGGGTCATCCTTCATATGTGATTGGCTGACCCAGCAGGCCTACCAATAGAAGAGCCTAAACTTATCACCTACCCATACACCAGAGATCTTGCGAATCACCTGTCCCTAGCTGCTACATGTGGCACAAGCTCTGTCTCCAGCTCATCAGAAGCATCCACTATATGAACAATTTGCTTGTTGCAGCACCAACACAGACAGAGATGGAGCAGACTTGTGACAGTGTTGTTGCAGAAATTGAAAATGCCAGACTAGAAATTTCTACATCCAAGATTCAAGAAATGCCACCCTGGAAATACTTGGGATGGAGGATGACCGAACAAAGAATCACGCCACAGAAAATACAACTCCAGACCAATGTCAACACCTTGCAGGATGTACAACAGCTTCTCACTGAAAGTAATTGGGTCAGGACTGTTTTGGGAATCTCCAATGACGTAATTGCTCCACTTTTCAACTTATTAAAAGGGGACTGTGACATTAAATCTCCTATGACTCTGACACCTGAAGCTCAAGCAGCCCTTGAAAGGGTCACAGAGGCTTTCCAAAGGAGACAAGCTTATTGATGCATTCCAGAAAAACCCTTTTTCCTTGCAGTTTTGGGAGAAAAATTACAGCTTTATGGTCTTATTTTTTAATGGGACTATTCTGAAAAGGATCCTTTGCTAATAATAGAATGAATATATATCGCATATATATCTATTTCTTTCTTACAGGTCTCCAAAACCAGTTTTTACAACTATAGAAATTATAGCACAAATTGTAATTAGAGCCAGAACAAGATTGTTAACTTTGGCAGGTCGAGGTTTTGCAGTTATCTACTTGCCTTTGAAAAAAGATTCTCTTGATTGGGCATTGCAAAATTCAGATGATTTGCAAAATGCATTGTTAGATTTTCCAGGTGTTTGTTCCATTCATTATCCAGCTCACAAATTGTTACAAGCAAAGTTGAGTTTCAGGGAGAAACCCATGTTACGTGAAGAACTTTTAAATGCTATAACTCTTTTCACTGATGGATCAGGTAAGACACACAAATCGGTAATAGTATGGTTGAATCAAACAACTAAAACTTGGGAATCAGACATTCAAACAATGCAAGGGTCTCCTCAAATCACTGAGATCGCTGCTGTGGTTAGGGCCTTCCAGCTCTTTCCACAACCTTTTAATTTAATTACAAACTCAGCTTATGTTGCTAATGTGGTTAAGAGAATAGAACAGTCAGTTTTAAAGGATATTGGCAATGATACCTTATATCATTGGCTTTCATCTCTTTATACAATTTTGTAATACAGAACTAATCCATATTTTGTTTCTCATATTAGGACTCATTCCTTGCTACCAGGATTTCTGGCAGAAGGAAATGCAAGAGCAGATAAACTGACAATGGTTATCTCAAACACCTTGCCAAACATTTTTGAACAAGCAAAACTGAGTTCTCGGGGTCTCTGCTTGCCCGAGAATGAGGGTGGTCGCTGCCCTTTGTCCTTCGGAAAGCCCTGAGCCGCCCACAGAAAAGACGAGGAGTCTTCAGATGTTCTTTTTCAAGGTTTCTCTCCTTGTTTATTTTATCTTATCTCTATACTTTTCTCTCAGCTCTGCCAAGGTCTGGACAGCACGGGCAACAGGTGACGACTGCCTGCCTGCCCCCAGCTCATCATCTTGTATACAGATAATTGCGTGCACATTATTTACAATTGTGAACCAATGCATATACTTGACACTAGACAGGTGTTTTCTACTTTGACCCAATCCCTCTAAATCTACTTCATGTCATTACCACTGCACAAAATGGAGACGAAGAAGAAGGAGAAGACTCCAGGGTAACGCCCAGAATCCTCCATCTTGTCTCTGGTCATCCCTATCCTAAAACCCCTAATGTGAAAATATTAATACTTCCTTTTACCTTTGAGGGCTTGCAATTCCTCCCATAGTGTTGGTAGCTTTTCCCATGGACTATAATCTAGGCCCTTGCCTGTCTGGGGTCCATGCCAGAGTCTGAAACTTCCCTGTACAAATCTCAGACCCCCCTGTACAGGTTCTAAACCCCCCTGTACAGGTTTCTGTTCGTCCAGGGTTTCCAAAGGAATGCCCTGGACTCCCACACTGAGTCATGCTTTTTTTTTACCAAAACGCACAGGCACTTGTGCAGACGTTTTGTATTTCCAAAAGTCAAGCCAAAGCCATCATTAGTACTTGTCCTGATTGTCAGCTTGTGCAACCCCCTGTTTCTACAAGAGCTGTCAATCCAAGAGGTTTGCAAAGTTTGCAATTATGACAGACAGATATCACTAAATATCCTTCTTTTGGGAAATTTAAAAATATCCATGTGTCAGTGGACACATTCTCAGGTGCAGTCTTTGCCTCTGTCCACACAGGAGAAACAGGTAATCATGCTTGTCAACATTTTTTGCAAGCATTTGCTTCATTAAGTGTACCCCAAGAGGTAAAAACAGATAATGGCCCCGCATATGTATCTCAAAATTTGGCTTCATTTTTAATGAATTGGGGTGTTCATCATACCTTTGATATTTCTCACGCCCCCACAGGTCAAGCAATTGTTGAAAGAACACATCACATGTTAAAGCACATTTTAGATCAACAGAGGGGGGGAGTAGAGGCAACACCACAGATGAGGTTGAGCAAAGCTTTGTATGTTTTTAATTTTTTAAACAGCTCTTTTGCAGAACCTGATCCACCGATTCTTAGGCATTTTTGAATGACACACAAGCAAGATTGAAAGAAAATCCTCCTGTTTTAATCAGGAGCTCTGAGACAGGACAAATTGAAGGTCCTTTTCAACTAATAACTTGGGGCAAAGGGTATGCTTGTGTTTCTACAGGTGCCGGACCTAAGTGTGTTCCAGCAAAGAACGTCAAGCCGTATTGCACACAAGAATGTACTGACGAGCCCAAGAGCGAAGAAACAGGCATGCAGACGTGAATCAAGCAGAGAGACTATAGATCACGCCTGACATCTCTTCTTCATCTGTGGAACTTGCAAACCTTAACTTTATGTTGATGCTAAAGATGTGAATTGTCTGTTTTGTAGAACTTTCTTGGTAGAACTGTGGTTTTCATTGTGTTATATGGGAAAGTCTTTTGCCAAAAAATAGCTCACAAGAGATATGGAACTTTGCACCTTGGTTGAAAGAACTTTGCAAAATAGGCTTCTATGTGTTAGTTATTGTTGTGGTGATACCAGTAGTGGTACCTTGTATACTTTGATGTGCTCGTGCGAGCAGAAGTATCAATGAAGTTCTTGTCATTCAAGGGAGAGATGTAGAAAGTGAAAATACAGAAAGTACTCAAGATCTTACAAAAGTAATGGATGCAAGTATGGACATAGATGAAGGTTTTGAATTGAGACCCTGGAAGGGATGAAACTTGTTAGAGTCGTAAATAGCAATTTATACTGTATATGATATAAAATCTTTAGTTTAAACTAAATTTTTACAGCATTAACTGCTGTGCTTTAAAATTGCAATGCTTAAAACAAATGAGTAAAGTGCCTTAAATAAGTAAAGAAAAATGCATATTATAATAAAGTTATGTAACGTAAAGTATTAAATAAGAAGCAAAGTTAAAAAATTTTTTTTTAGTTAATCTGAGAGGGGGAATTGTGGGAAACACTAAAAGCAAAAGAAGATTTTTAGGAGCTGAAAAAGCAAGCCTCAAGCAGAAAAAGCTGAGATCTCAGAATTTGCAGCAACTGAGTAAAGTTTGGAACTAGGAAAGACACAGTAGTATATAATAGTACAGCAAACAAAGACAGAAAACAAAGGCCGAGTTTTTAGGTTTGGCTTGAATAAGTCATAATACTGCAGAAAACATATGCCAGACAAGATAGTAAAGGGTCTTAAGCTTAATAAGAGTATTGTTAATAGAGAAGCATACAAATGACTATTGTTTGAAATAGGTGTACGTGTGCAATAATTTATTGGTTAAAACAACTGTCTGTAATTTTTAGTAATATACTATTGGCTGAAAAGTCCTTAAAATGCTTTGTAACAGAGAAATCGAGGGCTATTGTGGGCTGCTACTGGCTCCAGCACAGGGCAGTGTCCTTCAGGCATGGCGCTTCTGCCAGGGGAACCCAGGGCAGCCTCAGGCAGGGACAGCTTGTCAGCTCACATCTGCAGCAGCCAGGGCCTCTGGGAGGAAGCACCTGCAGTCCTGGAGTTCTGCACAGAGCCAGAGCCAAGGTGTGAAATGCAGAGTGTTGTGCAGAAATCTTCAGGGCCACCAGGCCAGCCTGCTTTGTGCTGTCTGGCACACAGCAAGCACTGTGCAATACAGCCCTGAGCTGCTGGGAGAGAGGTGTTAGAAAGGAGCCAATTCTTTGATAAAATTCAATGGGGACAAAGTCATTAAAGCAAAAGAGAACTGTTTTGTAGTAAGGATTCACCTGAGCTGGGTGTGTATCTCACTCTCCCAAGAGCCAAACACACACACTCTCTCCAAGAAAATGCTGCTTTTTACTGCCTTTCCCAGCCCGGGGCGAACGGTGCCCCCTTTCCCTCTGGCTGGGCACTAGGGAACTTCTATTTTCTCCTCACCGCCTCCTTTTCTGTCTCCTCCCCTCTTACCCTACTTCCCTTTTGGTCTGGTCTTCAAGCTGCCCCCTCTCCCAGCTCACAGCAACACCCAACAAATTAACTAGAACAAATCCAAACCCTAACAAACAATGCCTTGAACCAACAACTTCCATTCTTTTTTCTAATAATCTTTTGGCTGCAGCAAAATATTACCACATATCTCACCAAGGGAATCAGGGATAAGCCTGTGGCTTGTGCTTGAGCAGTGAATTGATTTGGAAGGGAGCAGAAGGTTTTCAGTAGGCAATTTGTGTTTTCTTTCTTAATTGCTCTTTAGAAGGAAAGACACAATGTGGCTTCAGTCAGCAAAAGTATTTTCAAGGTGCATTGACAAAATCCTTGTGGGCAATTCTGAAAGAAGGAAGGTGTTGAGAAAATGTTGAACTCTAGCAAATCATGAATTTCGTTAGCATTAACAGTGTGGAGCCCTTGATTCCCCCAGTGCAGTGATTGATGTGTGCAAGTGGCTGCCTTAGCCTTGAGAACAGAGTAGTCCTCCTGAGAAGGTAGCTGGAATGCATTCAAGGGGAAGAGAGTGGTTGTAGGAGGCTCTTGAGCATCAGAGGAGAATTTGAGGAATGGGATGTTCCCCAAATGACCACCAGAGATCCTCAAGAGATTCCTATTCTCTTGTCAAGAACTTCCGAGAAGTGATTGAAGTATGTCAAATAATTGGAGGGAATGTTTAGCCTGTGAATTTCAGCAAAGGAATGAGTCAGTCTTATTTCCATGGTTACAAATTAGTTGGTGAGATTTCTGAGTGAGCGCGTGTTACAAAAGTTTTCTGCCACTTTTCCCATCAAACTTCCCACCATTTTTTCCCCCTCATGTTTTCTGCCTTTGTCTGCCCTCTGGTTTCTCATTCTTTTCCCCTCAGGATTCTCACAATGTTCCCATCACCACATTTGCTGCCTGTTTCTCTCTCTTTGTCAGTAAAGTTTCTCACTCTCTTCCCCTCACATTTGCCTCCATTTCCCTCCCTGTTTCTCACCCTTTTCTGCTCATGTTTTTTAGAATTTTCCCATCATATTTTTCTACCTTTTCCTCCTCTCCCCTTCCTCTTCTGTTTTTACTCACATTTTTCACCCTTTTTCCCTCACGTTTCTCACCCTTTCTGTTGTGGCTTTTTCTGCCACCACCGTGGTGGCCTGGTTTTGGATAGACGGCACAGCTTCCACAAGCTTTGTGTGGAGCTCGGGCTAATGACACAGCTGACACCAATGTGGTGGATCGTCAAAAGCGTTTATTACCTAAAGCATGGAGTTTAAATACTATCTGGGTCTTCGCTACGTCAAAGGGGTCTTACTACACTTCCTGGGGGTAATGGAAAAATACTGGTATGTCTGTGGAGGGGGGTTTGTGTCCTTGAGGTAGAGCTTATCTCAGGGGTGGAATGTGCCTTGCCCTTCCCGTGACAATCCCGACTTTTCTTCCGAGCGTCTGTCCCTCTCCAATTCACATCTTCCCCACACCTTTCCCACTCAGCTTTCCTTCCCTCCCACTTCTGTCCTTTTTTCACTCCCATTTCTCACACTTGTCACCTTACTTTGTCTGCCTTTTCCCCCCTCACATTTCTTAACCCACTGGTTCCTGTCAGTGACTGATCTTCTTCAATACTTGATGGGCTTCTCTTCCTTTTTTCGTGCAATCCTCTATTCGAAAGAATGGGTAGTAGATCATTGCTCCATGAAGCCCCTGCCAACTTTGTGCCCAACTTGAAGAATTTCATGAAGAACAACCTAAATTGCACTGGACTTCCTGCTGCAGTTATGGTTTGTATTTCTACTATCTGTAGTCTTCCCAGTGTTCTAAAGAAACAGGTACCCTGAGGGATCCACATCGCAGGTGAGCAGCCACTGCACGCTGTGCCTCAGGCAGATCCCATCTCCATTTTCATCACCTCACAGTCACTATGACTCCTGCCTGGACAAAACCATTTGTGATACTTCTTGATGCTAAACCAAGAAGTCAGTCTGCACAGGAAATGCATTTGCTTCTTCTGGAAAAAAAATTAAAAGTTTTTATTTTAAAATGTTCAGTCCCTGGAGTTTCTGTTTTCACCTATTTGAATGAGCTTGAAATAAAAATACTGCCAGCTGGCCTTACAAACTGGCTGGTCTATGTTTGTGTGCACAGAGCAAAGGTGCCACACCGTGTCTGTGTCCCGGGTGTCTGTTGTTATAAATTGGCCAGGAGACCAGCTCCTTTGAAAAAGCCTTTATTAGAAATCAGCTCTGGGTAGGGGGCTCGAGGAGCTGCGCACGCCGCCGCTGCTCCCTGTAGACACCACAGAGGAGGAGGTGCAGTCGAATCTGCTGCTGCTGGTGCTGCTGCAGAGTCGGGATTCCTTCCTCACGGGGGTTCCCATAGAATCGCTTTGGCTCGTGTGGTCCAGGGGGGTCACCTCTCTCCAGTTCCTTTCAGGTCATGGCGAGAAAGTAACAAACAAATACCTGCTACCTGCAGGTAGCTGGATGTGTGCTTCGCACAGTTTTGTCCTTCTTAGGTCCAATTTCTGTGTCGGCTCGCTGTCTCAGGGGTTTTTCTAGCTCCAACTGGACTCTCGGCCGTAGCCAGGCACCATGGGAGTTCCCTCATCTCCATACTGGGCGGTGTCCACAGCTCAACGGCAGGCGGCAGGGAGCAGCAGGAAGCAGCAGGGAGCGGCAGGGAGCGGCAGGGAGCAGCAGGGGGGAACGACTAGGCAGCGGCGTGCGGGCTTTCGATGGAGAGGGGAAAGCCCAGAATTTAGGGAGAAAGGGTACAGAACTTGGACATAACGAGCAGAAATTTAGGGTACAGATTCAACATGAACGGTTTAAAACAGGCAAGTAACAGTGCAACTTTAATTTTACAGCAAAACAGTGTAACAGTACAACTCGGGAGTGCATAACCTGGGGCTAATTTCTTTCAATCCCCCCTCTATTTCTTTGATCGGGCTTTAGCCCGCATCAATTGGCCATGTCTGATTCAAGGGAATAAATCTGTTTTAATTCTTGGTATTGGTCATAAATTCTTTTTGCTGTGCTCAGTTCTTCTTCTTGGGGTTCTAATCTAATTGTATTTGTAGGTTTCTGAATCTTTACTTTAGGGATTTGGAGACTAGCTGGAACAGTAGTGGCTACAGTTCGAATTAGACAGGGAAGTATGCAGGGGAGAAGTAGGAGACTGGCAAAGGCACTTATTGCAATGAACACTACTTTTTCCCACCAGGTCCCTTCAAAGGACCAGAAGTTGTCCCACCAGTCTATATTAATTAAGGGCTTCCATTCCTGGGTACTTACATATGCAATTTTTTGTATTTCTTTGGAAATACCTTACTTTCATAATCGACTGCTAGTTTGATTTGATAAACTACTGCTCTTGTCTGTGCCAATTGGTTACTGATATGATCAAGGGCAAGGGCTGTTTTGTTTGATAATCTGATAATTTTATTCAACATGTAAATTGGAGTTCGGCACCTCCATGATCTATCTTGTGTCCAAGTTGCTGGCCTATATGTTTTTGCTATTCTTTTTGGTGTCTGTATTTTACTTTTCCATGTTTGTGTGCTGCCCCTCCTCCCCTTTTGGTATTTTCTTTTTAAATTTTCATATAAGGGTATGCCTAAATGGTTTCTTGAGTCTCGTGGGAGGAGGGAGAAGGCTGGTTTGATGATTCCTATGGTGCAGCTACCCGCCCAATCTCCTGGGAGATGGGTGTAGGTTTTGTCACTACAAATCCAAAAGAGGTGTTTTGGGGCTTTCCAGGATGTGTTTTGTGTGTCATAGGGGTGTTCCCAATATTTTGAAATTTCTCTGATTCCCCAAAAAAGATTGGTCCCTTTATTAGTGCACTCATGTAGACCATAACTTTTATTACAGACACACTCTGATTCTTTTTTCCCAATAGACCAATATTTTTCAGGTTCCCTGGGGATCCCTTTTTATTTTAACCCTTTGATCAGTGAGTACCTTTTACAAGCCATTCTTCCTAGGAAGGTTTTATACTTTTTCCCCGTTATTAACTTCCATCTCAGGATGTCTAGGGGTGATAAGCTTGTCCCTTCCCAGGGCCATACATCAGACATTTGTGTACTTTTACATATCCAACAGTTTGTTATATTTAGTTTATGGCTGATTCCCTCTACCAGATCGACAAATAGACTTTTCCCAAGGGGTTCATCTATTTCATTCTTTTTCACCAGTGGTTTTTCTTTTATCAGGTCTGCTACTCCCTCTGTATTTCTTAACTTTTTAAAACAGAACCACTCTCTGATAGGGCACTCCCCAGTCAGGCACTGCTTAAATGTGGCAGCTTTTTTTGCAATCCAATATTGTTTTTCCTCTTTTTGACAGGTGGATAATTGGATCATGTCAAAACATGTGGGATTCACATGGGTGTGAACTCTCATAAGGGATTGTAGATTCTCCCCATCACAAACTGAATGACAGCATTCGGAGTAAGCCCCATCTGTAAACTTGCTTATCAATAGGACTACTATCAGTCCCTCCAAGAGTCCAGTATGAACCATTCTATTTGTGGATCCTTTGGTCTCACCTGGCCTTGCCTCTTGGGTCAGGGGGTTCTTTCTCCTCATCATATCAATAGGACTACTATTAGTCCCTCCAAGAGTCCAGTATGAACCTGCCCCCATCTCGCTCTGAGGGTTCTCTTTGGTCTCACCTGGTCTTGCCTCTTGGGTCGGGGAGTTCTTAGGCTGGATTTGTGGAGTTCTCCCTTGTTTATTCCCACCTTCCACCTTTTTCTTAGTTTTAGTTAGCTCCCTTTGGGTGTGCCCTATGAGAGATTTAATTTTTAAATTAAGAATTACTGTTACTTATTACTTTTACATTAACACATTGTGACTCATTATAACAAGTTATAACATCGGATTTAACCATTATTTTACACTTTTATATTAACACTTTTTAACCTCTTATAACAATGTGGATTTTTAACAATGGTAACGGACAGCTTGTAATAACTGTTATTGTCCCTTTATTGGCTTTAACTGGTTTTTGGTTGTTTCCTGAGAGTTACTTTGAGGGTGTCTGGATCTCGAGTGGCAGTCCACTCAGAGGGAACTCTTGTTGGGGTTGCATGGTCAGAGGGATCTGACCCCTTGTTGCAGTCAGAGGGATCACTCGGGGGTGGTAATGGTTCTTTCACTCTAGTGATGTGGGTCCAGCCCTTTTCCTGGGTTCGCACTGCAGTATGAGTAGTGAGCAGAACTTGGAATGGGCCTTCGAATTTAGGGGTTAGTGGGGTGGTATTCCAGGATTTAATTAAAACCCAGTCTCCTGGTTTTATTTGATGCATGTCAGTGTCCAAGGGAGAGGTTTGAGGAAGATACCCTCTTCTTTTAAGATCTGCCAATGTCTTTCCAATTGTTTTTACATATTCTTGGGTAGCGGCCTCTCCTTCTAAATAATCCCCAGTGCTATAGGGGGTCAGTAAGAAGGGGAGTCCAAACATCATCTCATATGGTGAAGCCCCTATGTCAGATCTAGGTCGGACCCGGATTCGCAGAAGGGCCAGGGGCAGACACTTGAGCCAATTCATTCCTGTTTCGGTTATCAATTTAGTTAATACGTTTTTGAGGGTTTTATTCATCCTCTCAACTCTCCCTGAACTTTGGGGATGCCAGGGTGTATGCAACTGCCACCTGATTCCTAAGGCTTTAATTACATCATGTAGAATTTTGGCCACAAAATGAGGACCTCGGTCTGAATCAATATTATTCACTAGCCCATACCGGGGGATGATGTGTTCCAATAATATTTTTATTACCACTTGTGCCGTTTCCCTTTTTGTAGGAAAAGCTTCCACCCAATGGGTTAAATGATCAACTATAACAAGTAGATACTTGTAACCTTGTACTGAAGGCATTTCAGTAAAATCTATTTGTATATTTTGAAAGGGTCTTAATGCTATTTGCCTTCCTCCTGAGGTATTCTTCCTCATTGCTTTCTGATTCACCTTTTGGCATATAAGGCACCCTTCAGTAACTGCTTTGGCCAGATTATATACTCCAATACATAAATATTCTCTTAAGAAATGATCACATAACCCTTGGGTGCCCCAGTGGGTCAGGCTGTGTATTTCTGTTAGCATTTTTCGAGCTAGGGCTTTTTTTAAAAACTTTCGTCTATCTGGGGTTAACCATTCCCCTTGCTTCCCTTGGTGCAGCCCTAACCTCTTTATTTCTCTCAACTCATGTTCATCATATATTGGTTCTTTTTCTTTGTCAGCTGGCAAATCAGTCACAGTCAAAATCTTTATTGGCTCCCCCGGGTTTTGGGCTGCTAACTTGGCAGCTTGGTCAGCTGCTCGATTGCCTCTTCTTTCAAAGGTATCCCCTTTTTGATGTCCCTTGACATGCACTATTGCAATTTCCCTGGGTTTCATAAGGGATTTTAATACCAACTTAATTAGTTCTTTATGTATCAAATCTTTTCCCTTGGAATTTAGGTAGCCTCTTTCTTCCCAAATTTTTCCAAATGTGTGCACAATTCCAAAGGCATACCGTGAGTCAGTGTAAATTGTACCTTGATCTTGTTCTAACAGGTCTAATCCCCTTTTAAGAGCATAGACCTCACAGCACTGAGCGGACCAGCTTGAGGGCAATTTTTCTTTCTCTAAAACTTTTAAACTCTGTTTGTTGATACCCTCGACTATTGCATAGCCTGATATCCTCTTTCCTTCCACCATTCTAGATGATCCATCAATGAAAAACACCCTCCCATATGGCAGGGGTATATCCTCAAGGTCCTCCCTTACTTTTGTTTGCAGGTCCATGACTTCCAAGCAATTATGTTCCAGAGCGGGTATGGGCTCCCCTGAGAGGAATTGTGCAGGATTTAAGCTTTTGGATGTGATTAATTCTAGATTTTCAGCATTTGTCAGAATCACTTCATATTTTAGGATCCTTGAGTCTGTTAACCATTGTTGGGCTTTTTGGCTCAACACTGCTCTGAGATCATGGGGGGGGTGTGTGCAATGATTTTTCCTTGTAGTGTCAGCTTTTGTGCTTCTTCTAAAAGGACTGCTGTGGCTGCCACAGCTTGAAGACAAGCTGGCCATCCCCTTGCGACTGGGTCCAGGAGCTTAGAAAGGTATGCAACAGGCTTTCTGTGTCCCCCCCACTCTTGGGTTAACACCCCATAGGCTATTCCCTCTTCTGCATTTATGAATAAGTCAAACCCCTTCTTAAGGTCAGGGAGACTAAGAACTGGGGCTGAGGATAATTTGGCTTTTAAATTTTCTAACTGTTCTTCATTCTCAACTGTCCATTTTACAGGTTCAGGTTGGACTAGTTTTTCATATAAAAATTTGACACTTTGTGAGTATTTTTCTATCCATAATTTACAATAGCCAAATAGTCCCAATAGCTTTCTTACATCTCTTTTTGTGGTTGGAGCCGAGATGGACAGTATACCTGAGATTCTCTCAGGGCTTAGTTTCTTATACCCTTCCCCAATGAGGTGTCCAAGATATGTTACCTGTAGTTCTACAAACTGTAATTTGTTTTTAGATACTTTAAGGCCTTTTTCCCCTAGGAAATTCAGGAGTTTAATGCTGGCTCTCCTTACTTTATCTTGCTCCTCCCCTGATATTAGGAGGTCATCTACGTACTGTAGGATTTGTACGTTATCTCCAGGGATTAATTGCCTTAGCAGCTCTTCCAGAGCTTGTCCAAATAGATTTGGGCTCTCAGTAAAGCCTTGGGGAAGGCGGGTCCACCTTAGCTGCTGCTTTCTCTGACTTTCCGGGCACTCCCACTCAAAGGCAAACCAATTTCGGCTTTCCTTAGCTAAGGGGCAGGCCCAAAAAGCATCTTTCAGGTCTACCACAGTGAACCAGCTGTGTTCTCTAGGGATTCTACTTAGAAGGGTGTAGGGGTTTGGTACCACTGGGTACCTTGTAATTGTCCTTTTGTTTACCTCTCTTAAGTCTTGCACAAGCCTAAATTTATTTTCTGTCTTTTTCACTGCCAAAATGGGGGTGTTATGGGGGGACATACAGGGTTCTAATACTCCTTCAGTTAGTAGATGATTTATAATTGGTGTCAGCCCTTTTTTACCTTCCACAGAAATAGGATATTGTTTCACTCTTATAGGGGGTATCCCTTCCTGCATCTCTATTCTAATAGGTGGGATGTTTAAGTATCCATACTTCCCCTCTTCAGCCCACACCTCTGGATTTATTTCATTCAAGTCTCCAACAGTCATTCTCATCATTTGGACCACCATTTTACCCTCTTTAGGAAGAATCCCTACCCCCAACTTAACTTGTAAGTCCCTTCCGAGTAAATTACTGTCTAACTTAGGCAAGTATATGAGATTAGTAACACATTTTCTTGAATTTCCTTTGATCTCTACATTTTCTATGACAGAAGCTTTGAAGGGTTTCCCTTCTGCTCCTAAAATATCACATGTCAGTTCCCCAACTGTAGTCCCAATTGGAAGCTGATTAATGCTGGATTTGTCCGCACCGGTGTCCACAAGAAACTCAAATTCCTCATGATGGGGACCTACTTCAAACTTTACCATGGGCTCTTCTTGGTGTTTCATTGGGTCCCCTAATACATAGAGCCCATGACACCCCTAATCTTCATTACCCTCCCCCTTTAACAACTTCTCCAATGCCTCTTGCTCCTTCAAAATAGCGTTGTCAAAGGATACCTTTTTGCAATATCTCCTTATGTGGCCCACTTCACCACAATAGTGGCATATTCGGGTTTCCCCTGGCCTCGGAGGGGTACCCCAAGGCGACAAAAGTTTTCCTCTGCCTCTCCCTGATGGAGGCTTTGCATTTCCCCTCCCTTGTGAGTCTCTATTATCCCTTACACTTTCTTTGTCCACAGCTACCATAATCCTAGCCTTTGTCTTTGCTTTCTCATCTTCTCTCCTCAGATAAACCTTTAAAGCTTCTCTTAACAAGTCATTTATTCCCTTTTCCTGCCAGTCTTCCACTTTTTCTAGTTTCCTCCTTATATCTGGCCAGGATTTGGTAACAAACTGTAATTTTAAAAGCACTTGTCCCTCTGGGCTATCTGGATCTAAGTTAGAATACTGCTGGAAGTTCTTAGTCTGTTTAACCAGGCTGCTGGGGTCTCATCTTTTTCCTGGGCTCCATCAAAGGCCAGTTTTGTGTTACTACTCCGGGGGACTGATTCCTTGATGCCTTTTATCATCAAGTTTCTGTAATCTTCCATATTTCGTCTACCTTCCTCCCTGTTTGGGTTCCACCCGGGATCAGCCACTGGCAACTTCTGGTCTCCTGGGAGTCCCATCCGATTTTCCCTTTCCCAAGCCCGTATGCCAGCCATTCTAATCAGTCGAAATTCTTCTGGATTAAAAAGTATGTTTAGTATGGAGTTTAACTCACTCCACATATAAATGTTTGGGCCCAGGAACTGATCTATTTGCTTAGCAATCCCCACAGGGTCTTCAACCAGATTCCCCAGTTCTTTCTTAAAGCCCCTAACTTCTGAAGCTGTCAGAGGTGCATTTACAAACCCTACCCCCCCAGCTGCCCCACCCATCGGGACTTCCCTTAGGGGGAAGAGCTTTGTTCTTGACCTAGTGCTACAGTAGGGTCCTTTTGGGGTTTCCACAAAATCAATAGTATTGGCTGGCAAGTCCAGCTCCCAGTTGTGTGGGGGTGCAGGGACAGTAGATGGTGAGGGGGAGTGGCCTCGGCCAGTGCTAGGAGAGGTTGAGGATAGAGTTGAAGAGTAGAAGGGGTTAGTACTCGAGATAGTCGGGTTAGACTGAGGTGGTAGAGAGGGTGGAGCTGTAGGGGGTAATCCTGTTGGGGAGCAAGCTGAAGAAGGACTAGGGATCATGGTTTGGAAAGATGGGGAGGGGTTCACAGGTAAAGCTGGAGGGTTAGCAGGGACAGTTTGGGATATCCCATGGTAAACGGGAGGAGCAGGCAAATAATCAAGAGGGTCCCAATGGTGACTGCTTTCCTCCTTTTTCTCTTTTTCATTTCTCCTCTTTCCCTCTTGTAGCTTACAAATCTTAACTGTTTCACTTTCAGTTCTGTGTCTCTGCCAGCAGGCAGCATAAAGGATCTGCTCAGTATCTGAGTCCCCTCGGGATTTCAGATACTGGTTTAATTGCGAGCACATCCAGGGGTCCTTAGTTCCACACCATGGCCATTTTCCAGGTAAATTTAAAGTGGGCCAAACCTCAATACAATAATGAATCATTTTAACCTTGCTCAAATTTTTAGTGGCCTCATCAGTATCCCATAGTTCCAACATTTGTCCTAACGGACTATCTGGGGGAATGTTCTTTATCTTCCCCTTTTCCTCCTCAGGTGGTTTTTGCTTACTTATGTATCCTCCCATTCTCACTAGGTAATCTTCACTCACTCTACGAACACCCGTCAGTGGCCCCAGTGGCACCACTCCTGCCAGTGCTCAGAGTGCCCTGTCGGTAGCCTGATATCTCGCCCTTAGAGATTCAGTCACTACCCCAGCCAGCACCCCTTTCTCACTCACTCCACGAACACCCGTTAGTGGCTCCAGTTACCCGCCCTCAGGGTCTGGCCACCACTTCTGCCAGTGCTCAGAGTGCCCTGTCAGTAGCCTGATATCCCGCCCTTAGAGATTCAGTCACTACCCCAGCCAGCACCCCTCTTCCTCTCCTGTATATCTATCGAGTTTCCATAAGTGGCCGGTCAACCTGGGCCCAGAGTTCCAGTCACCACTTACAGCCAGGACTCGGACGTACAGTGTGCGACTCACTCACTCCCCCTATCGTTAAATCCCTCGCACCTTGGGACTTCCCTAACTTTCATTCATCCTACACCCAGGCGGTATACTCAAAAGACCCCCGGCCCTGTAGGCTCTCCGCACCTGGAACGCATATCTCTCACTTCTAGGTACCCCCAACCAGTGCGCCCACTCCTGTACCCCGGTAGTTACCCCAGCCGGTGTCCCAAGCCAGTAGTGGTTGCAGTTACCCGCCCTCAGGGTCTGACCACCACTCCTGCCAGTGCTCAGAGTGCCCTGTCGGTAGCCTGATATCCCGCCCTTAGAGATTCAGTCACTACCCCAGCCAGCACCCCTTCCTCGCCTGGACACCCCGGGCCGTAACTCGGCCAGTACCCTCTCTCACTCCCCACACCCTGTTAGCTACCCCAGCCAGTATCCCAACCCGTGGATACCCCGGGCCGTAACCTCAGCCAGTGTGGTGCGTGCTACACCCACGGCTCCAGGCTTTCCGCACGCTTGGATCAGCCTGAGCAGCCTGCCTCCGTAGATTCTAGAATGGGGTGGGCCTATCCTACAATCATACACCCTGTGACGTGCCACTCACCCTCTAAATTACCTCCGCACGCCCGGAGGGGGGCGCCTATGCCCCTGGAGACGCCTCTTTCACACTGTTCTCCTTTCGCTTCCCTTCATTCCCGGCCAGGTCCCTCGCGGAAGACTGAAAACGCGGTACTGGGAGGCCCACACTCGCTCCAAAGATCCGAGCTGCCGGTCTTTGTCTCACACACACACCACTCGCTCGTCTCCACTCCCGCCACCGGCTATACTTTACCGGCGCTCCTCCGCGCTGTCCAATCCGAGGCTGTCTTCTTGGGTCCGGTGTGACCAGCTGTCCTTGAGATCCAAAGGGCGGTCGGCCGTCCCGTCCTCGGTCCTCTTCAGGCGTGGTCACGTCCCGGCGAGCCCCCAATTTGTTATAAATGGGCCAGGAGACCAGCTCCTTTGAAAAAGCCTTTATTAGAAATCAGCTCTGGGTAGGGGGCCCGGGGGCCGCGCATGCCGCCGCTGCTCCCTGTAGACACCACGGAGGAGGAGGTGCAGTCGAATCTGCTGCTGCTGGTGCTGCTGCAGAGTTGGGATTCCTTCCTCACGGGGGTTCCCATAGAATCGCTTTGGCTCGTGTGGTCCAGGGGGGTCACCTCTCTCCAGTTCCTTTCAGGTCATGGCGAGAAAGTAACAAACAAATACCTGCTACCTGCAGGTAGCTGGATGTGTGCTTCGCACAGTTTTGTCCTTCTTAGGTCCAGTTTCTGTGTCGGCTCGCTGTCTCAGGGGTTTTTCTAGCTCCAACTGGACTCTCGGCCGTAGCCAGGCACCATGGGAGTTCTTTCATCTCCATACTGGGCGGTGTCCACAGCTCAACGGCAGGCGGCAGGGAGCAGCAGGAAGCAGCAGGGGGCAGCAGGGGGCAGCAGGAAGTGGCAGGGGGGAACGACTAGGCAGCGGCGTGCGGGCTTTCGATGGAGAAGGGAAAGCCCAGAATTTAGGGAGAAAGGGTACAGAACTTGGACATAACGAGCAGAAATTTAGGGTACAGATTCAACATGAACGGTTTAAAACAGGCAAGTAACAGTGCAACTTTAATTTTACAGCAAAACAGTGTAACAGTACAACTCGGGAGTGCATAACCTGGGGCTAATTTCTTTCATCTGTTAATGTCCATTTCAACAGATGGCTGAAGGGGGGACTCTGCCTGCCCCACGTGGCTCCGGGGCTGGGGCTGGGCTGGCAGGGGCTGGAGATTGCACTGGGAGGCACAGCCTGGGCCCCATCAGCCATCTTGTGTGTGCCTGCCTCAGCCCCGGCCGCCATCTTGTGTGTGCCTGCCTCAGCCCCGGCCGCCATCTTGTGTGTACCTGCCTCAGCCCCGGCCGCCATCTTGTGTGTGCCTGCCTCAGCCCTGGCCGCCATCTTGTGTGTGCCTGCCTCAGCCCCCATCCGCCATCTTGTGTGTGCCTGCCTCAGCCCCGGCCGCCATCTTGTGTGTGCCTGCCTCAGCCCCGGCCGCCATCTTGTGTGTGCCTGCCTCAGCCCCGGCCCTATCTTGTGCATCAACCCAGTCCAATGCTGAAGCGAATGTGTGTTGCTGTTTTGTTGGCAGTCAGGGTCAGCACCAAAGACACAAACACCAGCAGAAGAGTCTACAGGGAAGGGCACAGGTTTGGCTTAAAGCAGCCTGTCCTAACTTGTCACTGTCCTTTATCCAGTAACAGCTCCCCCTGTGCAGCCACAGCAAATGCCCAACAGCAGCTCCATCAGCCACTTCCTCCTGCTGGCATTGGCAGACAGGCGGCAGCTGCAGCTCCTGCACTTCTGCCTCTTCCTGGGCATCTCCCTGGCTGCCCCTCTGGGCAATGGCCTCTTCATCAGCATTGTAGCCTGCGGCCACCACCTGCACAACCCCATGTTCTTCTTCCTGTTCAGCCTGGCCCTCAGCGACCTGGGCTCCACCTGCACCACTGTCCCCAAAGCCATGCACAATTCCCTCTGGGACACCAGACACATCTCCTACACAGGATGTGCTGCTCAAGCCTTGTTGTTGTTTTCTGTGCTACAACAGAATTTTATCTCCTGACCATCATGTGCTACGACCGCTACATGTCCATCCACAAACCGCTGCCCTACGAGACCCTCCTGGGCAGCAGAGCTTGTGCCCACATGGCTGCAGCTGCCTGGGCCAGTGCCTTTCTCAATGCTCTCATGCACACGGCCAATACATCTTCCCTGCCCCTGTGCCAGGCCAATGCCCTGGGCCAGTTCTTCTGTGAAATCCCACACATCCTCAAGCTCTCCTGCTCCAACTCCTATCTCAGGGAACTTGGGCTCATTGCTGTTAGTGCCTGTTTGGTATTTGGTTGTTTTGTATTCATTGTGTTCTCCTTTGTGCAGATCTGCAGGGCCATGCTGAGGATCCCCTCTGAGCAGGGACAGCACAAAGCCTTTTCCACCTGCCTCCCTCACCTCTGTGTGGTGTCCCTGTTCCTCAGCACTGTCATGTTTGCTCACCTCAAGCTCCCCTCCATCTCCTCTCCATCCCTGGATCTGGCCCTGTCAGTTCTGTACCTGGTGCTGTCTCCAGCCCTGAACCTCCTCATCTGCAGCCTGAGGAACCAGGAGCTCAAGAAAGCTCTCAGGGCACTGATGTCTGGATGCTTTTCAGCTCCCACACACTGCCTGCTTCCTTCTGTCATTGGCTCCTGGTGTACATCATGGCAGGCCAATACTATCCTTATTTATATTTCTTCCACTTCTGATGCTTGTTATAAATAAAATCACCCAATTGATTAATAAAAGAATTCATTGAGAAATTGAGAAAGAACAATCGAGAAAAGCCACAAGCGAAGTCAGTGCCGAGCCCAGGGATAAAACTGAGTGAACCACAGACACGGCCTCTATTGCACCAAGCCCCCCACAGTTCACAAAGTCCGCACTGTGCAGCCGATTTTTATACAGTGTTTCGCTGTCCTGTACCTGATCTCAGTCCTTTGTATCCCTTGTTCGAGATACATATTCATGTATCTTTGTTTTCCTGCTCCCAGTCTATTGAGTGGATTTCTGAGAAGGGAGATGCCCATGAGTGGATTTACAGGAACTTGGCATTGGGATTCACCACCTTCACAATACTGATAAGATTCATATCAGTCGTTACTCGCTGGGTCATTGGTAGACCCATCAACGGTGAGGGCCCATCTCCTCCCAACTGCACCCTTCTTTCTTCTGCTAATGTTGTTTTCCTGGGTGCTGGCAGCGATGTCACAATCTGTAAGAGTGGCTTCGGGCATGGTTTGAAGGGCATGACTTGCAAGGTGCTCGTGAGTTTGGTTTGAAGGTTACAGTTATGTTTTGACATACATGATTTTACAAAATATATTTACAATAAAACCAAATTATTTACAACATTTACAACAAGGCTTGGCCCAAATTGGGCACTTTCTGAAGGCAAAGGCCAAGGCAGGGCTCTCACTTGCACTGACAGTGCCATGGAAGGCCCCAGAGCAAGAGGGCATTTCTGGGGTGCAGGGATCCCACCTTGACAGTGCGGCCTTGCTGGTTAGCAAAAGCCAGACAAATCTGGCTTTTGCTAACCAGTGTGACATCCTGGCACATGGGGACAGGGTTTGGAGTGAAAGTCAGTGAATGGAGTTAAGTCTACCTGAAAATGAGTAGGGCAGGAGTGTTGATCTGCCTGAGGGTAGGGAGGCTCTACTCAGGGATCTGGACAGGTGTACTTGATGGGTCAAGTCCACCTGTATGAGACAGAAGGTGGCCAAAGGCTGGGGGCTGCACTTGGCCTCTCCCAGCCCATGCAGTGCTCCAGGCTGGGGGAAGAGAGGCTGGAAATTGGCAGGAAGGCAAGGGCATCCCAGCTTCTGTCAGAAGCAGTGTGGCCAGCAGGAGCAGAGCAGTGATTGTCCCTCTGCCACAGGGCACCGGTGAGGCTGCACCTCAAATCCTGCAGCATTGGAGTTTGGACCCTCACAAAAAGGAAGACATGCAGGTGCTTGAGTGTGTGCACAGAAGGGGAATGGAGCTGGGGAAGGGTCTGGAGCACAAGTCTGAAGAAGAAGGGCTGAGGGAGCTGTGGGTGTTTAGCAAAGTGGAAAGGTGCCTCATGGGGGACCATACAGTTCTCTACAGCTCCCTGAAGGCCAGGCTAAGGTCATTATATTTGCCCATGGAAGAAACTATATGACCAGAGGAAATGACCACAAGTTGTGCCAAGCCTGGAGCTTTAGATTGGACTCTTTCAACAAAAAGGGTATCAGTCTTGGGAACAGGCTGCCCAGGGAAATGACTGATTCACCAGCCTCAGGGAGATTTCAAAGTGATGTGCAAGTGGCCTTTGGGGAGCCAGGTGACTGGTGGAGTAGGCAGTGCAAAGCTTGCAGTTGGAGTGTGTGACCTGCAGGGTCTTTTCCAAGCAAGCTCGACAACTCAGAGCTTTAACTGGAGCTCAGCATGGAGTCAAGGTTGAAATGGGATGATCCTCAAGGGTGCCTTCCAAGATGGATATCTATGAGATTGCCAAGGCAGGGCAGCTGATGAGAAAGACAAAAGAAAGACCAAGAGAAGTTCATTGAAGAAGATTCACTCCAAGGCTGCCACTCTGCCTGGCTGAGCTGGGGTGGGGACAAAGGGCGGGGCTGGCCTGGCTGTGGTGTACTGTGACACCTGTGACATCACGGGGGACCTGTCACAATGGGGGCAGCTATAAAAGGCCCCAGCAGGTAACGCTGGCCCCGTATTGCTTGGGCAAGCGGTGAGTGCACACGTGGTGGGGAGGCTGGGCTGGGGACAAGGGCCGGGGCAGAAACGCTGCACCCAGGGTTGGGTTCTCCCTCTGCGTGCAGAGACAGCCTCTCATGGCAGATCCTTCGGCAGGGCACCGTGCTGCTGCTGCTGCTGCTGCAGCTGCCTGGGATGTGGGACAGGCCGCGCTGCATGCCAGCTCTCTGGGGCCCTGTCCTTCCTGCCCCCAGATCCCTGGCATTGCCGCCCCTGCTGTCCCCACTGACAGCTGCCTCCCTCCCAGCACCACTCAAGGCCTTCTCTCCCTCCTCCTGCAGACCATGGATACCTGGCTATTGTGGTTCTTGCTTTTGCAAAATGTACTCCAGTACCCACAGCCCGTGGGTGATGGCTTTGATGAGGCAACACGTCTGCGAATGGAGGCACGTGCAAAGCTCCTGGAAGAGGAGAAGACTCGTCTGGAGCGGAAGGTGGAGCAGCTGGCCCTGATGAAGCAGAGCCTTGGGGGCTGGGGGGACCTGTTCTGGTCAGCCTTGCAGCCCTGGCAGCTCTGGCCTCTGGCTGGGCTCCTGCTCCTTCTCTTGGCACTGTGGAATATGTGGAGGAGAAGAAGCCTGAGGAGAGAGGAGCACGAAGAAGAAAATGGTGCTGCAAATGAAGAGGGTGGTGTTGGAAATGAAGTTGGCATTGAGGCTGCAAATCCAGCAAACATCGAGGTTGGAAATGAAGTCAATAATCATGATCTTGCCGATATCATTGGAAGAATGGTAATGCAGCGCATCCAGTGGCCTGTGCAGGACCTGCAGGAAGGATGCCAGTGGACAACCATCCTGATGAACAAATTTACGATTTTCTCTCGACACGTCTTGGCCAACAGCTTCTACCCAGTCCTGAAACGAGCCATCGGGGTGGGCAGTGCCTTCGAAGGTTGGAGTCCCCGTGAGCAGGATGTTGTGTACCAGGTGCTCGTACCCATGACTCCTCCCCGAGGGCACAGCTTCCACCTGGAGCTGGACACTGCAGGGCAGAGGCACATGAGGGACTTCCGCATCCGCGTGCAGCAGGAGTGCACCTGCACGAGCGAGCGGCAGGGTAACAACATGCTGTGCTTCCTGCACCACCCCGAAGAGGAGCTGAGGGCGTCTCAGGATCCCAGCCTCCTTCACACTCTGTGCACGGGCTCCTACCTCGATGTGGAGAAAACTGCTCGCTGGTTCTGCCAACTGGTGAGAGCGGTCTGGCCGGCTTTGCCTCAGGCACACAATTGGCATTTAGTGCTGCTGCCCTCCAGACGCTCCTCCAGTTCAAGGTGAGCAATGGCAGAGAAAGCTACCGGATCGAGATGCTCTTTGGGGTGCAGCAGGGCAACTCCGACATCTTTGTAAGCAGCGAGCCCAGGCCAGGCCACACCTCAAGCACAAGCTGGCCGGAGACGTACGCTGTGGCCGAGGTGAAGTTCTTCAAGTACATCGCCAGGCAGGCCCCTCCTGACAGCTTGCACCTCAAATGCCTGCAGTTCTTCACCCGTCTGCAGCTGGGCATAGGCTTTTCCACCTATGCCATGAAGACCATTGTTATGCACCTCCTGAGCATCACACCCGTGTCACAGTGGCGCAGGAGAGATTTTGTGAGGCGGCTGATGGATATCAGGGAGTGCCTGCGCGTGTGTGTAGAAATGAAACACCTCAATCACTTCATTGTAGGCAACCAGAGGCTTCCTGAGGAGATCAGTTTGCCCCCAGATGTCGTCATGGCTGGGCGCTGCAATATCTTCCATGACCTGGTGATGGTTCCCGTTGCCCACTCCCAGGCCATGAGTCAATACCTGGATCTGCATCAGTGGCTCAGTCGAATCATAAACAACGAGCAGTGAGAGAGGTTCCCGTGCACAGAGCGGTGCTTGTGAGGCTCGCCCTGGTGGCAGAGAACCACCTGACAGCACATGAGAAAAGAGGGCAGAACATGCGATACAGAGAGGGAAGGGAAAACGCTGCCTAGCAGCTTAATGCCATCAGCAGCAGCAGTGTCATCTCAGCAGTCTCCCCAGCCCTGCATCCAGCAGTGAGCAGGTTGCCTCCAAAGATGAAGGACCATGCAAGAGGAAATTCTATTATTCCTTCTTTTGCTCTCTGGGGTCCATATGGAGAGCCTACAGCCCGGGGAGAAGGTGACCCAGAGCGGAGCGTGCAGCACATGGAGAAGGCACGGCTCCATCAGCAGCGGCAGCTGCTGCCACGCCTTTCCTCTGGAGCAGAAGCACACCTGGGGAGTCCAGCCCGATGTACTGAAGAGGCCGTGGCCAGGGCACTTGTGAGGCAGAGTCCCGTTACCAGCAGAACTGGGACCGCCCCCACCTCTTTCTAGGAGCCCATTTTCCCTCTGAGAGCTTCACCTTGAGCCAAGATGCCAATCTCAGAGTCCCAGACGAGGGAATTTTGGAAAAGACCACCGGTGGGGTCATCTGCTTCTGGGCTGCTCCAGCAGGGCCTTCCTGATGTGCATTGCAAAGGATTGGCTTTGGATGGGTCCTGATCATCTCTGCTCAGGGAGACTCCACCATCTCTGGGCAATGCCCGGGGTCACTCCATGGACGTTGTGTCTCCATTGCCTCGGAAGGGAAACTTTTAGGTCAGCATTTGTACAAGTGTGTTGCAGCTGACCTGAAATGTTGTAGATATAAGAATCTAGATTTTGGTTTCATATAGTTATCCTTATTGTGTATATATATTTTATACTATAAAGCTTATCAAGGATGATATAAAAAAGTAAACTATAAAAAAGCCTATAGACTTATATAAATAATATCAAAAGTACAAAAGATGTTGCTATTATTATAGCATTAGAGAAATTATTATAAGGAGTTGAATAGGTAATTATGTTTAAACATTACAATATAGGACATACTTAATGTCTCTATTTGTTGTGAGACGTATTAATTCCCTTAGTGCATTTATATCCAGAAAGATTTTTATGCAATAGAACTATTTCTATCCTATATATTTATTACGTATGTAACATATATCTATAATATATACATATAGGTTATTATCTTTTTGTATATAAGTAAAGCCAGAGATTGTGTCTCTGTCTCTTGGGGACACATAAGTATGTTCTGTAGTTTGGGCATTTACGAGTGGCAAGCTGGAAACTGCTTTGCCCTTGATTCAATAAACTACTATATTCCAGAATCTGGATTGTGCAAGACTTTATTGATCTCCAGCAGACCCAGAGTATTGGCAAACCTCACAAGGTGTGAAGCTGAGCTTGTGAACTCTGTCCTTGAACTCAGCCAAACTGACAGTGCTGAATTGGTTCTAAGCAGAAATGAAGCCCGGCTGCCCCAGGCCCCTGTGATGACAGAATGACAGAAGAGCTTGGCTTGGAGGGATCCCTAGAAATTGTCGTTCTTCCAGCCCTGCTGCCAAGGGCAGGGACACTTGGCCACGTTGCACCGAGCCCTGACCCTGCCAGCCTGGAAACACTGCCAGGGATCCAGGGGCAGCCACAGCTGCTGTGGGCAGCGTGGGCCAGGGCCTCAGCAGCCTCAGAGGCAGGAATTCCTTCCACATCTCGAGGCTCACCCTGCCCTCTGCCAGAGGGAAGCCACAGGCCCTGGTGCTGTCTCTGCAGCAGGACTGTGGGACCTCCCAGCAGGCAGGGGCAAAACAGCTCCAGTGCAGCAAAAACCCCACAGCAGCACGAGAGGCATGGCAGGGGCTAGGCAGCAGCAGCCCAGCTCCCAAACACGGCAGGGAAAGGGCTCCCCAGGATTTCTCCCTGGTGCTGGCAGGAACCTGGGTCCGGGCTATGCAGAGGGGAGCAGCCCCCAGTGGGAAATGGGGTTTTCCCGGGTCCTGGCAGGCACACGTTGGCTCTGGGCTTTCTGACAGCAGAGGGGCAAAAAAAGCCAAGCTGGCAAGCTCAGTCACAGTAAAGCTGATGAAAAAGAAACCAAAAAGAAGCAGGCAAAGCCCACAGGAACAGCAGGATCCCTGAACAGAGATACCGGCCGTGTGTGTCCAGTCAGACAGGAAAGGGCTGCCTCTCACCCCGACCTCAGCTCCCTCTGGAAACCCTGGCTTGACTCCCATTCATCATGACAGCCCCAGAGCCAGGGAGGATGGGGAGTGGGGCAGGGACAGCCACCAGCCCTGGGCACAAAACAAAACCCCAGAATGGTATGAGATAATGAACCATGCCCAAGACACCGTGGTTTGCAGGGAGCTGCAGTGTGGCACGGCCCCAGATGTGCCTGGGAGTGCTCGCTTTGGAGAAGGTGTCAGTCCCGGCTGGCACAGGGAGCTGCAGCGTGTGGGGAATTATCCCTTCTGGCCTCCTGGCCCAGAGGTCCCCCAGGTACCAGCCCTGCCTCGCACTCATGGTGCCGCTGTCACCTGCACACGAAAGGACTTGGGTGCAGGGGGAGAGGTGTTACCAAGTGTGTGTCAGGGAAGGAGAGAGAGGGGAGGCTGGTCTGGGTGTGGGGACAGAAGGGATGGTGGCACTATGAGCACGGTGTTCTTGTAGCCTCTCCTCTGGCTGCTGGGAGTGCAGGATCTCTGACCCACCCACCCATGGAACTGTGACCCTGTAGGGTCTTGTGTAACCAAGGATCCATTGTAACACTGCGGAACCTTGTGCAACCGAGGGGTCATTGTCACACTGCAGGGCCTTGTGGAACCAAGGAGATCAGTGTCATACTCCATTTGGTCATAAATCTGACAGGAATAAGCTTAATGTGTCTTTAAAAACTGGCTGTGGGAATCTCCTCGTGGATAAAACCAGATACCTGTCCATAGGAAATAATGAGAGAACCCATCTTGAAGATCATGAGATGCTGGGGAGTGTCAGGAGGAGGAGAAGGCAGTTCTTACAATAGAATCATAGAACAGTTTGGGTTGGGAATATTCTTAAAGATAATCTCATTCCACCGCCTGCCAGGGGCAGGGACACCTTCCACTAGACCAGGTTGCTCCAAGACCCCTCCAGCCTGGCCTTGAACACTCCCAGGGATGGGGTGCCAACAGCTCCTCTGGCAACTTCTTCCTAATGGCTGAAGGACCTTGCAAGGACCCATCACACATCCCAAAAGAGATATTACAGGCCCATCAGCATTACTTGAGCCCCTGCAGAAATTCTGGAGGATCTATCCTCCTGGGGACTATCAGGAGTCAGATGACACATGTGAGTGGGAAGAGCCAGCACAGCTTCACCAAGGGCAAATGGGGTTTGAAAAACCTGATCAGCTTCTGGGACAGTCCCCAGCTCAGCCGGTGTGGGGTGAGCAGTGTACATCATCTATCTGAGTATCTCAAAGCCTGTGATAGTTTCCCACAGCCTCCTCCTGGAGAAACTGATGCGTGAGAGTTTGGACAAGGGGTCTGTGCTGTGGGTGGGAAGTGGCTGGCAGGCAGTCCCCAGAGAGTGCTGGGAAAGGGACTCTTCTCAAACTGGGAGCCTGTCAGAGGTGGGGGCTCTCAGGGAGCCATATGGGGGCCAGCATTGTTCATCATCTCCATCACTGATTTATGTGTGAAAAATTCATGTTGCTAGAGGTCAGTGTCCACAAAGGAGACACAGGGGTCCTGTAGAAGTGACTTTATTCATGAACAAAGGGATACGTCCAAGGCGGGAGGCGGGGTTTTTCTTGACTTCTTGGACAAGTATCTGGTCTTATCCACAAGGAGACTCACACAGCCAGTTTTTAAAGACACACTAAGCTTATTCCTGTCAGATTTATGACCAAATGGAGTATGACACTGATCTCCTTGGTTCCACAAGGCCCTGCAGTGTGACAATGACCCCTCGGTTCCACAAGGATCCGCAGTGTTACAATGGATCCTTGGTTACACAAGACCCTGCAGGGTCACAGTTCCATGGGTGGGTGGGTCAGAGATCCTGCACTCCCAGCAGCCAGAGGAGAGGCTACAAGAACACCGTGCTCATAGTGCCACCATCCCTTCTGTCCCCACACCCAGACCAGCCTCCCCTCTCTCTCCTTCCCTGACACACACTTGGTAACACCTCTCCCCCTGCACCCAAGTCCTTTCGTGTGCAGGTGACAGCGGCACCATGAGTGCGAGGCAGGGCTGGTACCTGGGGGACCTCTGGGCCAGGAGGCCAGAAGGGATAATTCCCCACACGCTGCAGCTCCCTGTGCCAGCCGGGACTGACACCTTCTCCAAAGTGAGCACTCCCAGGCACATCTGGGGCCGTGCCACACTGCAGCTCCCTGCAAACCACGGTGTCTTGGGCATGGTTCATTATCTCATACCATTCTGGGGTTTTGTTTTGTGCCCAGGGCTGGTGGCTGTCCCTGCCCCACTCCCCATCCTCTCTGGCTCTGGGGCTGTCATGATGAATGGGAGTCAAGCCAGGGTTTCCAGAGGGAGCTGAGGTCGGGGTGAGAGGCAGCCCTTTCCTGTCTGACTGGACACACACGGCCGGTATCTCTGTTCAGTGATCCTGCTGTTCCTGTGGGCTTTGCCTGCTTCTTTTTGGTTTCTTTTGCTTGGGCACTGTGACTAAGCTTACCAGCTTGGCTTTTTTTGCCCCTCTGCTGTCAGAAAGCCCAGAGCCAACGTGTGCCTGCCAGGACCCGGGAGCACCCCATTTCCCACTGGGGGCTGCTCCCCTCTGCATAGCCCGGACCCAGGTTCCTGCCAGCACCAGGGAGAAATCCTGGGGAGCCCTTTCCCTGCCGTGTTTGGGAGCTGGGCTGCTGCTGCCTAGCCCCTGCCATGCCTCTCGTGCTGCTGCAGGGTTTTTTGCTGCACTGGAGCTGTTTTGCCCCTGCCTGCTGGGAGGTCCCACAGTGTAGTCACTGTTTGCCATGTTTGAGCTTTTCTTACATTCTTTCCCAGGGATTTAAGATGGTAAACAAGGTTACTCTCTGAAAACTATCTTGTTTTTCACTTTTCCCTCTCTTAAGGAGGGACTTTGCTTGTTGATCCTTGATGTGGCCAATGATTGCAAAGATCCCACCTCTTAGGTGGGCACATTGTAAAAAGTATAAAAATAAGTTCTGAGAATAAACCAGCCCCTTTTTCGGAGCATCAGCCTTCTCATCCACGAGTCCGCGTCTCATTCATTGTGTCCCACAGCGACACCACAGTCCTGCTGCAGAGACAGCACCAGGGCCTGTGGCTTCCCTCTGGCAGAGGGCAGGGTGAGCCTCGAGATGTGGAAGGAATTCCTGCCTCTGAGGCTGCTGAGGCCCTGGCCCACGCTGCCCACAGCAGCTGTGGCTGCCCCTGGATCCCTGGCAGTGTTTCCAGGCTGGCAGGGACAGGGCTCGGAGCAACGTGGCCAAGTGTCCCTGCCCTTGGCAGCAGGGCTGGAAGAACGACGATTTCTAGGGACCCCTCCAAGCCAAGCTCTTCTGTCATTCTGTCATCACAGGGGCCTGGGGCAGCCGGGCTTCATTTCTGCTTAGAACCAATTCAGCACTGTCAGTTTGGCTGAGTTCAAGGACAGAGTTCACAAGCTCAGCTTCACACCTTGTGAGGTTTGCCAATACTCTGGGTCTGCTGGAGATCAATAAAGTCTTGCACAATCCAGATTCTGGAATATAGTAGTTTATTGAATCAAGGGCAAAGCAGTTTCCAGCTTGCCACTCGTAAATGCCCAAACTACAGAACATACTTATGTGTCCCCAAGAGACAGAGACACAATCTCTGGCTTTACTTATATACAAAAAGATAATAACCTATATGTATATATTATAGATATATGTTACATACGTAATAAATATATAGGATAGAAATAGTTCTATTGCATAAAAATCTTTCTGGATATAAATGCACTAAGGGAATTAATACGTCTCACAACAAATAGAGACATTAAGTATGTCCTATATTGTAATGTTTAAACATAATTACCTATTCAACTCCTTATAATAATTTCTCTAATGCTATAATAATAGCAACATCTTTTGTACTTTTGATATTATTTATATAAGTCTATAGGCTTTTTTATAGTTTACTTTTTTATATCATCCTTGATAAGCTTTATAGTATAAAATATATATACACAATAAGGATAACTATATGAAACCAAAATCTAGATTCTTATATCTACGACATTTAAGGTCAGCTGCAACACACATGTAGAAATGCTGACCTAAAAGTTTCCCTTTCGAGACAATGGAGACAACAACGTCCATGGAGCAACCCCGGGCATTACCCAGAGATGGTGGAGTCTCCCTGAGCGGAGATGATCAGGACCCATCCAAAGCCAATCCTTTGCAATGCACATCAGGAAGGCCCTGCTGGAGCAGCCCAGAAGCAGATGACCCCACCGGTGGTCTTTTCCAACATTCCCTCGTCTGGGACTCTGAGATTGGCATCTTGGCCCAAGGTGAAGCTCTCAGAGGGAAAATGGGCTCCTAGAAAGAGGTGGGGGCGGTCCCAGTTCTGCTGGTAACGGGACTCTGCCTCACAAGTGCCCTGGCCACGGCCTCTTCAGTACATCGGGCTGGACTCCCCAGGTGTGCTTCTGCTCCAGAGGAAAGGCGTGGCAGCAGCTGCCGCTGCTGATGGAGCCGTGCCTTCTCCATGTGCTGCACGCTCCGCTCTGGGTCACCTTCTCCCCGGGCTGTAGGCTCTCCATATGGACCCCAGAGAGCAAAAGAAGGAATAATAGAATTTCCTCTTGCATGGTCCTTCATCTTTGGAGGCAACCTGCTCACTGCTGGATGCAGGGCTGGGGAGACTGCTGAGATGACACTGCTGCTGCTGATGGCATTAAGCTGCTAGGCAGCGTTTTCCCTTCCCTCTCTGTATCGCATGTTCTGCCCTCTTTTCTCATGTGCTGTCAGGTGGTTCTCTGCCACCAGGGCGAGCCTCACAAGCACCGCTCTGTGCACGGGAACCTCTCTCACTGCTCGTTGTTAATGATTCGACTGAGCCACTGATGCAGATCCAGGTATTGACTCATGGCCTGGGAGTGGGCAACGGGAACCATCACCAGGTCATGGAAGATATTGCAGCGCCCAGCCATGACGACATCTGGGGGCAAACTGATCTCCTCAGGAAGCCTCTGGTTGCCTACAATGAAGTGATTGAGGTGTTTCATTTCTACACACACGCGCAGGCACTCCCTGATATCCATCAGCCGCCTCACAAAATCTCTCCTGCGCCACTGTGACACGGGTGTGATGCTCAGGAGGTGCATAACAATGGTCTTCATGGCATAGGTGGAAAAGCCTATGCCCAGCTGCAGACGGGTGAAGAACTGCAGGCATTTGAGGTGCAAGCTGTCAGGAGGGGCCTGCCTGGCGATGTACTTGAAGAACTTCACCTCGGCCACAGCGTACGTCTCCGGCCAGCTTGTGCTTGAGGTGTGGCCTGGCCTGGGCTCGCTGCTTACAAAGATGTCGGAGTTGCCTTGCTGCACCCCAAAGAGCATCTCGATCTGGTAACTTTCTCTGCCATTGCTCACCTTGAACTGGCAGGAGCGTCTGGAGGGCAGCAGCACTAAATGCCAATTGTGTGCCTGAGGCAAAGCCGGCCAGACCGCTCTCACCAGTTGGCAGAACCAGCGAGCAGTTTTCTCCACATCGAGGTAGGAGCCCGTGCACAGGGTGTGAAGGAGGCTGGGATCCTGAGACGCCCTCAGCTCCTCTTCGGGGTGGTGCAGGAAGCACAGCATGTTGTTACCCTGCCGCTCGCTCGTGCAGGTGCACTCCTGCTGCACGCGGATGCGGAAGTCCCTCATGTGCCTCTGCCCTGCAGTGTCCAGCTCCAGGTGGAAGCTGTGCCCTCAGGGAGGAGTCATGGGTACGAGCACCTGGTACACAACATCCTGCTCACGGGGACTCCAACCTTCGAAGGCACTGCCCACCCCGATGGCTCGTTTCAGGACTGGGTAGAAGCTGTTGGCCAAGACGTGTCGAGAGAAAATCGTAAATTTGTTCATAAGGATGGTTGTCCACTGGCATCCTTCCTGCAGGTCCTGCACAGGCCACTGGATGCGCTGCATTACCATTCTTCCAATGATATCGGCAAGATCATGATTATTGACTTCATTTCCAACCTCGTTGTTTGCTGGATTTGCAGCCTCAATGCCAACTTCATTTCCAACACCACCCTCTTCATTTGCAGCACCATTTTCTTCTTCGTGCTCCGCTCTCCTCAGGTTCCTTTTCCTCCACATATTCCACAGTGCCAAGAGAAGGAGCAGGAGCCCAGCCAGAGGCCAGAGCTGCCAGGGCTGCAAGGCAGACCAGAACAGGTCTCCCCAGCCCCCAAGGCTCTGCTTCATCAGGGCCAGCTGCTCCACCTCCCGCTCCAGACGAGTCTTCTCCTCTTCCAGGAGCTTTGCACGTGCCTCCATTCGCAGACGTGTTGCCTCATCAAAGCCATCACCCACGGGCTGTGGGTACTGGAGTACATTTTGCAAAAGCAAGAACCACAATAGCCAGGTATCCATGGTCTGCAGGAGGAGGGAGAGAAGGCCTTGAGTGGTGCTGGGAGGGAGGCAGCTGTCAGTGGGGACAGCAGGGGCGGCAATGCCAGGGATCTGGGGGCAGGAAGGACAGGGCCCCAGAGAGCTGGCATGCAGCGAGGCCTGTCCCACATCCCAGGCAGCTGCAGCAGCAGCAGCAGCACGGTGCCCTGCCCAAGGATCTGCCATGAGAGGCTGTCTCTGCATGCAGAGGGAGAACCCAACCCTGAGTGCAGCGTTTCTGCCCCGGCCCTTGTCCCCAGCCCAGCCTCCCCACCACGTGTGCACTCACCGCTTGCCCAAGCAATACGGGGCCAGCGTTACCTGCTGGGGCCTTTTATAGCTGCCCCCATTGTGACAGGTCCCCCGTGATGTCACAGGTGTCACAGTACACCACAGCCAGGCCAGCCCCGCCCTTTGTCCCCACCCCAGCTCAGCCAGGCAGAGTGGCAGCCTTGGAGTGAATCTTCTTCAATGAACTTCTCTTGGTCTTTCTTTTGTCTTTCTTATCAGCTGCCCTGCCTTGGCAATCTCATAGATATCCATCTTGGAAGGCACCCTTGAGGATCATCCCATTTCAACCTTGACTCCATGCTGAGCTCCAGTTAAAGCTCTGAGTTGTCGAGCTTGCTTGGAAAAGACCCTGCAGGTCACACACTCCAACTGCAAGCTTTGCACTGCCTACTCCACCAGTCACCTGGCTCCCCAAAGGCCACTTGCACATCACTTTGAAATCTCCCTGAGGCTGGTGAATCAGCCATTTCCCTGGGCAGCCTGTTCCCAAGACTGATACCCTTTTTGTTGAAAGAGTCCAATCTAAAGCTCCAGGCTTGGCACAACTTGTGGTCATTTCCTCTGGTCATATAGTTTCTTCCATGGGCAAATATAATGACCTTAGCCTGGCCTTCAGGGAGCTGTAGAGAACTGTATGGTCCCCCATGAGGCACCTTTCCACTTTGCTAGACACCCACAGCTCCCTCAGCCCTTCTTCTTCAGACTTGTGCTCCAGACCCTTCCCCAGCTCCATTCCCCTTCTGTGCACACACTCAAGCACCTGCATGTCTTCCTTTTTGTGAGGGTCCAAACTCCAATGCTGCAGGTTTTGAGGTGCAGCCTCACCGGTGCCCTGTGGCAGAGGGACAATCACTGCTCTGCTCCTGCTGGCCACACTGCTTCTGACAGAAGCTGGGATGCCCTTGCCTTCCTGCCAATTTCCAGCCCCTCTTCCCCCACCCCAGAGCACTGCATGGGCTGGGAGAGGCCAAAGTGCAGCCCCCAGCCTTTGGCCGCCTTCTGTCTCATACAGGTGGACTTGACCCATCAAGTACACCTGTCCAGATCTCTGAGTAGAGCCTCCCTACCTTCAGGCAGATCAACACTCCTGCCCTACTCATTTTCAGGTAGACTTAACTCCATTCACTGACTTTCACTCCAAACCCTGTCCCCATGTGCCAGGATGTCACACTGGTTAGCAAAATCCAGATTTGTCTGGCTTTTGCTAACCTGCAAGGCCGCACTGTCAAGGTGGGATCCCTGCACCCCAGAAATGCCCTCTTGCTCTGGGCCTGGGCTTGGCTTCTGTCTTGGAGTCTCTGAGAGGTTTGCGGGGCCTCCAGGGACTGCAGGTTTTTAAGGTACTTGGTGTTTCCCTTTTGATACCGACTCTGTGAGTAGTCATGGTCTCCAATGATCTCCTTTAACAATTCCCTTGAGAGGCTTTGTATTGACACTCAGTGGGGCTCATTCATGCTCTGAGACACTCCAGGTTTTTCAGGTCCTTTGGATTTTCCTTTCCACCCTGAGTCTCTGAGAGGTTTTTGTGCAATCCTGGCCTCCAGTTCTCTCCTTAAGGACTCCATGAATGGCCTGCTTGGGGATGGACCACAGTGGGACCCATGAATGCCTCAAGATGCTTTGGGTTCCTGCTCTGGACTCCTGGAAATGTTTGTGCAATCTCCCCTCAGGCCCTGAGGTTCAAGGGCTCAGCACCAAATGCACCATGGGGCTCACTACGATCAAACAAGTCCTGACAAACCATGGCTCTGCCTTGATTTCCCTCTGCTCTAGTGCCATTCATAAGCAAGGTTTCCTACTTCAGTTCTGGGGAAATGTTTCAAAGAGCTTCTAAGAAATACACATTCCTAGTTGAAGAATGTATTTTATTACTGTTCTCTTTAGAGAAGAGGTGATTGCAGCACTGAGTAACTGATATTGATCCAGGGTCTCTCCTAAGCAGGTCTGGCCTGGTCAGAGAAGCTGTGTCTTGAGGTCTGACCCAGTGTGGAGAACCCTGCTCCACATCCCCCAACCCATCCTGTCTCCCCTCACTTCCCTGGGACCTGCTTTGTTCAGAGAACTGGCTGTATGCGGGCAAAGAGGTTTTGGTGGGGTTTTTTGTTTGTTTGTTTGTTTGGGGGGTTTTGTTTGTTTGTTTTTTAATTTTTATTTCTTGAAGCAATCTAAAACTCCTGAGTTTCCTCATGGAAAACACATTCCTCAAGGGAATGCCAAGCCCAAGGTACCACCAAGGAGTTTCCCCTTTCCCAAGGCAGAACCATGCAAGGAATGTTTTAGACACACTGGAAGTTCTACAATAAAGACAAATCCAAAGTTGGCTGAAGGCAGAATTCAACCAACTCCTGAAGGACAGGCATGTTTTGAACTCCTTGCAGCTCAAAGCTCCAAGTGGGTTGTTGGGAAGTGTGTGAGTGAGCCCAGAGTGAGGGGAAGGGAAATGCAGAGAGCCCTGGAAGTGCTTCAGTGCACACAGGCTGTGGGGAAGGGCACTCCAGCCCTTCTGGCTGCAGTGAGGGTGGATCATCACCCCAGCCTGCCCTGGGCCATTGCAAGGGGCTGTGGCCATGGACACTGCCCTGACCCCACTGCCCCAGCCCCTTGCTCAGGGCTGCTGTCACTGCCCAGAGCCAGAGGGGATCCCTTGCTGGGGGCTTGTGCCACGGCCACCTGCCCTGTGCCACGCTGGCTGCTCTGGCACCGCGGAACCAGCGGCAAACGGCACTGCCGGGGCCAAAGGCAGCTCAGCCAGACAGAAAGGGGCACTGCTGGGCACTGCTGCCATGGCAGCCCTCACTGGGCTGGGACACCTGGGTCACCTGTCATGGACACTGCCAAGGAAACCCCTCGTGGGGACTGATGCCACGGACACTGGCACTGGGACACTGCTGGGGCTGGGTGCTGAGCACAGGGCTCATCACACAGAGATGGTTTTGTTCCTGCTGAGCACAGGGCTGATCACACAGAGATGGTTTTGTTCCTGCTGAGCTCACACAGAGCCAAGGCCTTTCCTGCTCCTCGTCTGGCAGCGCTGGGGGTGTGGGGGAGGTTGGGAGGGGACACAGCCAGGACAGGTGACTCCAAGTGACCCCAGGGATACCCCAGACCACAGGACATCACGCCTGGTGTATAAAGTGGGGAGAACAAGGAGGAAGGGGTGACATTTGGAGTGAGGGTTTTTGTCTTCCCAGGTAACACTCAGGCAGGACAGGCCTCTGTTTCACCAGTGGGCAGGGTAAGCACCAAAGACACAGACACCAACTTGAGGAACTGTGTCATTTATAGAATGCAAAGCAGCAAAGAATGACAAAAGGATAAGCTCAGCAAAGCACATAATCATCAGCAAAGAATTACAAAAGGAGCTCAGCAATGCATCCAGTCATTTCTACCAAAGATTGCCTATACTGATTTAGAAAGATCCATCAGCAGTTACCCTCAGGTTTAACCATCATCTTGATCTACACATCAGCTGGGAGAAGCCAAGGACTGCAGAGCCACTCCCAGACACTGGGAATTCCTGCAGGTGTGTCCACCTTTGCAGGAAACAAGGCTTCCAACCTTGCTGGGAGAGGGCCCGGCTTTTACACTGGTAAACAAACAAGCTGACATCACTTCTAGTGGGGGAACATCTGGTTTCATTCTCCTGTTTGGCTTCTCCCAAAGCCTGGCCAGGGCTCCAGGAGGAACCAAAGGAGTTCACTTGGATCCTTCACCAGCAAACAAGGCCAGATGGGGCCTTGTGTGGTTTTTAAACACAGAAATGTAAATCCACATTTCATCACTGGTGAAATGATACAGAGATCATATTGGTAATAGTGCTTCATTCGTGAGCAGATACAAAGATAACCTTTGGTTGGAAGGTTTATCCAGAGGTCAGCTTTGCCTCAGGGCCTCTTGTTCAGGCTTCAGTCAGGACCTGGTGCACAGGCCTCAGTTTTTCCATTGCTCCTTTGACCTACAGATAAACTACAACCTTCATAACAATTCTTTCAAAACCAGAGTTTCAGATTTAAGTATTGTGCATAAAGGCCTCTTGTCTTCAATTAAGTGCTGCTCAAGTTCATTACTCAGGGCTATAATTTGCATTCCTTTTAAAACATGCCTAATTAGATGCTATTCTCTGTTAGTTATGAAATCCCCCTTTTTGTTCTTGAGACTGTCTCTCTTTTAAGACAGTCTCAGCACTCCAAAGTCTCTTTTTAGACAGTCTCAGCACAAACAAAGTGTCACAAAACTCTAACATGGAATCATAACACACCAAGTGCTCACACTGCAATGATTACAGTCACTGCCACAAATACATTTCACAGCAGCCTCCAATTTCATGGCCATGAGGCCAATCCCACCAAGAGGAATTGTCTTCTTTCTGCCACTCTTCTACTGCTCTTTCTATCCAGGTGATTCCTGACTGTTGGCCTTCAAACCCAGCACTGACAGAAGTGCAACATTCCTGTCCCATGATAGCCCAGGTTCCTCCTTGGCCAGCAGATGATCCAAGGCAATGCAGTTCTGTGCAGTCCCCATTCCTGTTTGTTGGAGCTCCTGGGATGTGCTGTTGGATCTTTTAACAGTATCATTTACATGTATCTTTTAATAAACAATTTAGCTGCTTAATGTAAACTCCACAGGACGAGACAGTGCACATGGGGCACAGCGGGAACCAGAATCTTTTGCTTTCTGACACCCAAGGCATTCTTTGGGGAGAAAAGGTTCTCCTGGCCCTAACTCTTCCTTGTGCTTGTTGCTGAAGGATTCTAAATCCCAGCACTCTGGCTGGGAGTGGTGTCACACTGACACAGACCAGCTCCAGCACCCCGAGTTCCACTGACATTGTGAGTGATGTTAAAAGCACAGAAATCCTTTTACACTGTGGCCTCTAACTAATCTGTAAAACCATATCCTGTAACATCTACTTGTTCTCACACAGAACACTTGGCTGCAGGGACATCTTGCCTTCGCTCCTGCCCAGGTTTCAGGATTCAAACAGCATTGTCTTTCCCCAGAGCTCTTCCTTCAGCTGGTTCAGGAGGGACATTTGGCCTCTGGACCCACACTCTGGCTTCATTATTAGCACTGGTGGATCCAAATCCTTTATCTCCACAAACAGTGCTGATTTGAGATGGACCTCCTTCTTTCACAATTGCTTTTAAAACTGACAATATCAATAATCATGCTACCCTGTCATGGGTTTGAAGAATCAAATCTTGTTCATATTGCTTAAAAGAATTACTTCCATTTCTCCTTGATAATCTGCATCAATTCCTCCTCCCATGACATGAACACTTTGCAAGGCCAAGCTCCAGTGAGCAGTTATCAAACCAAAGTGTCCTGGAGGAATCTGAGTTCCTGCTTTGCTATTGCTAACTCTGGTTTGCCTCTGATTTATCCTAATTCATTTGAATGCATGAAGGTCCAGCCCTGCAGCCTCTGGGGTGGCCCTGTCAGGGGCCATCACACCAGACCCATTTCCCAGGAAGTCAGAGTCTCACTGTCCATGGTTGTATTTGCAAATTGGGTGCAGCTGTGCACACCCAGGGGGTTTCCATTTCCCCAGGGGGCCCATTGTGAAGGGTCTGGAGCACACCTGGGAGATGGGTTTTCCATCGGGACAGGTTCCCATCTCCTCACTTTTTAAACTGCTCTTTGAACAACCCTTTCATGCCTTCAACCAATCCTGCAGCTTGGGGATTGTCTGGGCTATGAAAAACCCAGCAGTCTTCATCACTGTATTTTTCACAGTAACAGACAAAGCATTCTGCATCACAGGATCAGCAAACCTCACAAAAATACCCCATTTCATCCTTTCCTCCTTTTTCATTGTATACAATCTCACAAAGTTTACCACTGACATTTGGGTCTGGCCAATGCTCCTCCGTAGGATATTTAGTGTCACATCCTTGAGCAGCCAAAGCTACCAAATCCGTATTCTTACTATTTCACACCATTATTATTTTATATGGAGGTATAGATATATAGATATTGATATAGAAACATAAATATATAGACACAGACATATGTATATATTTTAAAATATATCTATAAAAAGTCCATCCTATAAATATGTATAGTTATTTTTTACATTAATATTATTTCCCTTGCACAAATGCATCTGAACTCAAGATTAAAACCTTCTTCTGTCACTCCATGTGGGAGCATTCCAACAATAGTTGTTCCCTCTGTTAGTGCTCTTTCCAATGTGCTCTTAACAAAATTCAGCTTTGTCTTCCCAGACCCACAAGTTCTTTTCCTTTTTCCATATGCAATTTTTGGATGCATTTGAAGACATCCAGTAGTTCAGCTTCTTTTAACCAACTCCCCATTGTCTGCACAGTGCTCAGCCCTCGGCCCACTCCAGAGCCAGCAAAGCCTAGATAAGGTCTTCTCATCCTGGAATTTCTGATGGGATTGATTCCTTACATTTACACTGAAAAAACAACATTTGGTAGTGATCTGGCCAGACTGTGCCAATGTTGTTTTACCAGCGGGCAGGGTCAGCACCCAAGACACAGACACCACCTGAAAAAATCAGGGTCATTTCCTGTAGTTGAAAGCAGCAAAGGAGCACAAAAGGAGCAGCTCAGCAATGCACCCAACCATCACTACCAAAGATTGCTCACAGTGATTAAGAAAGATCCATCACCAGTTTACCCTTAGACTTTCCCATCACCCACACCCACACCTCAGCTGGGGGAAGCTGTCACAGCCAAGGACTGCAGAGCCACTCCTGGACACTGGGAATTCCTGCGGGTGCCTCCAGCCCCAGGTGAGGCTCCAACCTGGCTGGGAGAGGGCCCAGCTTTGATAGCGCTGGATAAACAAACTGACAGCACTTCCAGAGTGGGAACATCTGGATTCATCCTCCTCTTGGGTTCCTCCCAAAGCCTGGCCAGGGCTCAAGGAGGAACCAAGGGAGTTGATTTTGACCATACAGCCCCAAACAAGGCCAGGTGTCAGATTTCATGGCCTTGTCCTGCTTCTAAATACAGAAAAGTCAATATATGTTTTACTAATGAGTGGATACTCATTAGATACAGTGAATTGTGATCTAACACAATGCTAATGATCATGCACATTTTGGTCATGAGCAGATACAAAGATAACCTGGGGTTGGCAGGTTCATCCAGAGGCCACCTTTGGCTCAGGGCCTGTTGTTCAGGCCTCAGTCAGGGCTGTTTTCCAGGCCTTGGTACTTCAGGGACATGGCTGAGTGGTGGGCTTGACACTGCTGGGTGACTGGCTGCACTGGAGGAGCTCAGAGGTTTTTTCCAACAGAAAATCATGATTCCATGATTTCATCTACTGAATTCAGCCAGATCCACGTTCGCAGCATTCATTTCCTCAGGAAGTTTCCTCTTGCTCAGCTCTTGGGCCCTAAGGCTTCAGCTCCTTTAGCTGCTGGTGTTAAGCTGCTCATGCTGGATGAGACCACTCAGAGAGAAGAATACAGTCCATCCAATTCCTTCTGGGACATGGAGAGGGGAGGCTGTGGAAAGAGCAGCATTGTTTGGTGTGGCCTCCTCTCTGCCCTTCAAGCCTTTCAGTGCTTTGAAACATCCAAGAGCTTTTTCCAAGAGGGCAAAGAAGCAGCTATTCCTTCTCCCAGATCTGGCTCTCTCCAGTCTCTGACCTTGCCTGGTGTTGTCCCTCCTGCTGTGCCCTCTGTTCCCCTGGGTCTCAGTGGCTGCTGCCCAGGACTGTGGGACTGGCACAGATCCAGTGGTCGAGCCCCTCCTTTCTCTGCCCTTGGAGCTGCCTGCTCACAGCAGCCTTTTCCATCTGGGAGCTGCACATGGAGAGGGAGTCCCCACTTCTGTTCCTTGCACAACCTCCAGGAGCCCAGGGCTGCCATCTCAACTCCCTGCTGGCCCTGAGGGCTCCCAGGTGCCTCAGGCTGCTGTGGCACCACTGCACACGGGAGGGAACAGTGGCAGGGGCTCTGCTGCAAGACAGCTCCATGTGCTGCTGCTGCTGCTGTGGGGGTCATTTGTCCAGCCCTGGCCCAGAGTGAGGGATCAGGTGCAGGCACTGCTGCTGCTCCCTGGGCGTCAGCCACAATTTGGTTGTTGCTGTCAGTGCCAGCAGAAGCGGTGGCTGCAGCAGTGGGTGCTGACAGTGCCCCAAGCCCTGGGGCCAGAGGGGTCTCTGGGCTGGCAGGGAGCTGCCCCTTGTTCTCCCTCTGCCCCACACAGAGCTGGGCTGGGCACAAGTGGGGCAGCACAGCAAACAGGGAGCCTGCCAGTCTCTACCAGCCCTGTCTGCTCACAGTTTGAGTCTTGGAGCTTCAGGTGGACAAAGGCAGCTGCTTCTGCTCCCTCTGTGTGTCCCCGTGTTCAGCAGTGCTGCTCCATCAGCCTGTGCCCAGCAACGGGGAAAAGCCTCAGCCCTGCAGGGCCAGGAGCTGCCTGAGCGGCTCAGCCAGCGGGAAGGGAGCTGCTCCACACAGGAACCAGCAGCAAAGGACATTCCTTTTACAGGACATGTCATCTCTGTCATAAAAAAAAAAAAAAAATTTGTACATAAAATGTGAAACACACAATCGAACCCCAAGTTTTCACTGGAATATCTCCTATAACTTTGGATTAAGAGGTAACTGATCTTTGTAAAAAGAGAACTTGGTTATTTACTTTGTGAATGTGCTGATGACACAGCAGGAGGATCCATCCTACTGACCTCAGCAGTCTTTTTTAAAAGATTTCTGGATTTGTTTCCACCATTGTTGTTTTAAATTCTGATTAAAGCAATAGGAAATTGCTTGTGCCCTTCCAGCTCCAAGCAGGACTGGGAATCTAAACTCTCTTAAACCCCAATTCCTTTAGAAGGTGACTTTCCTTCTCACCCTGTGAATGAGCTGCACATTCCCTTGGAAATTGTCAGGGCTTTCTTAAGGACAGAAAGTCCCACTTACAGCTTTTTGCTCTGGGTTACAAGTGCAGAAGGGCAACTCTTCATCCCTCAATTCCAGACCGCCCTGTCTCGGGAACACGGCCCACTCGCCAGGTGTGGCCCACTCCTGGCACTTCTAGAGGAGGAAGAAAGGGCAATTGCACAATTCCAACCCAAAGGAAATGAAGAGTGGGACAGACAAAACATCCTGTGGAGACACAGGAGTTCAGCTGGGACTGTGCACCATCTGGGTCCTTGCCAACTGGATGTGGATCCCTGCCTGCAATCTCTTGGCCTGCAGGAGAGTCTCACTCACCTGCAAAAGCAGAAAGCTCAGGCGCTGTGCTCGGAAAGGGCTCGTCTGGTGCAAAGCTGTCAGAGCAATGTGAGGGCACAGCCAGCCCAGCCGTGCCCAGGGCTGAGCCCAGCAGAGCCCTGGCAGAGCCCAGAGCAGCCTCAGCAGGCGCAGAGCCCGGCTGCAAGGAGAGAACCCAGAAACCGCCCGTCAGCTGAAGGCTCCTGTGCCCTTGTCCCAGCCGCCCGCGGTGCCCAGGCCGTGCTGGCCGTGCTCAGAGCTGGGCCCAAAGCTGCCCATCATTGCTGCCTTGGGCAGCAGAGCAGGAGGGCAGGACAGCCCAGCCTGCAGCCAGCCAGGGCAGATCCAGCCCCTCAGCAGCCGCCCAGTGCAGGATGCTCCTGTGCTCGCTGCCTTTCCCAAAGCCTCTTATCCCACCCGTGCCAAGAAGACACGGACACACCTCACACCATCTGCTGCCTCAAGAAAAACTGCTCCCAAACGATGTCCTCAGCCTTCTCCAAGGGCACGGCCCATCCACGCCACAGCTGGTCCCAAGCACTTCCCAATCCAGTCTGGACACTCCCTAGAATGCTTCCTTTAGAAAAATAAACAACAAACTATTGAAAATAGATTACAGACAAAAAGGGGAAACAAGAAAAAAAGGTCAAACATCTTATCTCTCTCAGGGGCTTGAGGAAGGCTCAACCCTTACATGCTGGGGAAAAACCCACCCACAGGTGAGGGAAGCCCGTGCTTTCTCCCATCCCCCCTGCACTGCCCCCCAAAAGTATTGGCATTCAGCCGGGTGTGGACTCATCTGCAAATTCAATGTGGAGCCTGGCTTTGAAGGAAGTGCCAGAATCCAAGTCCCTCATCTTCAGCTGTCGGTGGCCAGGTGGAGGAAGAGGTTGTCATCCTTGCTGTCATCCTCGTTGTCTCCAGAGCAGCAACCCGACCTGGTACAGCCTCTCCAGGGGCTCTTTCTCCTTCCCTGGGGGATGAGACCAGGCTGTCAGTGTTCTGCCCAGGGCCCCAGCTGTCAGTGAACCAAGACAAGCCAAACCAGCTTGGATGGTGGCCACCAGTGCTGGGAAGAGCAGCTCAGCTCCAGCACAAGGGCTGCGTGTGTCCATCCCACAAGCCCTGCACACTGCTACAGGCAGGACAAAAAGTCTGGGTTGCTTTGCTTCTGATTGTCAAGGTCTGTGTGGAGCTGGAACTTACCAGGGTCCTGGATCAAAGTGTGCCTGTGGCTCTCTCCCTTCTTCTAGGGCAGATGAATATCGTGCATCCAAGGATCACAGAACAGGTCTTCTAATGAGGGCCTGTCCAAGGAGTGCAGGGATAAACACCACCTGATCAGAGTTTGGCAGTCTGGGGAGAGAAGCCAGAAGCCACCAGTCAGTTGGAGAAGGCTCCTGTCCCACTCTTCCCATGCCCAGGCCATGCTGCATGTGCTCAGAGCTGGGCCTGAACTTTCCTATCAATTCCCTCTTCTGGAGGAGCACAGAAAAGCAGGACATGTGCCACCTCCCCAGCAGCTGCCAGAGCGGGATGCTCACGAGCCTGCTGCTGTCTCTCCCAACGCTGGTATTGCCCCGTGCCCAGAGATGAGGATCCACCTGGAGAGAGCCGTTGTGGCAGCGGGAGCTGGCCCCAGCTCAAGTTCCAGCCCCTCCTGAAAGGGTGCTTTCCACAGACCATCTGGTGCAGCAGGATGCCCAGGGACCAGATGGTTGCTGCCTCGCCGTGGTACCACCCAAAGTGGGTCCATTCTGGGGGGCTGTACGACGGTGTTCCTATGGAAGACAGATGGAGTTCATCGGGGGGATCAGAGCTGCTGCTCCCAGAGCCTGGACCCAGCATCCCTGGGCATGCAGGGGCTGCCCCAGTGGCACACAGGGTGACCTGCTGCCCTCTCAACAGCACCAGTGACTTGTGTACAGACTCAGGCTTGGAAAAAAAGCCACTGGTGTCGGAAGTGGGCAGCGGAAGCCTTGGCAAGGCCTGACCATGACACGGAAAGGAAAAACCAACTCAGTGCTGGGGAAGAACCATGCCCTCATCCTCCCTGCCTGCACTGACCCAAAATAATTACAAAGCCAGGGCAAACAAGGCCAGTGGAGCTGTCCAAGCCCATTCTTGCCTGCACACCAAACCAGCTGGTGCACTGGTTCTGGGGCCCCTTCTCTGCTACCCCCACCCACGGGTGTTTTTGTCGGGCTGGCTGCCCCAGTGCCAGTCCTGGGCAGAGCGGTGGGCAGAGGCTGCCAGCAGGGCTGGAAGCTGGTCCCCCCCAGCACCCCCACTCTAAAGCAACTCGGCTGAAGACTTTCACCTGTGACTGGCAGCAAAAGGGAGAATCCCCGCTGCCACACCCAGGTTGGGCCATCAGATGCTGGGACCGGGACCACAGCCCTGCCTGGGCTCACCTGCAAAGTGAGTGTAGGCTGTCTCTTGCAGGTAGGTGCCACAGCCAAAATCAATCAACTTTGTCTGCCCGGTGGCCAGGTCAACCAGGATGTTCTCTGGTTTGATGTCCCGGTGCAGCACCCCGCAGCTGGTGCAGTGCCGCACGGCTTCCAGGACCTGGCGGAACAGCCCCCGCGCCTCCTCCTCGGACAGGAAGCCCCGTGCCCGAATGAAGCGCAGGAGGTCCTGACACCGCTCCGGGCGCTCCAGCACCATCACGATGCTGTTGGAGAGCTCAAGCCACTCCAGCAGCTGGATGACACCAGGGAAGCCCGTGGACACCTTGTCCAGCAGCACGATCTCCAGTGGTGCGCTGGTGCCGTCGGGCTGCGGGAGGACCACGATGCCGTCAGTGGGGCTGATGCCGTGCCAGGGCTGGGAAAGCCCTCACCCACACCGGGATGCTCCGTGTCCTCCTCTGGCCCCACTCTCGCTCCCTCTCCAGGAATCCTGGCAGCTTCCACCCTCCCGGGCCTCGGCTCATCCCCGCCCGGCACGCCCCGACTTCTCCCGCTGGCCACCGCTCACTCACCAGCTCGCCCCAGTGCCGGATGCGGTTCCTTGGGACTCTTTTGATGGCCACCTGCAAGCCAAGGGGAGCAGCGGGCTCAGCTCTCCGCCCGCCCTGCCGAGCTCCCTCCTCCGCCCTCCTCCGCCCTCCTCCTCCTCCCTGCGCCCCCTCCTCCTGCGCCCGCCGCCGGCCCCGCCGCTCACCGGGGCGCCGTCCGAGAGCCGCGTCGCCGCGAAGACGCTGCCGAAGCCGCCGCGCCCCAGCAGCGAACCCACTCGGTAGCGCTGCTGCAGGGCCTCCTGCGCCTTCTCTGCCGGCGAGACGCGGCTGTCAGCGCTCGGCCCGGGGCCAGGAACGGCCCCCGAGCGCCCTTCAAGCGCCCCGGGCCGGGCATCCTCCGGCGTTCGCTGCTCGCAACGGGACAGCGGCGGCTCGGGGCCGGCGGCCGCGCTGCCGAGCGGAGGAGCTCGGGCCGGGGAAACCGCAGCGGAGGCGGCGAGAGCGGCCGCGCCGCCTGTGTCCTCCGCAGGGCCCGGGAGGAGCCGGGGCCGGGGCCGCGCTCGGGGACGGGCTCGGGGCTGGAGCCGGGGCCGGGCCCGGGACAGGCGCAGCCAAAGGGCGGCGATGCCGCCGCAGGCCCAGGCACTGATGCCCGCCCAGCAGCGCCACCGCCTGTACAGCCGGAGCCGGGCGGCGGCGAGAGCGCGGCGGGACGCCCGGGGGCGGGGACGGGGCGGCCCCGCTCGGGGCCGGGGGCGGGCCCGGGGCATGGCCCGGCCCGGCACGGGGAGAGAGAGGCCGGGAAAGGAGGGGGACACTGGGGACGGGATGCCGAGAGAGGCTGCGAGACCGCGGGAGAGGGAGAGGTGAAGCAGGGAAGAGTAGGTAAACTCGGTTTGCTGCTGCCGCTGCTGCTGCTGCTGCAACTGCTGCAACTGCTGCAACAACCGCTGCCGCTACTGCAACTGCAGCTCCAGGGCCGTTTGTCCGCGTGTCCGTGGGTCCGTTCCCCCCATCTCCCCGGGCGAAGCTCCGCGTGCCCCAGGGACAGCCCCTGAGTGTGTCCAAACACGGGAACTTTGCCGTGTTGAGCCAAGACCCAGAGTCTTGACTCCTGCACAGCAGCACAGGAGTCCCCTCGGATGCTGCTGTGCATTGTCCCTGCTGAGGGTCAAACACTGTCGGGGCACATTCCCTGGCTGTAGGATTTGTACCTGACCCAAGGCCTGCACTTGTGTCTCCAGCACTGCTTCCCAGCAAAAACAGGGCAAGGCAAACTCTGTGCAGCTCATGGTATTTTACAGTGTGTAAAACTTGCTAAGTCATCCGTCTCAGAAGTGAGATCCATTTGGAATGAATGGGATGGAGATGTAGTGTGAGATGGAAAAGGGGAGCATAGAAATAAATAGAGGAAAATATCTTGGATTGTTCCTTTCCACTTTTATGTCACTGCTGGAAAGCTGTTTCAGTTTTCCAAGAATCTTCTCCGCAGTCCTGTCTGTTCTTTTCAAGAACCTTTTGCGGAAAACAAGGTCGAGCTCCTGTCACAGGATGCGCCACCAAGTGCAGCTTCTCTTGCCTTTCCACACTGTGTGTGCAGCACAACTCTTGCAGCAAAGCAGGTCAGATGTTTGGAGAACCTGATAATTTGTCCTTTCTTTTCCTGGTGGGCTGGGGAGCTGTGCCACTGGTGAGGTTTTCATTGTTCCTGTTCTAACCTAAGGCAAACAGGAGGTGGTAGCAGGAGTTGTTAGGGAATGCAACCCTGACAGAATTCAGAGAAAGAATCTCTAGAGCCTGCAGCCAGCAATGGAGAGTTGTGTGCTAGTCATTCACACATCTCCACGGACACCTGGAAAGTGACCTAGAACATTAAAATGGGCTGGCAGAGGCAGTTGGTTTCTGTGTTCAGTACAGATGATTCTGCATCTCCTGTGCTGCTGTAAATCGAGAGCACAATCGGTTCATGATAAGCACCAGAACAAGCACAGCTGGTCTGTAGCTGGACATATGAATTTGGCCATAAAATCAAAAACCCAATGTGGCTGGCTCCTCTAGTTTGTTCTAGAAGAGGAGTGAACAAGTCCCTGGGTGAGCAATGGTAGGATAGATTTAAACTCAACCAGGGCAGCCCAGTCAATCCCATTCAGCCCTGAATACAGACATATCCTTAGCCACGGAGCTGGGCAGTGCAGAGACCCCGACCAATCAGTTGTCCAAGCCTGACAATTTGAAACCCCTGAAAAAGGGGGCTGTGAACAATAAACCCTGCTGTGTGCTATCTCAGTGAGTGCTGGCATCTGTCTGTCTCCAACCTACGGCCGTAATATAATAAAACTGGACCTCCCAGAGTAGAGCCAGAAAGAATGTGAAAAGGAGAAATGCAGGGAATGACTTGGTGGACTTTGTCTGGAAGAAGGGGAAATTTTTCTAATCCTTTTTAGTCCATTCCCTCTGCTTTTATCCTTCTTACAAGGCCATTTGCATGGCCCAGCTTCCTCAAGCAATGAGGACCTGGAGCTTGTGGAACTGCATGAAAAATGCCTTGTTCCTCTGCAGGGACACTCGGGGTGAAACAGAAAGCAATTTGGAAGCAAATGTATTAAAGAAAAACCAGTTCTTGAGCAGAGATTGATGTCACTCACCCAGACCAACAATCTCTGGCTCAGCCTCAAGCAGTGACCTTGAGGAGTGTCCCCACTGCAGGGAGGAATCTCTACACCTCCCCAGGGAGGGAAATGTCAGGTGACTCTGCGGTTAAAATTTGGGATGGGGCTTTTCTAGTCTGCTCTGTCAGTCAGATGTGCCCAGGCTGTGCAGCTCAGCAGCTCTGCACAAGTTCTCAGTGGTGTCACTGGGTTGTTCCTTTTCCCAGGGATTTTACTGGCTCTGCCCCAGCTTCAGCTCCTACTCAGGATGTTGAACTTTGGGATGGAGGAGTCAGGCTGGTTTAAACATGACTGACCCCAAAAGCAGTGTGACCCCGTTTCTTTATTTCCCACGGCGGGCCTTGCAAAACAGGGCCTTGTTGGAGCTGTTTGAGCCCATTGCAGGCAGAGCCTCCTGCTCCAGCAGGAACTGCCTTTCCTGTGCCATGACCAGATCCCGCTGCAGGAAAAGCCCCAGGCTTTTCCCTACCACTTTCTGTGCCACTGAGGACAGAACTGCCAGTGCCAGATCCATGGGTGGGGATGAGATGGAGAGGGACTTCAGGTAGGAAACAAAGCCAGTGCTGATAAACAGGGAGACCACAGACAGGTGAGGGAGGCAGGTGGAAAAGGCTTTGTGCCGTCCCTGCTCAGAGGGGATCCTCAGCACAGCCCTGAAGATCTGCACATAGGAGAAAACAATGAACACAAAACATCCCAAGTCCTCAACAGGCACTAACAGCAATGAGCCCAAGTTCCCTGAAGCAGGCTGAGGCTTGGGAAATGGCTCAGCTCTGGCACTTCCCACATGCAGAACAGCCCATTATTTCTGTTTCCTTACAAGCCCCAAACCAGTCCAGTCTCCAGCCCCAGAGCAGTGTCCAGAGGGGAATATGCCCTGTGCTGCCTGTTCCTGTCACACCTGCAGCCTCCGTGCCATCACAGAGCACCTGGGTCCCACTCTGCTTCCCATGGGTGTTTCAGGGACCCCATCCCTAACAAAGCTCCCACTCCAGCAGTGTCCCAGCCTGGGACTTGCCCACAGCTCCACAGGGCCCTTGTCCCCACAGTGTCTCTTCAATGCCCTGGCCCTGGGCCCAGGCCAGCAGTGGCCCTAAGCAGGATGTGCCCATGCCAAGGGACAAGGACAGGTCAGCACTTCTCCTAGAGCAGCCACTGGGAGATCATTTGGGGAACAGAGATGCCCTGTGAGGAGGAGGGATGTTGGTCTCCTTCCAGCATCTCTGATAAGCCCTGATAAGTCTACCAAGGGCCTGAAGCATCAGGAAGAAATTTGCAATCCTGGGCTTCCAGGAAGGATAATCCATGGTGAAGTGGTTCCTGAGACACTTGCATGGCTGTGATTCCTGTTTGACATTCTGGGGCATTACTGAAAGTTCTGCTTCTCTCTTTCCACAGGGACGCTGTGGATCCATCAGAGATCTGGGGCAGCCCAGCTGGGAAAACATTCCAGGCCATTGCCTTGACTGTTTGCTCTGGAATTTGCCCCAAGGAGCCACAGTGCCCAGTGGGGAAGGTTTTCCTCTGGAATGTTGCTGCTTTGTGCCCTATTGATGAGAGAGCAGCGTGTCCCCCTGGGGGATTCTTGACCAGATAGACAAGGAGTGGGACATCATTGGTGTGTTGAGATCACCTTGGAGAGGAATTGAGGAAGTGTCTGCAGGGTCCTTACCGGGGAACTTTGGCCAAGGAGTGGTCCAGGCTTCCTTGGAGATCAGTGCCACTCAGGGGGATGGTGTTGGGCAGCCACCGACCGTGTGCCAACAGCCCAGGGACAACGAGCTGGACACACATGGAGGTTGCTGGGGCTGGTGGAGTGAGCCACTCTTTCAGGGAGCCCCATGGGAATGTCCCTTCCTCCCTGGGGGCTGTGTCTCAGCCCTGCAGAAACTGTCCCTGCGGGTGTACGTCCCTACCCTTGTGCCAGCCTTTCAGGACAAAGGAGTTTCCCCTCTCCTATCAATGGTGTCTTCTGTCCCAACAACTTGCAAGAGGGTTCTCAGCACAGGAGAGACTTGAGGAAGAAAAAGCCGGGGAATTCCTAATTAAAATGGGAAGCTGGGCTGAGCAAGGCAGAACAAAACCCAATGTGGCTGAATCATGCGTTTTCTCCCTTTATTCTTCCGGAATGGTGGGTTAAATACAGTTTCAGATAGTTTGCAGTTGCAAGTGTTTTCTAATTGGCATTCAGTGTGAAGGAAAATGCAAACAATTTCACACTTAAGGAAGCCACCATGATAATAGCAAAACTAACCTATCTAAAGCTTAAGCACACCTTAACCTAAATTTTTTGACCTACGCCACAGGTCTGTCCACTTCTAGACAGGCATGAAACTGAGGCCCAGTCTGGGATAGCTCAGATCTAATTTGCTACATCTCCCCCTTTTTTCTTTTGAAGGTAATTCAAAGGCACAGCTAATTAGTTTTGCATATATTACAACAAACAAAGCATAGAAACTAAAATAACTATAATAATAACAAAATTCACCATACCAAAATGGATTAAATCTTTGATCCACCCAATGAAACCCCATGAATCAAACCATTTATCAAATAAAATGTCAACAATTACAAATTTTTATGTTGCTTTTCAGCTATAAAAGCTGCTTATAAATCAATTAAAAATATTCTAACAAATTCAATTAGAATACAATGAGAACTGAAAAAACAGCTAAGTGTTGCCATTTTTGGACTACTTTTCTTTCATGGACAACAAACTGATTTTATGACCAAGTGTCCAAATATTAAACAATATTTGCCTGGCACAGAGCCCAAATGATTGAATTCTCAGGGCTCAGTACCAGTGGTTTTAAAATTTGGTGCAATGGCAACAGCTTGTGTCCTCAAAACATTCTCTGGGTTAATTTTGGCTTGAGTCCAAGCTTTGAACTCTACCATGAAATTCACTGGGACTCCAATCAAACAAACACAAAAAGGATTAAATGGTATAGTTATACCTTTTCCACCAAACCACTAATTAAAACAAACACTCCATCTAACTGGTTCTTACTTAACTCTAAATACTAAAAACAATTTAACACTAAACTTGATCTTACAACTGTAACTATATAACTATTTTTCTCTATTTTATTAAATCATTTTTCAGCAGTTTCAGGGTCGTCACAGGGTGTTCCAGGTAAGTCACTGTTGTCACTGTCATTATCACTGTTAGCTGTTACCTCTGACTGGAAACATGCATGGGTAAATCGACTTGGCACCAAACAGGTCCTGTTCCTCCTGCAAAAACACACATACAACTACAAACATTAAACAACACAAAACTTGGTCCTTGTCATTCACCTGTTTGCATGTTCTTGTGATAAACATAAAGTCCTGGGATCGCCTGTGGTCTTCCCTTCCTCACTGCACGGTGATGGATCACAACTGCAGGTTCTTTTCCTCTTTCATCCCTTAGACATCATTCAAGGGAGTCCAAAGTGGTTGATGCAGGCCCTAGCATGACATGGCCTGTTTCACCACACCGAAAACCAAGGATGTCAGGTAATGGATTTTCGTTGTCGCTGGGATAATTGATGTTGCCTCCTGACAGAGCAGCTGCAATGATGTGCCCTTGTTTCTGCATCACATCTCTCATGGCCGCTGTGAACGCTGCTGTCTGGTCACTTTGTTCAGCTCTGGTTGCTCACACCAGCATTTCATCAATTGCACAACCTTGAGGGAGAGTGGCTAGGATGGTTCTGGTACGTGAGTTGGCATTTTCAAAGGCAAGGGAACGAAACAGGTGATCTTGCCAGTCTGTGGTTAGGTCTTGGGCATCCTTTAAAGCAGCTGACAGTCTAACAATAAATTCTCCATATGGTTCTGTGTCCCCCTGCCTGATGAAAGCATATGGTGAAGGTTTCTTCTTGTCAGGAACCAAAAGCAAGGCTTTGTGGGCCAATGTTTGAGCCATCTGATGGATCTCAATGGGGTAGGTGAGCTGGACGTTGGTTGTAGCATATGGTCCTTGCCTTGTCAGCATATCAGGCTGAAGTCCATAAAAAGGATCCCCTACTACTTGGTGTTTATTTGCCTCTTCAATTGCCAAATGCCCCAACTCTCTTTCAAAAATGAGGAACTGTGAGGTTGTTAACAGCGGGGAAGCTGTACTTGAACAATCTGCAGGACAGAGTACATCTGCTGTAAAGATGTACTGAATTACATTTCTGGCTGCTTCTGACCTTATTCCCTAGGTGGTAACTGTTTGCTTTGCTGAACTTAACACCTTCCCTTCATGAGGCTCCCATCGAGCCTGGGCATTTTCTATAGGAACTGGACAAGCAATTGAGTTGGATACATTCAAATCACCTTCAAGGACCGCATCTCTCAAGATGCTCGCCCAGCGCCTCTGTATTGGATTCTGTTGGGCGACTGGCAGCACCATCTGCTGTGCAGAAGGTGGAAACGACGGAGCAGATTGTGCAGGTTGCAGAGCTGTGAGATTTTGCATGTTTGGTGGGGAAAACTGAGAAAGCACAGCCGTCTGCTTTTCTAATTGAGTTTGGCGGTTTGACAGCCCAGCAAGCTTGACTCTTCTTTGCTGCAGTTCGTTTGCATGCTGTGATTTGTTCTGCAGTCGTGGTGTGCCATGAAAATTGGGGTCAGGGCTTTCACCAACACCCAGATTTTATTTAACCCAGATTTTATTTCACAAGAACCGTGAGGAAGAGAGAGAAAGAAATAGGAGCGAGGACTCAGAGAGAGAGAAAGAGCACCTACGATAATCATATGGAACCAGATGATTTTTGAGACCCTTCCCAACCAAAACTACACCGTGACCCTAGAACATGTGTGGAGGTGTATTTTAGCTTGATATTATTAATGTTATCATCATCATCATTTGATTTATTTATATTTTTATTAAAATTAATTTCTACTATTACTACTACTATTTCTTCTTCTTCGTCTTCTTCTTCTTCTTTTTCTTCATTTTCTTGTTACGGTAACTAATTCTTCTTACGTGCTTCTTCTTGTTCTTCTGCTTCAACGTTTTTCTTTTTCTTACTCTTCTTATGTTATTTACTACGACTATTTCTTCTACATCACTATACATTCTTATTCTGATTCTTATTCCTTTTCCTAATGCCTATTCTTATTCCTTTTCCAAATTCCTATTCCTATTCCTTTTCCTATATCTTATTCTTATTTACTACTACTGTTTCTTCATCTTCTACGTTGTCTATTTCTTCTTATTCTAATTCTATTTCTTTTTATGCTCCTTTTGGAAGGTTTTTTGGTTTTTTTTTTGATGCTTTTTGGTTTTTGGGTTTTTTTTAGGTGGGGGGTTGTGTGTTTGTTTTTTTTTTTCCCTACTACTATTGCTTTAACACAACTGTGATTTGTTTAGGAAGGCCTGCATTTGTCGTGGCCCTGCAGTGTGCAGTGGGGTCCTGATCAGGCCTAATCCTGGGGCTGCGGCGCCAGGCAGGGGAAGCGGAACAGGCTGCGCAGCGCCCGCAGCGCCCGCCTGAGCTGGGAGAGACGTTTCCTGCGGGGGGCCCGCTGCTGGCTGAGGCTGCCGGCCTCTGCCACCTGCTCCTGGAAGGCTGGAGAGGCCCTGTGTCCCCTGGGGGCCGGGGCTTCCTGTGGGGAGACAAAAGGAGATGCTGCGAAGGCAGTCTCCCTCCTGATACGTGACACCTGTGTTAATCATCCTTGAGTAGAAACAGCCTTGCCCTCACAGCTATGGGCCGGATAAAGAGTGAGTTAGCTGAGTAGAAGTCAGTTGGAGTCTGCTCGCCGTGCTGTGAAGACCTAGGGAGAGGAGGTCATACAAGGGCCAGAAAAGGTAAGATACTGTATGTAGGACAGACAGGGTTAGGGGGCCCATGCCAGGGTCAGGAAGGAGCAAGCCAGAACAGAAGGACAGACAGCCAGAGCTGTGTGGAGCTGCTCTGAGAAGATACACAGAAGATACAGAGCAAAGGTACAGGGGAGACTTTTTGAATAACAAGATGCCTATACTTTAAGCCTTCTGATGAAGCACCTCGAGTGCGAGTGCAGTGTCTATGTCGAGTACCACCGCATACATCGACTGCGACAGCTTCCACCTGGGGAGGCCAGGCACAGAGCGGCCCTCAGGGGCACGGCTCAGATGCCCCGGGCTCAACCCAAGCCTCGTGAGGGACAGGCATGGGGAACCCGCCTCCCACCACACCTGCCAGTCTTTGCTCTCTGTCTTGATCCTCAATGAGCTCCAGGACGCTGATTTCGTCCCACTCATCTTCCTCTTTCAGCAAGGCCTTGGCCCCAATGCTCCGTTCCCAGCTGTCCTGCACCAGGTCTTGGTCACTGTCATTCTCCCAGCTAGACTGCACCGAGGGTCTCTTTCCATTCCCTGCAGACACCTTCTGGGCAATGGAGTATTGCTCTTGACAAAGCTCTCGGGCAAGGGACTCTTCCCAATCTGACATTTCTTTGTAACTGCTGTCATCCTCATGGGACAGCTCATGCTCGCTGTCTTCTTCCCAGTCAGATTTTGGGAGCTCACGATTTGTCCTTGGGAAAGGCCTTGCTCGGAGCACTCTTCCCAGTCTGAAACTTCTTGGTAGCTCCCAACATCACCATGGGACAGCTCTTCCTCAGTGCATTCATCCCAGTCAGAGAGCACGTGGTAGCTACCAGCTTCTACTCGGGAGAGCTCCTGCTCAATGCAGGCTTCCCCTTGGGACCATCCATGGTAGCTGGATGTTTCTTCTGGGGGCAGCTCCTGCTCAGTGCAGGCTTTCCTTTGGGACCATTCATGGTAGCTGCTGGTTTCTGCTGGAAATAGCTCCTGATCAGTGCTGGCTTCCCCTAGGGACACTTCCTCGTAGCTGGGGCTTCCTTCTGTGGACAGATCCTGCTCAATGCAGGCTTCCCCTTGGGACCGTTCATGATCCCAGCAGTCCAGAGTGGCTGTGCTCTGTGTGTGTCCATTCCAGAGGGAGGGAGCTCCAAGTCGAAAGCTTCAGGGGAACAAAAGCCACTGCTGGAGGCAGTGTAAAAAATGGGGGGATTTTTTCAGTAGCCAAAGCCATATTTTATTGGCTAAAGTCCTGAGGAAACAGAGCAGGGACACTTCTCCAGAAGATCCAACCGCACATTCTCCAACTTCTACTGGGAAATTCTTTTGCTTGCTTTCCTACTTACACAGTATTCAACTCAAAACAGTCTTTTGCTTTCTCTCCAGCTGATTTTGGCCTCTCTGCTCAACTCAGCCATGAGCAGAGTAGACGCAGCTCGGTGATCGGGACTTCTTGGTGGATGGCGCCTGAAGTGGCCAAAGGTCAACCCTATGGCCCCAAAGTGGACATCTGGTCTTTTGGGATTGTGGGCATTGAAATGGTGGAAGGAGAAGTTCCTTACGGGAATGAAAGTTCTCTCTCGGTAAGGTGTCAACACTCTCTGATCCCGCTGTCTCTCTCACCTGTCCCACGTTCTTTCTGTGTGCCCTTGGACAAAATCCCATTGCCATCTGCTGGAACTACTCCCACCATGGTCCCTTTCTAAAAATGTTCCTGCGGCACATCAGCATCTGCTGTAGTTTTGCTGCATCACTGTGGCAACTTCAGCCTTACCCCACACAAACAAACTCCATTCTCAGGCAACATTTTGCTTTGGCTTAGAAGTTGTTCCAGCTCTTTTGGCTGTGTGGATGGCCCTAAGAAGAGGAAACAAACATCGAGTTTTCCTGAAGGAAAGGAACCCAAACCCAACAAAGTTTCTAAAGCAGTGGTTCGGAGAGAAGAAGTGCACCTTCATTCTTCTCACAGGGAAACTTGCCTGGAACATGGACATGAGGGTGTGAAGGCCACAGAGTCTCTTGTGCTTCTTGTGCAGTGGTGCTGAAACACTCAGGGGCCATATTTCCTTCCTAAGCCAAGCCACTTTCTCCATGTCACCAAGCTGAAGCCTGGCGATGTGCAGAGCCTGCCAAAACCACCCCTTTGTTTCCTGGCACTTTCTAGGATGGGCACACCATGAATGCATTGACCTGAGTATCCAAATGAGCAGAGGGTTACCATAGGGATGGCATTTCTCCTTCTTCTGATTTGATCACAACAATTTTCCTTTGGACATGCAAGGGAAGCTGAAATTTGCAGCCTGCTGAGAGACAGGGCTGCAGGTGTTTCCTGTGTGCCAAAACAGGCATTTTCATCCCAATACATTTTTGTGCATGCATCTTCATGTGTCTGTGTTGAAGATGAGATTCCAAAGGTTTGTTTCCTTACCTGAGGAATAACTGGTGGATTTCCTTTCTTTCCTTTCAATTCCCATTGTTTTCAAGAACCAAGCAGAAAGCTTGATGACTTTTGTTTGATGGCAGCTGTGCTGAAGGGACCAACAAGCACTGCAGAGATGCTTTTCTTGTCATAATCCTTGGGAAAAATAGAGTGAGGTAGTATAGCAAAGTCCCTCCTCCAAATAGCCTGTCAAGTGTTCAAGGGAATCCTCAGAGAAGCAAAGGTGCCTTTGCTGATGTAGTTTCCACTAACAGGGTCAGTCAATGAAATCAGCTGCCAAGGCCAGATCTGCTGGATGTTGGAAAAGCTGTGGCTGCATCAGGGTTTGGGGTTTTTTCTTGGTACAGGAAAGGCACCTCTGCCTCTGTGCCACAGCAGAAACAAACTGCCACTGCAGAGTGGAGCTTAAACAATGGGATCTGGGAGAGCAGTTACAGACATGAAAGAAGCAGGGGAGAGACTTGTGTTTCCTTTTTCTCCTGGCTCAAGTCCTGATAGCCACAGAAGGCATCCCAGAGCTGTGACACCCCAGGCTCCTCTCACCTTGGCTGCGTCACTTCCTGAGCTGCTGCCTGCAGACAGACGAGGCGCGGCGCTGGTCTGCCCAGGAGCTCCTGCAGGTAAAATGCCCAGGAGCTGCAGGTGGAACAGTGTCCCAGGGATGAGCTCCTCCTCCACTCAAGTGCAAGGCATCAGGTGAGGAGGAGCCCCCCTCCTCCTCACCTCCACTCCTGGTGCTGCTCACATGGAAAGAGTCAGGAATCCTAGCCTGGGCTGGGCTGGCAGGGACCTGTCAAGGTCATCTGGTCCAAGTGCCCTGCAGTGAGCAGGGAAATCTTGAAAGAGATCACAATGCTCAGGCCTGAAATGTTTCCAGGGCTGGGGCTCTTGCAGTAAGCTGTGCCATTGTTGCCCCATGCTCCTTAGACCTACTCTGACTCAATCCCCTTGTCATTTCAAAAAGATTACCCTCCCTTTGAGGCTCTTAGCTTGGAAAGTAATGGTTCATTGTTGTTTATTTTCCCTTTGTGCAGCATCCATTTTTAATATCAGCCAAGCCTGCGTCCAGCCTGGTGCCACTGATCATGTCAGTGAAGAAGCGGAAGATGGAGAGAAGAACGTGACAATCACTTTCAAACAGTTTTCTCCTCTACCAGCTCAGAGGACGATTGTAGCTAGAATTATAGCTAGGATTGTAGAATAGGATAGAATTGTAGCATAGCATTGTAGCATAGGATTGTAGCATTGGACTGTAAATAAAGTCTTTGAAAGCTCAACTCATTTTGAAGATTCCTCTTCTTCTGAGCCTGTGAGAAAGCTCAGCATTTCCTTCTGAACTGTCACTTTCTTCTTAGAAGTGGAAAGTTACACTTATGGTTTCTTTGGTATGGTTTGAAAGGGGGGAAGGCTCTTCTTCATTCATCCTCTCCAGACCATAGTGTCTTTGAAATATGGCCCACTGGCTGGGTTTTCCCCAGCTGTGGCATTTATGTTTGAGGCAGAAAGGGCAGTGGCATTTGCAGGCAGACCCTGCAAAGGAGGAGTGGGGCAGCCCAAAGATCCTGTGCACATGCAGGCCTTGAGCTATGACTCGAGGGCATTTGGCTTTCTGCCACTTGGATTTGTATCCCTAAGTGCAATGTCTGTGGCTGGAGGAGAGTTTTGCTCAAGTGAGGAAGCAGAGAGCTCAGGGAGGCTGCAGGGAAAGGTGCAGAGCTGGTGCAGAGCTGTCAGCGACTGCCAGGTGAGACTGGGCCCCGCCTTGTCCAGGCTGGAGCCCCAGCAGAGCCCTGGCAGAGCCCGGAGCAGCCTGAGCCTGGGCAGAGGAGGCTGCCATGAGGCCCTTGGAGCTGCAAGAGGCAGCAGCCCGGAAATGGGTGCCTCTTGGTGGCCCTGGGCGAATCCTGGGCTCTCAGAGCCCAGCTGGCAGCTGGCTGCTCCCGAGGGGAAGCGCAGCCCTGCTGGGCACAGCACAGCCTGGGGGCATTGGCCATCTGCAGTCTGCACAGCAGGAGAGAAAGGCCAAGGACAGCGCAGGGCTGCAGGCCTGGCTGAGCATTCCTGCTCTTGTGCCGGCTGCCCTGTGACTCCTGGCCAAGGTGAGCAGTGTGTGCAGCACTCCGGGCACAGCGGGAGGGAGCCGGGCTGCTCCGCAGGCTCCAGCACAGGGCAGCGTCCTTCAGGCACGGCGCTTCTGCCGGGGGAACCCAGGGCAGCCTCAGGCAGGGACAGCTTGTCAGCTCACATCTGCAGCAGCCAGGGCCTCACACAGCTCTGGGAGGAAGCACCTGCAGTCCTGGAGTTCTGCACAGAGCCAGAGCACAGGTGTGAAATGCAGAGTGTTGTGCAGAAATCTTCAGGGGCACCAGGCCAGCCTGCTTTGTGCTGTCTGGCACACAGCAAGCACTGTGCAATACAGCCCTGAGCTACTGGGAGAAAGGTGTTAGAAAGGAGCCAGTTCTTCGATAAAATTAAATGGGGATAAAGTCATCAGAGCAAAAGAGAACAGTTTCTTAGTAAAGATTCATCTGAGCTGGGTGTGTATCCCACTCTCCCAAGAGCCAAACACACACACAAACACTCCAAGAGAACGCTGCTTTTTACTGCCTTTCCCAGCCCAGGGCGAACCGTGTCCCCTTTCCCTCTGGTTGGGCACTAGGGAACTTCTATTTCTATCCTCTCCCCACCGCCTACTTTTCTGTCTCCTGCCCTCTTACCCTACTTCCCTTTTGGTCTGGTCTTCAAGCTGCCCCTCTCCCCGCTCACAGCAACACCCAACAAATTAACTAGAACAAATCCAAACCCTAACAAACAATGCCTAGAACCAACAACTTCCATTCTTTTCTCTAATAATCTTTCAGCTGCAGCAAAATATTACCTCATATCTCACCAAGGGAATTAGGGATGAGCCTGTGGCTTGTGCTTGAGCAGTGGAAGTGAGCAGAAGGGTTTCAGTAGGAAATTTGTGTTTTCTTTCTTAACTGCTTTCTTAAGGAAAGACAGAATGGGGCTTCAGTCAGGAAAAGTATTTTCAAGGTGCATTGACAAAATGCTTGTGAGCAATTCCAAGAGAAAGAAGTGTTGAGAAAATGTTGAGCTGCAACAAATCATGAATTTTCTCTCAGGTTTCTCACCCTTTCCCTCTCAGCTTTCCTACTCTTTTCCTCCCTCCCACTTCTCTCCTTTTTTCACTTCATCTACAAACCCCTGCACTACAAGACCCTCCTGGGCAGCAGAGCTTGTGCCCCCATGGCCGCAGCTGCCTGGGCCAGTGCCTTTCTCAATGCTCTCATCCACACAGCCAATACATTTTCCCTGCCCCTGTGCCAGGCCAATGCCCTGGGCCAGTTCTTCTGTGAAATCCCACACATCCTCAAGCTCTCCTGCTCCAACTCCTATCTCAGGGAAGTAACCGCTCATTGCTGTTAGTGCCTGTTTGGTATTTGGTTGTTTTGTGTTCATTCTGTTTTCCTACATGTAGGTCTTCAGGGCTGTGCTGAGGATCCCCTCTGAGCAGGGACAGCACAATGCCTTTTCCACCTGCCTCCCTCACCTGGCTGTGGTCTCCCTGTTCATCAGCACTGCCATGTTTGCCTACCTGAAGCCTCCCTCCATCTTCTCTCCATCCCTGGATCTGGCCCTGTCAGTTCTGTACTCAGTGGTGCCTCCATCCCTGAACCCCCTCATCTACAGCCTGAGGAACCAGGAACTCAAGGCTGCAGTCTGGACACTGATGACTGGATGATTTCAGGACATTAAACTGCTGGCCAGTTTCTGCAAATCACTTGTAATAAAAGCCATTTTTGATATTTCTTGTTGGTTTCATTTTGGAGGTTAATTTCTCAGTTTTTCTTCTTCAGTATAGTCCAAAAAGAAAAGCCATTCTTCATGCCATTTCTCCTTTTGTTTCTCCCCACCTTCCCTGTGGCCACAGACTGTGTCAAGGAGCAGCTGCACTCTTGGTGGTTTTAAAGGAACTCAAGGATGTCCCAGACAAGTTTTCTGCAGAGATGCCTCTTCTGTTCCCTTCTCTGCAGCTGCAGCAGCAGTGTCTGTGTGCAGAGCTGGGGGCAGATCAGTGCTGGCACAGCAGCTGTGCCCAGCAGCAGCAGCAGCCCTTGGTGCTGCCAGTGCTGCTGCCGTGGCCCTGCCCCGCTGCCCTCCTGGCCCTGCTGTTGCTGTAGGGCCTGAGTGCTCTCGGGGCCGGGCACATGGCTGGGGGTGGCAGTGCCGGGGCTGCAGCAGGGACAGGCCATGGGCACTGCTGGCACAGCAGCAGCGCTGAGGCCTCAGGCCAGGGCCTGGGGGCTGCAGGCTCCTTGCCCAGGCTCTCTCCAGAACACATTGCCCAGGCCAATGCTGAGCAGAGAAAAGCCCTGCCAGCAGCCCCAGGCTGGCCGTGGGCAGGCTGGGGGCAAACAGCACGGCTGGGGCTCTGCAAGGGCCCTGGGCAAGCACACGGCAAGGAGCAGCAGAGCAGGGCCTGATCCATCCCCACTGCGCTGGACACCCCAGGCCAGCGGCCCACAGCCTCCTCATGCACCTGTCAACAACATCCCCCCTCTGCAGCCCTGGCCTCTCCCCCAGCTCACACAGCTGCCGCAGCCTTGCAGGCACAGCCACAGCAGCACTGCCTCAGGAGCCCCTGTTTGCCCTGCCCAGAGCAGGCCTGAGCACCCCCATGGGGTTGGTGTGGGGAGATGAACCTGAGTGAGCACAAATGCCAGCAGCCCCTGGGGCCAGGAAGGGCTGGGCCACAGCAGGGAAACCCCTCAGGTTTGTCATGGCCTCTGAAGTCAGCCAGAAAGTTTGTTCCCATGAGCTGTGAGTTTCCTGTGCAAATGTTGTTGCTCAGAGCCAGGACTGCCTGGCAGCCACCCCCAAACTGCCCTGACCATTTCCTTTGCTTCACTTTGGCTTTCTTTACTCTTCCCTTGTCTAGATTTGTTCCTATTGCCCACCCCTGTTCCCTCCCCTGCAAACAGCCCATCCCTGGTTGCCCTTTCCTTTCTGGCCCCACTCCCCATCTTAGTTCCTCAGTTGGAACCATGGGAACGTGCCTAGGGGAGCAGGATCATCCTCCAAGTGCTTCAGGAATTGTCTACAGGCTCCTGCAGTGCCTCCTGCTGCTCCCTTGCCAGAGGCACCCCAGGCCAGGGGGGTTCATCTGGGCTGCTGTGTCTGGCTGTGGTGCTCCCTGTTCTGGGCAATGAGGAGGAGCTGCAGAGGCTCTGCAGGACTGACAGGATGGGCTTTGGGGCTGGGAGGAGAAGCTGAGGGACCTGGGCTGCTGCACCTTCTGAAGAGGAGGCCCAGGCCTCATCCTGCAACTGCTGCAAGGGTGATTTCAGAGAATCACAGAATCAGCAAGGCTGGAATGGACCTTGGACATCATCAGGTCCAGCCTGTGCCCTGACACAGCCTTGTCTCCCCTGAGCCTCCTCTTCTCCAGGATAAACAACCCCAGCTCCCTCAGCCACTCCTCACAGGAGTTGTGCTCCAGACCCCTCACCAGCCATGTAGCCCTTCCCTGGACATGCTCTAGCCCCTCCATGTCCTTCCTAAATTGGAGGGCCCAGAACTGGACACAGCACTCGAGGTGCTGCCCAAGCAGTGCCAAGCACAGGGGAAGAATCACTGCCCTGCTCCTGCTGGCCACACGGTTCCTGATCCATAGCAGTGCCAGGGGCTGGATGAGGGAAATGGTGGGGAGGGTGTGGGGGCAAAGTCTGATTGATTATCAGCCATGAAGGGTCTTGATTTTCATATCTTTTCAGACTGCATTAGCAGGTGTTGGGGGTCAATATCAATTGGACATTGCTGGTATCAATTTATAAACAGGAAAAGAAAACTTCACAGGATAAAAGAGTTCTCTCTTCCTTGATTTCAATATTGTATATTCACTTTGAATACACTTCTGAAATCTGTCTAATTAACCATAGAAGAATTTAAAACTTAAATTATTCCCAGGGGCTTTTCTTGTTGGGGTGTTTTGAACAAATGTCTATGAGCTTTTCTCACTGCATTCCTGAACTGAAGAGCTCAAGAGAGAAAAAGCCTCTGGAGTAGTAAAATTAATCAGCCACCTCCGAGGGGCTGAGGATCCATCCTCATCAGAGCAGCAATGAACAGAAATGGGCACAGCTTTCTGGCTGCCCCAGCTTTGGGATGGGCCCTGGGCCTGCAGCAGGATCAGCTCTGGAGGGCCCCAAGGATGTGTTTCATGAATGCAAAGGGCCAAGGCCTGAGCCCCAGCCCTTGGCAAGGCAGATCCTGTCCCTCCCTCCTTGCTCAGGGCTCTTCCCAGGCCACTGGGATGTGGGGATGTGCAATGCCAAGGGCAGCACCATGGGGCAGCCCCTGCCAGGCTGCTGAGCAGGGACAAGGAGGCCATGAGGCCCCAGGCCTGCAAGGGTCACTTGTCCCCTCCTCCTGGCTCAGGCCCAGGGCCAGCAGCCATGGCCCAAGTGCTGCAAGAGTTTTCTGTGTCAGGGCCTTGCAGCTGCTGCCCATCCCTGTGCCCTGTGCAGCCCAGGCTGTCCTACGGTGTCCATGCCCTGTGCCTCTGTCCCTGCAGGCTGTCGGCATCCCCTGGCTGCCCCACCTGGCTGGGGCCTTCCTTTGCTGACAGCTCTGCGTCCTGCCTGCCTCTGCCTGGGCACACACAGCCTTGGGCTGCTCCAGACTCCTTCTGGGCAACGTGTTGCATCACAGCCCTGCCCTGGGAGAGGAATTCCTCCCAGTCTGGGCCTCCCCAGCTGTCCTTGGCATTATTTTTTTCTTTTCTGGCTGTTCTCCACTATATCAAAAGGATCCACCATCTCTTCAACCACCTTTCAATCCCACACAGGGCTCTCGTCCCCTGTCCCCAGTCTCCACTTCACTGAGCACAGAGCTCCTCTGTCCCTGTACAGTGGTCATGTGCTTGAGGCCATGAGCACCTGGACAAGAAGGATGATTCTTTTCTGTAGGAAGGAAACCACTGAACCCTGGTGTTTAGAAGGCAGATGAGAGGCACTCAGCAGAGGCCAAGGCCAGCCAGAGCTGTCTGTCCTGGCAGGTTTCATATGGGAACAATCCTGGCATATAACCAAATTTGGACGTGGAATCACAATTTTGGCCATGGGCACCTGGAGGAGAAGGACAGTTCTTTCCCACAGGAAGGAATGCACGGATCCCCAGGGCTTCAGGGACAGACGAGAAGAAACCTTCAACATGACCATGCCAAGGTCAGCTGGACCAGTCAGGCAGCCCCCAGAGGCCAAACCAGACAGACCTGTTCCATGTTCTTGGATGCTTGGAACATGCAGCACCACAGTTGCTCCTTGGTTCCATAAGGCTTCAGAGTATCAAAACAGAACTTTCTTTCCATGAGGCCCAGCGATATCATAAGGGTTTCCTTGCCTCCACAGTGGCACAGTGGTCCTGTGCTTCCATGTGACCTGGCAGTGTCACAATGATTGCCTTGGTTCTATGAGGCCCCAGGGTGTCACAATGGCCCCTTGGTTCCCTGGGGACTCAGAGTGCCTGAATGGCCTCCAGGATTCCATGAGGGCCCACAGTGTCACAAGAGCACCTTGGTTCCATGAGGCCCTGTAGTATGGAATGGCCCCTCACTCTTATATGAGTTCTTAGCTCCACAGAGCCCTGTAGTGTCACAGTGGTCTCCTTGGTTCCGTGGTGCCACACAGTGTCACAATGGCCCCTCGGTTCTACAAGACCCCAGAGTGTCAGATTATACCCTTTTCTGACACAGAGATGGGGCAACTGAGAGGTGTTTTAAAAACTTTTATTCCATTTTCAGTCTCATGTGAAGGGTGAGACAATACAGATGTTACAGTTCATGCCATCACAATCAGGAGCCAACTATTTCCTAATTACAATATATTATAAGCATTTCTTGGCTTATCAGCTTTTGCCACACAATGCTGTTAATGCCCTAAAGCCAATCATCTAAGATCACCCTTCGTGGGTCCTACTACAATGCACCTTTCACAGTTCTATTTCTCCAAAGTATCTAGTCTTACTTGCAAGGCCATGTCTTGACACTTGTTTCTAGTTCCATTTCTGTCTTAACAATGTCCATCCTATTCCATGGCATTTCTACGTCAGCATTTCTTCTCTCAAGGTTTGCCTACAGATGCACATTATGTGAGCCTTCTGTCAGGCTTTGAGAATTCTCTTCAAATCCATTTCCCACACCAGAGTGTCACAATGTCCCCCTGCTCCCGTGAGACGTCACAATGGTCTCATTGGTTCCACAAGGCCCTGCAGTTCCACAATGGCCCTTTGGTGTCACAAGGCCTTGAAGTGACATAACAGCCTCTGTGGGTTCCCCTGCCGGTTCACAATGGCCTCCTTGGTTCCATGATGCCCCACCATGTAACAATGGTGCCCTTGGTTCCAGGGAGTCATAATGGCCACATGGTCTCATGGAGCCCCACAGTGTCACTACAATCCCCTTGATTCCATCAGGCCCAACTGTGCTAGAGTGACCCCTTGGTTCTACAAGGCCCTGCAGTGTCACAATGGCCACTTGGTTCCAGTGGGTCCTAAGTGTCATCATGGTCTCCATGGTTCCACAAGGCCCTGCAATGTCACCATGGACTTTTGGTTCCATGAGCTTTCCTACTGCCAACAACCTTCTCCTTGGTTCCTCAGTGTCACAAGGGACCCTTTGTTCCATGAGGTTCAGTGGTGTCACATGGACACCTTGATCCCATGAGGTTCTGTAGTGTCACAATGGACTCCTTGGTTTGGCAGCCCTGTTGTGGAACAATGGACCCGTAGTTCCATGAGGTTCCATAGTGTCACCGTGGTCTCTTTGGTTCCACAAGGCCCTGCTGTGCCACAATGGCCCCTTGGTTCCATGAGGTTCTGTACTGTACACAGATTCTCCTTGGTGTGGGAGGACAGTCTGTAAAGAGAATAGAGACAGTGCTGAAGGCAATCTCACCCCTGATAAACTGCAGCTGTACTAATTACCAAGACTGGGAACAGCCTTGCCCTTAATAGATCACAGCTATGTCTAATGAGCATGAGTGTTATAAAACAGTAGGTTAGCTGGTTGAGAGTCAGTTGGAGTCTGCAGGCTGCGCTGTGAGGAAGAAGCATCAAACAGGCATTTGAGGGACAGAGTCAGGCAGTCATGCAAAGGCCAGGGAAGAGTTAGCTGGTCCTGCAGGAGGAAGAGAGAAGGAGTCAGAAGGCTGTGTGGAGCTGCCTGTGGGTAGGCAACAGAGAGAAAGGTGTGAGAGCTTTTAGATAATTAGGGACTGATGCCTGTGTCAGTCGTGACTCCTCTGTCAATTGGTGCTCCCCATGAGGATGGGATGACAATAAATGGTGACCCCAAAGTGATCCTGGCAGACAGCAGTGAGCTGTCCTAAGAGCAGTGAGAGGGTGGAGCCCAGCCCAACTGAGCCAGGCAGACCAAGAGCCTGAGAGCAGACAGACCTGAGAGCAAAATAGGCAGAACTGAGAGCTTAAAAATCCAGACAAGTTGCAGCCAGGTGGACCTGAGAGCCTAAAAGCAATGTAGGCAGAGCTGAGAGCCCAAGAGTCCGGATGACTTCAGCGACACCGACCCCAAGGTCCGGCTGCAGTTTGCAGGATCCTGGGGTGGCACCTGCCAGTGTTGGCGGCAGCACGGCATAGCTGGAAGCAGTGCTAAAAAAAAAAAAAAAAAAAAAAAAAAAAAAAAGGAGACCGAACTTGAAGAGAAGAAATGTTATGAAAATGAATTTAAAACTGCACAAGGGGAAGCGTTGAAAAGAACAAGAGAAGAGGAGAGGAACACAAAGCAGAGATGTCCACTTCCCTTCACTTCTCATCATCCCATTCACTCTCATGGTTTTCAGCTGCTTTTGGCATTTTCCATTTTTTAATTTTTTTCTATCTTCCAATGTATAAAAAATTTTCCCGACATTTTTTCCCTGATTTCAGGCTTGGAATTGGAGGAATTTGGGCAAGTTTTGGTCCTTTTCACTGGCTGTCTTGGTTTGGAAAGACAGGTATCTGACAGGGAAAGCTGGAGTTTCCCTTAGAATGGGGAATGTAAACCCCTCACCCCTGCCAAATTATAATTTTGCGATTAAGGTCTTTCAGGCAAAGATTTGGGAATAGGAATAACAGTTCTTTACTAGGAATACTAACAGTACAAATGTAGTAGAAAAACAAAACCACCCAACCAAAACAGCAAACAAACAACAATTATGGAAAACCCTGACAGAGTCAGAGCTACAACCTGACACCCTGTTGGTCAGGCTGTTGGAAGCAGTTCAAAAGTGAGTCCTCCTGGAGTAGCAGATGTGGTTCTGGTGGAGTAGAGATGATCCTGTAGAACAAGGGTCCAGGTAGTGATTAGAAGGAGAAGGAGTCCAGTGGTGGTGAGAAGGGGTCCAGTCTTCCTCCAGGGATTGGATGAAACTGGATGCCTTCTGTGTTCCTGTGTCTCAGTTTTATCCAGATAGGAATGGTTTGCTCCCCACACAGGGTGGAGCATCTCACAATAGGATGATGGAATGTGGATAGTCTATTTTGGGGATGTGTTAATGGTCCATTAGCAGAAAATATCCCCCTGGAGGGAGGACCAGTGGTGACAGAGATAAGAAACAATGCCCTACCGAGTTTTGACAGTTGGCCTGTTATCAGAAGGCATCCACCCACTTCCTCCCGGAGTAAAGTAGAACAATTCTCCAACTGCTTTCAGCAAATGAAATAGAATACACATTTTTGGTTCCATAACCCAAGACAAGTGGGCAGCGGGGAAGGGGTGGAAGAGGAAGGGAAAAGAGGGGTCTGGGACCCCCAAATTGCATTGGGAGGGATCCCACTCTTCCTTTCTAATCTCTGGGATAGAGCCAGGGCAGGTCAGGCTGGGGCAGTGCTGGGGTCTTGGCTCGGTCTGGGTGCCCCCCATAAGCCCCCTCCTCAAATTCCCCTGGTAGCTTAGAGGGGTCCTGGTGTCTTTTGGGGTTGACTGGGTGCCTTGTTGGGGTCCAAATCCCCAGAGTCCCCAGAGCGGGGTAACACAGCAGGGGGACACATGAGGGTCCCCATTCCCAATCCATCCTGGGGCCCATTCTGCCTCTCCCCCAATCACAGTCCCCCTGCAGGGTCCCCCCAAGTCTGAGCCCCAGCACCAGGAAGACAAAGCCCAACAAGGAGCCCCTGATCCCTGTCAGCATCTTGCTGTGGGCAGCATCCAGCGGCATCTCTGGGGGGTCTGCAGGGGTCAGGAGCCCCCAAAATCTCTCACAGACACCCCAAGCTATCTCCCAGCCTCTTCCAGCCCTCCCAGGACCCCCTGAAACCTCCTCCTAATCCCTTCCTGGCCTCCCCAGGACCCACCAAAGCCCCTCCTGACCCTCTCAGGATCCCACAAACCCCTCCCAGTTGCCCCCACTGCCCCAGGACCCCCAAACCCTCTCCCAGTCCCTTCCCAGCCCCTCCAGGACTCACCCAGACCCCTCCCAGTCTCTTCCCAGCACAAACAACCTCATCCCAGGTCCTGCTTTCCAATTCTTGATCTCCTCCCAGCCCCTCCAGCCTCACTCCAATCCCTCCCAGTTACACCCAGAACCCCCAAACTCCCTCCCAGCGCCCCCCAGCACCCCCAGAACCCCATCCCACCCTCCCCAGCACCCTCCAAACTCCTGCTCTGCCCTTCCACAGCCCCCAGCCCCTCTCCCAGTTCCAACCGGGCTCTCCCCAGCTCCCTCCTAGTTCCTCCCAGCACATCCCACTGCCTCTCTCAGTCCTCCCAGTGCCTCCCCCATGCCCTGGTGCTGGCTCAGGGGCTGCTCCAGGCTGACGTGCTCCACCTGGAGCTGGAGGTGACCCCGGGTTTGGGGGGTTTCCAGCAGCACCAGGAGCTGGTGGGTCCAGTCCCCGCTGGGGACCACGGCAGTGGCCACCACGTGCCCCGAGAGCTCCTGCTGGCCCTGGAACCACCTCACCTGGATCTGGGCAGGGTAGAAATCCATCACGGAGCAGAGCAGGTGGCCGGGGCTGAGCTGGGAGCTCAAGGGCAGCAGCGAGATGGAAACGCTGGCGGGCACTGGGAGAGAGTGGGGACACACTGGGATCAACTGGGGGGAACTGGGAGAGATGTGAGAGGGCTGGTGTGGCCTTTAGAGGAACTGGGTAAGAAACTGGAGAGAGTGGGGAAACACTGGGAGAGAGAGTGGAGTGGATTGGGTCAATGGGAGAGAGGCTGGAGGTGTGGTAGTGGAGTTAGAAGGACTGGAAGTGGACTGGGAATGGAATGGCTGTGGACTGAGAGGAATTGGTTGGGACTGCGGTGACACTGGGAGGACACTGTGAGGGCCTGAGGGAGCACTGAGAGGGCCCAGATGGACACGTGAGGGGAGCACTGGGAGAGACAGGGATGGACTGGGAGAGCCACTTGGGCTGAGGGGACAGGAGTCCCAGGGGATGGGCACAAGGAGGGCTGAGGGCTCTGGGGTGATTGCCAGGGAGGTTTTGAGGGGCTCCAGGGTCATTGCCAGGGCAGGGCCCGAGTGGACGCGCTCTGCCCCACGCTCACCTCTGCGCTCCACCAGGAACGGGGTGGACAACTCGGAGTTGTGCCGGCAGTGCCTGTCCACCGCAGCCCGGCTGTGCTCCCTCCAGCCCGGCTCGCTGCTCCAGGAGCTGACAACTTCTCCCCAGAGGAGGTGTCCCCCACGTAGAGCCCCACATCGCTGCCCAAGTGCAGGAACTGCTCCTGGCTGGAGATGTTCCTCTCCACGAACCTCAACCGCTCAGTGCCCTTAATGAAGTGACAGCTGGACTGAACCATCTCCTGGAACAGCCCTGTGTGTGCAGGACTGTCCTGCTTTAGGGCAAAAAAACCCAAAAAAACCAAACCAAACAAACAAACCCCCCCTCCCCAAAAAAAAACCAAAAAAAATAAACAAACCCAAAAAACCCCACCAAAAACCAATAAAACCTCTGGCCGCTCTGAAGAGAGAGGGCAACTGAGAAAGTCCTTGCCGTGGCCAAAGTCAGCAGCCAGGCAGAAACCTGCTGGCCCGGCTGCGGCTGGGAGCGCCTCTGACACCAGGATGACAAAAGATTCCATCAATTCCAGGGAATTCCAGAAAATCCCCGAGCATGCCCCGGTGTGACACAGACACAGACCCCCCAGCCCTGACCATTCCCCGCCAGGAGAGGGCTGAAGACCCTGCAGGAGTGCCCCAGGCCCGAGCTCCTGGCCCCGGCTGAGGGCCCGGGGGGTCTCCGTGCTCCTCTGTCATGGCTCGGGCGGGGGCTTTGGGATTTGTTGGCACCTTTGCTGGGCAAGAAAAGATCAGTGCCAGCATTTGATGGGATTTTGGCCAATTTTATTTTGCCCTTCCCTTTGGCAGGCCGGGCCGATGGCCTCCTCCTTCCGATTTGTGGGACCCTCGCCGTCTTCGGCCGTCTTCGGCCGGCCCCGCGACCTCTTCGGCCGTCTCCGACCGGCCCCACGCCATCTCCGGCCGCTGCAGACCCAGGAGCAGCTCTGATGTCTGGCTCTTATAGCAGCGCCTTTTATACTCCAGGCAAGCCCCGCCCTCTCAGCCACAGCCAATGGGAGTTCCAGGCAGAGAGTCCCCGCCCTTTGTGATGTCACAATCAAGAGGCGGAGACAACTACACGGAGCCATCTGATTGGTCGGTGTGGGGTGGGGCGGGGCCGGGGGCACACCTCTGCCTCAGGCAGCTCAAACTGACTCCGAGCACAGGAGATCTCTGTCCCAGCGCTGTCCGGGCCTCAGACCAACGCCGCAGCAAGGACGTGTGGCAGTCAGGCAGTTTTCTCAAAACAAACTGCAGCTGCTTCTTTCTCCCCCTTCACTCCCAGAACCAGTTGAAAGGTACAGAACTGAATATACAGCACAACCAGAGCAGACGATTGGGGATACAAGCATCATAAAGTCACCCCACATCATTTCACCCCTTATCCCCATATCGTCAACTTATTCCCAGAACTAAATAAATTCTAACTCTACACACACGTACTTTTTACATGCATATATATACAGTACACAGCTATAGACAGAAAATGGCAGTAACCTTCAGTGAACAATGATATTTACTCATAGTTCTCCCCCAACAATCAGACCTCCCTGAGGTACACATCATGTTCTTCCATCTCTCTGCATTATCCACCTGGTCCTTCAGCAAAACAATCCCACAGATGGGTTTGTCTGTACTCGAGGCAGATTTGATCCAAACTGTTTTCCCTAACAAACCTGTCACATGTACCACTGGGACTTTATCTCCGTCTCTGTAGATAGGAGCTCAGACTGGGCTGGGCCTGCTCTGTTGGTGGAACCTTGGGTGATAACTAACCAGGTGGCCTTTGCTAAGTGCTGCTCCCAATTTTTGAAAGATCCTCCACCCAATGCTTTCAAGGTGGTTTTTAACAGTCCCTCACACCTCTCCACTTTGCCTGCAGCTGGTGCATGGTAGGCGATATGGTACAACCACTCAATGCCATCTTCCCTAGCCCAGGTGTTGATAAGGCTGTTCCTGAAATGAGTCCCATTGTCTGACTCAATCCTCTCAGGGATACCATGCCTCCAAAGAACTTGTTTTTCTAGGCCCAGAATGGTGTTCCAGGCAGTGGCATGAGGCAAAGGGTAGGTCTCTAGCCATCCAGTGGTGGCTTCCACCATGGTCAGCACGTAGCGTTTGCCTTGGTGGGTTTGGGGCAGGTGATGTAGTCAATCTGCCAGGCCTCCCCATACTTATATTTGGACCACCGTCCACCGTACCAGAGGGGTTTCACCTGCTTGGCCTGCTTGATGGCAGCGCACGTCTCACAGTCATGGATGACCTGAGACATACTGTCCATGGTTAGATCCAGCCCTCGGTCTCGTGCCCACTTATAGGCGGCATCTGTTCCCTGATGACCTGAAGCATCATGGGCCCACTGAGCTAGGAACAACTCTCCCTTGTGTTGCCAATCCAAGTCTATCTTGGACACCTCCATCTTTGCAGCCTGATCTACCTGCTCGTCGTTTTGATGCTCCTCATTGGCCCAACTCTTGGGGACATGGGCATCAACATGACAGATTTTTACAGGTAGTTTCTCTGCTCTGGTGGCAATGTCTTTCCTCTCATCAGCAGCCCAAATTGGTTTTTTTCTATATTGCTAATTAGCCTTTTTTTACTTTTCCAGTTATTCTTATAGAGCATTGGCTACCATCCACGAATGAGTGTAGAGGTAGAGCTTTGGCCACTTCTCTCTTTCAGCAATGTCCAGGGCCAATTGAACAGCTTTGAGTTCAGCAAGCTGGCTTGACCCACCTTCTCCTTCAGTGGCTTGTGCAACCTGTCGTGTGGGGCTCCATACGGCTGCTTTCCACTTTTGTTTCATCCCTTCAATGCGGCAGGAACCGTCAGTGAAAAGAGTGTAGCGTGCTTCTTCTGCTGGAAGCTGGTTATACAGTGGAGCTTCTTCAGCCCAGGTTACTTGCTCTTGTTCCTCTTCGTCAGGGAGACTGAAGTTTTCAGCTTCCGACCAGTTGGTGATTACTTCCAAAATCCCAGGGCAATTCGGGTTTCCAATACGGGCGCGCTGAGTGATGAGGGCGATCCATTTGCTCCATGTGGCATCGGTGGCATGGTGGGTGGAGGGAAGCTTTCCTTTAAACATCCAGCCCAACACTGGTAGTCTGGGTGCCAGGAGGAGTTGTGCTTCAGTGCCAATCACCTCTGAGGCAGCTTGAACTCCTTCGTCGGCGGCCAAGATCTCCTTCTCTGTGGGAGTGTAATTGGCTTCAGACCCTCTGTAGCTTCGGCTCCAGAATCCCAGTGGTCGGCCTCAAGTCTCACCAGGCACCTTCTGCCAAAGGCTCCAGGACAGGCCATGGCTCCTGGCTGCAGAGTAGAGCATGTTCTTCACCTCTGGTCCCATCCTGACTGGGCCAAGGGCTACTGCATGAGCGATTTCCTGCTTGATCTGGGCAAAGGCGTGTTGCTGTTCTGGGCCCCAGTGGAAATCATTCTTCTTGCGGGTAACCAGGTAGAGAGGGCTCACAATCTGACTGTACTCAGGGATGTGCATTCTCCAAAAGCCTATGGCACCTTGGAAAGCTTGTGTTTCCTTCTTGTTGGTTGGTGGGGACATGGCAGTGATCTTATTGATGACCTCAGTGGGAATCTGACGCCGTCCATCTTGCCACTTCACTCCCAGGAACTGGATCTCTCAGGCAGGTCCCTTGACTTTGCTCTTTTTAATGGCAAAACCGGCTTCCAGGAGACTCTGGATGATTTTCTCTCCTTTCTCAAAGACTTCCATTGCCATGTTCCCCCACACAATGATGTCATCGATGTACTGTAGATGATCTGGAGCCTCACCCTTTTCCAGTGCAGCCTGGATCAGTCCATGGCAGATGGTGGGACTGTGCTTCTACCCCTGGGGCAGTTGGTTCCAGGTGTACTGCACGCCCCTCCAGGTGAGAGCAAACTGGAGCCTGCACTCTGCTGCCAAAGGAATGGAGAAGAAGGCATTGGCAATGTCTATGGTCGCGTACCACTTTGCTGCCTTGGACTCCAGCTCATACTGCAACTCCAACATGTCTGGCACGGCAGCGCTCAGTGGTGGTGTGACCTCATTCAGACCACGGTAATCCACTGTCAGTCTCCATTCCCCACTGGGCTTACACACTGGCCAGATGGGGCTGTTGAAAGGTGAATGAGCCTTGATGACAACCACTTGGCTCTCCAGTTTACGAATCATCTCATGGATTGGGGTCACTGAATCTCTGTCAGCGAGGTATTGCCGACAGTGCACTGTTGCTGTGGCAATTGGTACCTGTTGTTCTTTAACTCTTAGCAGTCCCACAGCAGAAGGGTCATCTGAGAGACCAGGCAAGGTATTCAGTTGTCTTCTGTCTCTATAGCAGCTACTCCAAAAGCCTAACGATATCCTTTTGGGTCTCTGAAATATCCATTTCTGAGATAGTCTATGCCGAGGATGCACGGGGCCTCTGGGCCAGTCACGATGGGGTGTTTCTGCCACCCATTCCCAGTTAAACTCACTTCGGCCTCCACTACAGTCAGCTGCTGGGACCCTCCTGTCACCCCAGAAATAGAAATGGGTTCTGCTCCTACATACCCTGATGGCATCAGGGTACATTGGGAACCAGTGTCAACCAAGCCGTGTATCTTTGTGGGTCAGATGTGCCAGGCCATTGGATCCACACAGTCCAATAGATCCAATTGTCCCTTTCCTCTACCTGGCTAGAGGCAGGGCTCCTCTAGCACTGTTATTCCCTCCCTGAGCATACATGCTAGAGGTTCCTTCGAGGGGATTCAACACAGCATTGGCAGCTTGGTTATAGGAGGTTGAGGCTACTTTCATTTTTGTGGAACCCCCTCGGTAAGGGTTCCTCTCTTTGAGCTCACACAGCTGTGCTGCCAGGACAGAAGTGGGTTTCCCATCCCACATTCCCATGTCCTCCCCATGGTCACGCAGATAAAACCACAGGTCAGCTCTTGGGATGTACCCTCTCTCTCGAGCTGGGGGTTGTTGGACTCTAACTCTGGGGCTTGTGACTTGCACTGGTGCCACACTGGAACTGTTCGTCCTCATCTCCTCCCTCACCCCCCTTAGCTCCTCTTTGAGTTCTTTAACCACAGCAGAGATATGAGCCTGCATGGGGCCATTGATCATACTCTCATAATTCCTAAGCTTATTGGCAACAGACCCCACTGTCTCTCGATTGTCCTCAGCATTAATTGTTGCAATAAAGGTGGTGTACTGAGATGGCCCTAGATTTGCCAGATTCCACAACATCTGCCCTGTGCATTTAACCTTGTCAGGGTCATTATCATGCTGTCCACTCCTCCCAAAAAGTACCTCCAGCACCGCCACTTCCCTCAGCTGTTGGATCCCTTCCTCCAGAGTTTTCCAGCACATTCTATGGTGCTGCTCCTGCATTCTTTTTATGTGGATAAATCTCTCTCTCTCACACTCATTAAAAGCCACTCCTAAAGGGAAAGGGGCCCTGGCTCCCTTACAAATACCTGATTTATACCTGAGTCCTGGGTGAAGGGTCCCAAATTCCTTGTCTCACCACTATCTAGTTGCACACCGGTACCCATGAGGTCCCAGACCTGAAGTAGCCAGGCTGTGTAAGCCTCACATCCTCGTTGTACATTATTTTTTGCAGATTACGGAGACTTTCATATGACCGGGACTTGGTGATGATCTGGACGTGTGATTCCCCTGCGGGTTGTGAGGGCCCCCCTTTCTTATCCTTATTATCTGGTTTTGCTGTTTTCACCTTAGATTTCTTTGTTTCCACAGGGGCAACTGCTGCTGGCTGCGACTGCCCCTGTGGTTCAGCTGGGATCTGGACAGTTGCAATGTCTGTGGGTTCCATATCAGACTCTCTCCTGTCAGGGCAGGGGGAGGGTTTCCCACCAGCTGGGGAAATGTACTCCCTCAGCATCTGGCCCATCTCATGGATCTCCTTCATCAAAGCCCCCACCCAAACTGGGTGGTTTATCTCTGAGGCAGGCTGTGGGGCAGGGGCGGGCTCTTGGGCAGCATCCTTATTCCCTGGGGTAGGTCTCAGGGTGCTTACCCAGGCCAATCTCCCCTTATCTCTGAATACTAAATAGAATAGGCCTGTAAACAACACCAGCCACTGTATGATATCATTAGCATTCAGAGGAGATTTGAACCCTTCAACAACTGGTGGAGTAGACCCAAAGAGCTGGGTGAAGGTATGATAGAAAATTTCCCCAGGTGCCATTTCCTCACAGTATGTACCATTCTAAAATAAAACAGAAACACAGAGTTAGTGTATGATAGCTATGAATTCATTTGCTTGCTTTTCAGAGGAAGTTAAAAATCCATGAATTCCTCACCTTATTAACACACAAAACAAACTGGATGCCAGCTACAGTAGCCTTAGTTATAGGGCCCCATGTTTAGATAAGGGCCAGCAAATGGCAGAAATACAGCCATGACCACATGCCACCCAAACCAGGGAGAGCCAGATCACATGATTCTGGCCAGTGGGCTTCTATCTACTACACAAGAACTGTTATTCCTCTCTCTCAATGCCCTCGAGCCCCAGGATTGGGCGCCAAAATATGTCTTGGTTTGGAAAGACAGATATCTGCCAGGGAAAACTGCAGTTTCCCTTAGAATAGAGAATATAAACCCCTCACCCCTGCCAAATTATAATTTTGCAATTAAGGGCTTTCAGGCAAAGATTTGGGAATAGGGATAACAGTTCTTTACTAGGAATAGTAACAATACAAATGTAGTAGAAAACAAAACCACCCAACCAAACATACAAACAAACAAGCAAGCAATCCTGGAAAAATCTGACAGAGTCAGAGCTATAACCTAGACACCCTGTTGGTCAGGGTGTTGGAAGCACTCCAAAAGTAAGTCCTCGTGGAGTGGCCGATTTGGTTCTGTTGAAGTAGAGATGATCCTGTAGAATAAGGGTCCAGTGATGGTGAGAAGGGTCCAGTCTTCCTCCAGGAATCAGGGGAAGCTAGATGCCCTCTTGTTCCTGTGTCTCAGTTTTATCCAGGTAGGAATGGTTGGCTCCCACCACTGGGTGGAGCATCTCACAATAGGATGATGGAATGTGGATGTACTGCTTTTGGGATGTGTGCTTTTAGGGGTGTCTTAATGTTCCATTAGCAGAAAATATTCCCCTGGAGGGAGGACAGGTGGTGAAAGAGATAAGAAACATTGTCCCATCTGGTTTTAACAGTTGGCCCATTATCAGAAGACATCCTCTGCTCTCCCCCCAGCGTTACAAGAGATAAAGAAAACATCTCCCCAACTGCTTTTAACAAATGTCATAGAGTACACAGCCCTGGCTCCACAACTTATGACACTGACCTACTGATTTCCTTGGAGTGCATGTGGATATGAATTTTATAGAATCGGAGAGGTTAGAAAAGTGCTCCAAGGTGGGTCAAGTCCATCTGTCCACCCAAATGAAACCAAGCAATGTGGCTGTGCGACAAAAAGGACTGAAATCCCCAGCTTTTATCCCTCCAATAGAATAACACAAGAATACTCTTTTCAATCCAATTCATTGGATTCAACAAAGCCTCCCTTTCCACTGCCAGCTGAGATGTTTAGGAACCAAAGGATGAAACCCCACCGTTGTTTCAATGGCAGCAGTAGCGACACACCTTTGTAAGTCCTGCCAGCCGAGCAAGGGGCTGGGCGTGCAGGAGGGCGCATGTGCCCTGCTTCTTCTCTCAGGGCAAAGGCTGTGTTTGCAACACCAAAGAAGTAAAACAAACATTGCTTGAGGAACTTCATACAGACAAAAAGACAAACTGGAACAAACTTGGGTTTAATGATAAAGACAGATTTTTTCTTAACAAAGACAAAACTACAGAAGGTAGAGTATAGAGAACACTAAGCCTCTTACATTTACTGGTAAATCTAATTCTACAAATAAATCCTTACAAATACTAAGGAATCTTAACTAATACACTGAGAAATGCCTATCTAGTCAACTAAACAAAAGAATACAAACAACCCTAAAAACTTTAAAACCAGGCTTATTTCTGTGTAGTCCTCTTGACGGCTAACTCTTGCTGGCCCTGGACAAGTGCCGGCCTAATTTGGTCTCTTCTTCTTGGGGAGAGGCTCTTTTCCCTTCTGGGGGCGATGTCTTCTCCTATGTGCGTTCCTTTCCTTCTTGCTTTCAAACACCCTGGAAGATAGGAAACAAACCATCCCTTGTTAATTCCATACACACCAAGTGCTGAGACTTCCATTTCTCTAGGAATTTCTCTCTTTTCAGGCTGTGACACGTTTTTAAACTGATCATCCCCCTGAATCTCATCTTCCTTGTCTCAGTCCCTTCCAATTTCACCCTCCTTTTGCTTTGTCATATTTTTCATTTGATCAGCAACCATCCAAGCAAGCTTTGGTGGACCTATCCTTACTTGGATGAATTATGTCTTGTTGGGGTGTGGCAAGCTTTCCCTCTGAAGGCTGGGGTTGAACTAAGCTGGTTGGCCTTCAAGTGTGTTGTGACGTTGAGCAGGGTGGCGAGGGGTGATCCTCCAAGCGCCCTGAGCCTCCCCTGTGGTGCCTTGGAAAAGGGCCAGCCTGTTTTAGTGCCAAGGCCCAGGCTTGGATCAGAAAGAGGAGGAAGTTGCACACCATTTGCACTGCCCGCACGGGAAGGAGCCTCCCGCTGCCTGGGGCGGCTGGGGCGCTTGGCAGCAGGGACACTCGGCCTTGCGGGCCCTCTTGCGGCTTCTCTTCCCTGTCTGCCCACTCTCCTTGCTGGGAGGGCTTTGGCTCCTCTTGGCTTTGCCCGCCGTCTGGAAATCAAAGAATCCTGATCAGTTTTTCCTTCCTCTGCCAAAGCTGGCAATCAGAGTGTCCAGCACAAAAATCTCCTGGCCTAAGCAAATCCCCCCAAACCCGGAAGAGCTGAGAAAATGGCTGGGTTTGGGGATGGGCTGCAGTGGACTGCAAACACAGCACTTGGAGGAAAAAACACCTCCTTTCTACTGCACAAAGGGGTGGGATAAATATGTGGGCATCTACAGCTCTACATTTCCTATTGCCATGGCTCTGCCTAACATCTAGTTGTCCCTAATTTTGCTCCACAAATGCCTAGGGAATGGGGATTCAATTCAGTGCAAGCAGTGAAGACTCACGGTTACCCAGTTTCTCCTACCCCAAATAACCTCTCTCTCTCTGTGGGAAGCAGATTCGGGTTTGCCGGTAAGGAAAGTTTTAGCGGAGCCACAGCAGTGGCAGCTTCTTTCTGGGGAGTATGCTGGCATGCTACAAAAGATCCCTGAAAATCTGCAGCATGCCCATGAGCGCAGCCAGGATGACTGACGTTAGCAAGCAGTGGGGAATTGAGGATCTGATGATAGGAATCAGCGAGGGCGCCAGCCCTTGAGAAACCAGTCTCTGGAGCATCAAGGCCCAGTTTGGTGACGGTGCTGCTTGGCTGGGTCAAAGTTCTGTTCCAGAATTCCGTATTTCAGAGCAGCAGCACAATGAAGAAGGCCTGGCAGCATCTGCTGCGCCTTTCCCAGTTCATGGGACCGTGTGATCCTGGCAGAGCGGCGTCTCACGTGGCTCGCCAGCAGGTTTTGCCCCCTTCTCCCCAGTTTGTCTACATACACGCTTCCTGGCATGCCTTGATTTTCTCACCTGAGCAAGAGTTTTGGCAAGTTTATGTTCTTTCTTCCAGGAGTAGTAGTACTCCACGCACTGTGCCACAGTCTTACTCTAAATCTGTTGTGAAGAGAAAAAGAAGGACTCTAAAAGGGCCATCCTGTAGGGTGCATTGGAGAAAAAGTAGAGTATGGAGTAAACTAGGAAGTCCAAGGAAGGAGTGAACTGAGTGGGGCATCAAATGAAATAAATTGGGAGTAAAAGAGGTAACACGCGATGTAGTAAACCATGTATGATGCCGTGTGGGAACACATGGAATGCCCAGATCAACAACAAATCCATCTAGCCCAGTTTTGCTCTCCCCTGTGCAGTTCTCCCAGCACAATTTGTTGTGGAAGCACCAGCACAGCTAGGAGACAAATGTGACAGAAGAAAGCTTCATCTTCCAAAAAGAGCTTGGACTAAAGGGCTGGAGAGGCAGAATCCCCACTTTCCCATAGGCCTTGCATGTCTCATCTCATGATGACTTGAATACTTTTTGACGTTGAGAAGAGAGAGAGTGAATTCCAGTATTTGGTACCAGAAAGAATCAACATTTCCTTCTGATGATCTGCTAGGCTAAAGCGTGTCCTAATGTTTTACCTGCTTCTGGATAAGATGAAAATCCTTGCCATAGGTGTGGAAAGCCTTCTCAAAGGACTCCTTCTCCTCAGGGGTCCACTTATCAGAGCCGGGCATTCAAAAGCAGCAGGTAAATTGATCCCTCCCTCCACTTGAAGAAGAGCCCACTGGCCACCAAAATGAAACTGGTGCCACCCAGCATTCATTCATCTGTGTCCATGTCTGCTCCCCAAGAAAGCAATGAAGAGAAGAGCATGGGGTTCCCCAGGGAAGAAAAGCATAGAAAACAGCAAGTCAAGCTGAAGGAGTAGATGCTGCTGATTTCCCCACCTCCAGAAAAGACGAGACCTTGTGCTGGTGTGCTTTGTTTAAGCAAAACTGCTTGGCATGGCAATGAAGGGGAGAGCAGCAATTGTCAGTGAAGGAACAAGCTCTGCCTTGGTTACCTGCATAATGATATTCAGCCAAGGGATGGCCTTCAGGTGTCAGAGGCCCCCCCAAGAGAAACATCTCCAGAGCCTCCTGCAAGATCAAAGGGGAAAAGGCTTTAGCTTCCTCACCACATCAAAAGGAGCCAAGAAGCATCAATGCTGCCTTTTGGCTGCTTTGCCTCTTCAGGGATTCAGTCCACTGGATCGCATGTGGGTCAAGCATTGTGATTTCCTCCCAATCCCTTGCGTTTGCTGCCCAACCCTTTGCTCCTGCTCCCCAAGGATGGCATTTTCTTCATCAACTCAAGGATTTTGCTCCTTCTGCAGCCAGAATTGCCTCAGCTGGCCGAGGTTTCTGGGAATTTCCCCTCAATCCCCCCTGAAGTGTCTTAGAGAACACAGATTTCCAGACTGACAAGGGAGCAGGCTGTGGGACCCTCCGCCGGTGCCTCCAGGAGAGAGATTCTCCCTGCTCAAGCCACCGCAGCTGACTCCTGACGCAGCTGGAGGAGACAAGCAGGCAGCAAGGGCTCCACTTCTTGTTCACTCCCTTCCTCAAAGAGCAGCCAGTAAAGGCTGTGCCAGTGCCCAGGCCTTCTGAATTCCCTGTCCACTCTTCCCTGCGCCCAAACAGCCGCTTCTTACCGCAACACTGCCGCAACTGCCTGGTGCAGGCAGTGCAGGGCCAGCTCCAGGTTGGCCTCTGCCCTGGGAACACCACGGGAGATGGCCATGTCCAACAGTTCTCTTACTGCAAGCACAACAGAAACCCACCAAAAGTCAGGCTTGAGCCACGAAAGGGGAAACCTCCCTTTCAACACAAGGGAGAAGGGAAGCACAAGAGCCAAAGACAGCAGGTTGGAGAGCATGAGAAGGATAGCAAAGAAAGGGGCAGCTGAACCAAGGGCCCACGTAGTGCTGGCTCTCCTTTCAAAGAGCCTTTTAGAAGAAGAAGCAGGGGCCAATCTCCCCTCTTCCAGTGCCAAATGCCCCATACCAATTTCTGGGAGAGCAGGAAAGTTGTTCTTTTGCTTCCTCTACTGCAAAAACAGAGCATTCTCCTTGCCTCTAAGACTCCCAGGAGCGAAGATGGGCCAGAAAACGAGAGAAGCAGAGTGTGCACAAAGCTGCCTTTTTACCAAAGAAGGAGCATTTCACACCCCCGAGCATCTCAGGGGTGGAAGAAAAGCTTGACAGGTACCTCTGTCAGGTTTTTCCATGTCAGAGTCATCTTCTCCCCAAGGCTTCCAGACCAGGGATGCATGCTTTTCATCATCACTTGGTGGTCTGGTCAGCAGCTCAGGGAGCTCGGCCTGAAAGTCACTGCCAACATTGATGTGTCTAAAGGAAGAAGGAAGCGGAGGGAAGAAAGGCAAGTGGTCAAAAGACACATCCTGAGGAGCCACAGTCTCAAACCAATCCCAGCCCAACTCTGAGAGAGCAGTTCACCTCCCCGCCATTCCTCAGGTTGCCCTCCTTTAATCCCTGTGCCAAAACTCATGGCTGACTGGAGGCTCTCGTTCTCCTTTCCATTGTGCCTCTCCTTTCCACCTGAAAGAGATCCAAGCAATGCTCCAGATAAAAATCATTCTGCCAAGATGTCTTGGAAGCCTTCCTTCTCATCCTCATCACTGCAAACCACAACCTCCTCTGTCCTGACTGCCCTCGGTTCGGTGTCATTGCTGTGTCTTTCACTCAGACCTTCCGAGGCAGGACCCTTTAGCAGTGCTCAGTGTCCTCCAGAGGGGAAGCAGAAGGGCACACCCTACTCCCTTCACTCTTGGGGCCAGTGAGAAGACCCAAAAGGATGGCCTGGGGGTTGTGCCAGGGGAGGCTTAGGTTGGCTATGAGGAAAAGGTTCTTCATGCAGAGAGAGGGTGGTTGGGTACTGGAACTGTGTCCCCAGGGAAGGGGTCACAGCCCCAAGCCTGACAGAGCTCATCAATTGTTGGGACATTGCTCTTGGGCACAGGGTGTGATTCTTGAGGCTGTCCTGTGCGGGGCCAGGAGCCTGACTCAATGATCTTCGGGGTCCCTTGCAGCCCAGAAAATTCTGGGGCACTGTGATTGTGCTCTTAAGAAGGACCATTCAAGGTGGCATTTTGTGGCTGCCTCTGACCGTCAGGCAGAACCAGCCCTAAAGGCAGTGAAGAACATAGACCTATAGCTAACCTAAACCTATACCAATATCTCTACAGAAAAGAGATCCAATGCAGGTTAGGGAAAAAAACCAACCAACAAAATCAGTAAAATACAATGTATCTGTATAATGTATCTGTAAGTGATGAAAGTCAGTCAGTATATAAGAATTGTGGAAACCAGAGCATTTTTGTAAGAATAAGCAGGGGTAAAAGCTAGTATTGGAGGAGAGGCCTGGCAAACTGCTTCCATGCCCTGAACAACAGGGACCACTGAAGTCCCATCCTGCTGGTTTTTAAAGCATTTGGAGGTGATGTGAGCAGAGCCAGGGCCTAACAGCATTTGTTGACACTGAAGCCCTGAACAACTGCCCAGGAATGACCAGCTTGCTTTGGGTCACTGCAACAGAGTTTTGAGATTTCAGTGGGGACCAAGAACCTTGAATCAGGTCATCAGTGGACAAGTCTCTGAAAGTGCACCGTGACAGCTCTCCACGTCCTCTCTGGAAGGTCTGTGTTTCCACTGGAGGTATCATGATGCCTACAGAAGTTGGACCCTACTTTCATGTGTCACCTTGTCTGGGGAGAGTGGCCAGGGACCGTGTCTGTTGTGGTGGATGGGACAGCCAAATGGAGCTTCCTGCCATTCTGTTCGAGGGCAAGAGGGGCTTTTCTTACCTTGGACAGTCCCCAAGGGCTCTGGGGATGCCTGGCAGCAGATGTGGAGATGAGGACGCTGATGCAGAAACCAGATGTGGTGCTGATCTGCAGATCTGGCACCAGCAGGAGGCAGCTGGTCAGGAACAGCCCAGGAGCAGATCCTGCTGCTGCTGCTGCACCACCGCTGGTCCACCAGTGTTCCACCAACGGCCACAGGAGCAGGAGACAACGACAGTTGCTACGGGCACAAGCCAACATTCCATAAAGAACCCCAGGGGACCCAGGAGACACAAACACGGGTGGGCCCCACCTTTGCCTCTTTTAGTCCTTCGGGTGTAAATTGACTCTGAGCACCCTCCCCTTTGGGGCATTTCTCGCCAGTCCTCTGGACGGGGCCAAGCAGTGCAGGGACAGCTCTGGGTCCTCTTTCTGTGCTTCTCTGGAAGGTGTGCTTCCAGCTGAACGTGCACAGGAGCCTGGCGCTGTCAAAGGGCCCAGACCACATTGCCTGCACTGGAGAAGCAGAAGGACTCCTGGCCCTGGCTCTCCTCCGGCTCTGAGAGGAGCAAAAGACTGCAAGTCATTCAGTGGAGAACCAAGTCCAAAGCTTTCTCTCCAAGTGGAGGCATTCCTCCTGCCCCCTTTCTAAATTGTCTGCTGCCTGTCACTTGATGTTCCCCCTCCTTTGGGTTACTGAGCTGACTGGTCTCTCATCTCCACACTCTTTCTTTGCAAGTTAGAGAAACAGGACGTTTCTAAGGGGAGTTGATGGAGACACCTCACCAGCAATTCCTTAAGCAAATGTTTAATGCAAAATTCCTATGACGTTCTTCCAGCTCCCTTGAAGAACCTTGATGTTCATCTCCAAAGACTCTGTTGTTCCTCTAAGTGACTAAACCAAACAGAATTCCTGTCTCACACAGGTGGCCTTCACATTGGTTTTCATACTTAGGTCCCAGATATGGCAGAACCCAGCCGGTTTGACTGCTTTCCTGCCTCATATGAGGCAAAAGCAAATCTTGCTTCCTTCCCAGCCTGCTTCTTACACACACACGCACGCATACCCACACACACCCCTTAGCCAACCTAGGGGGCAGCTGTAAAAAGGCTCACTGAAAAGCAAATACTTTGTAGGCTCCAAAGCCCCCCTCCATTGGCTCCACCAGACCAGGGCAAGCTTCTGTCAGCGTCCCAGAACCAGCCTGGTAATCCCCTGCTCCCTGCCCCCTTCCCATCCTCCCCAGACCCTGCTACCAAGACCTTGCAAGGCTGTGCCATTGACTGGCCTGGATCGGGGAGCTGAGTTGGATGCTTCTTTGGTGCAAATACCAAAGCTGTGAGAAGTGCGAGGATCATGCTCACACCTGCCTTGCTTTAGCTAAGGAGATTGGTCGAGGTGCACAGTGGGAGGCTGGTCCTTTAAAGAGAAACTGAAACTGACCTACTGATTTCTTTGGAGTGCATGTGGATATGAATTTTATAGAATCGGAGAGGTTAGAAAAGTCCTCCAAGGTGGGTCAAGTCCGTCTGTCCACCCAAATGAAACCAAGCAATGTGGCTGTGTGACAAAAAGGACTGAAATCCCCAGCTTTTATCCCTCCAATAAAATGACACAAGAATACTCTTTTCGATCCAATTCATTGGATTCAACAAAGCCTCCCTTTCCACTGCCAGCTGAGATGTTTAGGAATCAAAGGATGAAACCCCACCGTTGTTTCAATGGCAGCAGTAGCGACACACCTTTGTAAGTCCTGCCAGCCGAGCAAGGGGCTGGGCGTGCAGGAGGGCGCATGTGCCCTGCTTCTTCTCTCAGGGCAAAGGCTGTGTTTGCAACACCAAAGAAGTAGAACAAACATTGCTTGAGGAACTTCATACAGATAAAAAGACAAACTGGACCAAACTTGGGTTTAATGATAAAGACAGATGTTTTCTTAAGCAAGACAAAACTACAGAAGGTGGAGTATAGAGAACACTAAGCCTTTTACATTTACTGGTAAATCTAATTCTACAAATAAATCCTTAAAAATACTAAGGAATCTTAACTAATACATTGAGAAATACCTATCTAGTCAACTAAACAGAAGAATAGAAAGAACACTAAAAACTTTAAAACCAATCTTATTTCTGTGTAGTCTTCTTGACGTCTAACTCTTTCTAGCCCTGGACAAGTGCCGGCCTAATTTGTTCTCTTCTTCTTGGGGAGAGGCTCTTTTCCCTTCTGGGAGCGATTTCTTCTCCTATGTGCGTTCCTTTCCTTCTTGCTTTCAAACACCCTGGAAGATAGGAAACAAACCATCCCTTGTTAATTCCATACACACCAAGTGCTGAGACTTCCATTTCTCTAGGAATTTCTCTCTTTTCAGGCTGTGACACATTTTTAGACTGATCATCCCCCTGAATCACATCTTCCTTGTCTCAGTCCCTTCCAATTTCACCCTCCTTTTGCTTCGTCCTATTTTTCATTTGATCAGCAACCATCCAAGCAAGCTTTGGTGGACTTATCCCTACTTGGATGAATTGTTTCTTGTTGGGGTGTGGCAAGCTTTCCCTCTGAAGGCTGGGGTTGAACTAAGCTGGCCTTCAAGTGTGTTGTGACGTTGAGCAGGGTGGCGAGGGGCGATCCTCCAAGCGCCCTGAGCCTCCCCTGTGGTGCCTTGGGAAAGGACCAGCCTGTTTTAGTGCCAAGGCCCAGGCTTGGATCAGAAAGAGGAGGAAGTTGCACACCATTTGCACTGCCCGCACGGGAAGGGGCCTCCCGCCGCCTGGGGCGGCTGGGGCGCTTGGCAGCAGGGACACTCGGCCTTGCGGGCCCTCTTGCGGCTTCTCTTCCCTGTCTGCCCACTCTCCTTGCTGGGAGGGCTTTGGCTCCTCTTGGCTTTGCCTGCCATCTGGAAATCAAAGAATCCTGATCAATTTTTCCTTCCTCTGCCAAAGCTGGGAATCAGAGTGTCCAGCACAAAAATCTCCTGGCCTAAGCAAATCCCCCCAAACCCGGAAGAGCTGAGAAAATGGTTGGGTTTGGGGATGGGCTGCAGTGGGCTGCAAACACAGCACTTGGAGGAAAAAACACCTCCTTTCTACTGCACAAAGGGGTGGGATAAATATGTGGGCATCTACAGCTCTACATTTCCTATTGCCATGGCTCTGCCTAACATCTAGTTGTCCCTAATTTTGCTCCACAAATGCCTAGGGAATGGGGATTCAATTCAGTGCAATCAGTGAAGACTCACAGTTACCCAGTTTCTCCTACCCCAGATAATCTCTCTCTCTGTGGGAAGCAGATTCGGGTTTACCGGTAAGGAAAGTTTTAGCAGAGCCACAGCAGTGGCAGCTCCTTTCTGGGGAGTATGCTGGCATGCTACAAAAGATCCCTGAAAATCTGCAGCATGCCCATGAGCGCAGCCAGGATGACTGACGTTAGCAAGCAGTGGGGAATTGAGGATCTGATGATAGGAATCAGCGAGGGCGCCAGCCCTTGAGAAACCAGTCTCTGGAGCATCAAGGCCCAGTTTGGTGACGGTGCTGCTTGGCTGGGTCAAAGTTCTGTTCCAGAATTCCGTATTTCAGAGCAGCAGCACAATGAAGAAGGCCTGGCAGCATCTGCTGCGCCTTTCCCAGTTCATGGGACCGTGTGATCCTGGCAGAGCGGCGTCTCACGTGGCTCGCCAGCAGGTTTTGCCCCCTTCTCCCCAGTTTGTCTACATACACGCTTCCTGGCATGCCTTGATTTTCTCACCTGAGCAAGAGTTTTGGCAAGTTTATGCTCTTTCTTCCAGGGGTAGTAGTACTCCACGCACTGTGCCACAGTCTTACTCTGAATCTGTTGTGAAGAGAAAAAGAAGGACTCTAAAAGGGCCATCCTGTAGGGTGCATTGGAGAAAAAGTAGAGTATGGAGTAAACTGGGAAGTCCAAGGAAGGAGTGAACTGAGTGGGGCATCAAATGAAATAAATTGGGAGTAAAAGAGGCATCACGCGATGTGGTAAACCATGTATGATGCCGTGTGGGAACACATGGAATGCCCAGATCAACAACAAATCCATCTAGCCCAGTTTTGCTCTCCCCTGTGCAGTTCTCCCAGCACAATTTGTTGTGGAAGCGCCAGCACAGCTAGGAGACAAATGTGACAGAAGAAAGCTTCGTCTTCCAAAAAGAGCTTGGAGAAAAGGGCTGGAGAGGTAGAATCCCCACTTTCCCATAGGCCTTGCATGTCTCATCTCATGATGACTTGATTATTTTTTGACGTTGAGAAGAGAGAAAGTGCATGCCCGTATTTGGTACCAGAAAGAATCAACATTTCCTTCTGATGATCTGCTAGGCTAAAGCGTGTCCTAATGTTTTACCTGCTTCTGGATAAGATGAAAATCCTTGCCATAGGTGTGGAAAGCCTTCTCAAAGGACTCCTTCTCCTCAGGGGTCCACTTATCAGAGCCTGGCAATCAAAAGCAGCAGGTAAATTGATCCCTCTCTCCACTTGAAGTAGAGCCCACTGGCCACCAAAATGAAACTGGCGTCACCCAGCATTCATTCATCTGTGTCCATGTCTGCTCCCCAAGAAAGCAATGAAGAGAAGAGCATGGGGTTCCCCAGGGAAGAAAAGCATGGAAAACAGCAAGTCAAGCTGAAGGAGTAGATGCTGCTGATTTCCCCACCTCCAGAAAAGACGAGACCTTGTGCTGGTGTGCTTTGTTTAAGAACAACTGCTTGGCATGGCAATGAAGGGGAGAGCAGCAACTGTCAGTGAAGGAACAAGCTCTGCCTTGGTTACCTGCATAATGATATTCAGCCAAGGGATGGCCTTCAGGTGTCAGAGGCCCCCCCAAGAGAAACATCTCCAGAGCCTCCTGCAAGATCAAAGGGAAAAGGCTTTAGCTTCCTCACCACATCAAAAGGAGCCAAGAAGCATCAATGCTGCCTTTTGGCTGCTTTGCCTCTTCAGGGATTCAGTCCACTGGATCTCATATGGGTCAAACATTGCGATTTGCTCCCAATCCCTCGCGTTTGCTGCCCAACCCTTTGTTCCTGCTCCCCAAGGATGGCATTTTCTTCATCAACTCAAGGATTTTGCTCCTCCTGCAGCCAGAATTGCCTCAGCTGGCCGAGGTTTCTGGGAATTTCCCCTCAATCCCCCCTGAAGTGTCTTAGAGAACACAGATTTCCAGACTGACAAGGGAGCAGGCTGTGGGACCCCCCGCCGGTGCCTCCAGGAGAGAGATTCTCCCTGCTCAAGCCACCGCAGCTGACTCCTGACGCAGCTGGAGGAGACAAGCAGGCAGCAAGGGCTCCACTTCTTGTTCACTCCCTTCCCCAATGAGCAGCCAGGAAAGGCTGTGCCAGTGCCCAGGCCTTCTGAATTCCTTGTCCACTCTTCCCTGCACCCAAACAGCCGCTTCTTACCGCAACATTGCCGCAACTGCCTGGTGCCGGCAGTGCAGGGCCAGCTCCAGCTTGGCCTCTGCCCTGGGAACACCACGGGAGATGGCCATGTCCAACAGTTCTCCTACTGCAAGCACAACAGAAACCCACCAAAAGTCAGGCTTGAGCCACGAAAGGGGAAACCTCCCTTTCAACACAAGGGAGAAGGGAAGCACAAGAGCCAAAGACAGCAGGTTGGAGAGCATGAGAAGGAGAGCAAAGAAAGGGGCAGCTGAACCAAGGGCCCACGTAGTGCTGGCTCTCCTTTCAAAGAGCCTTTTGGAAGAAGAAGCAGGGGCCAATCTCCCCTCTTCCAGTGCCAAATGCCCCATACCAATTTCTGGGAGAGCAGGAAAGTTGTTCTTTTGCTTCCTCTACTGCAAAAACAGAGCATTCTCCTTGCCTCTAAGACTGCCAGGTGGGAAGATGGGCAAGAAAGGGAGAGAAGCAGAACATGCACAAAGCTGCCTTTTTACCAAAGAAGGAGCATTTCACACCCTCGAGTATCTCCGGGGTGGAAGAAAAGCTTGACAGGTACCTCTGTCGGGTTTTTCCATGTCAGAGTCATCTTCTCCCCAAGGCTTCCAGACCAGGGATGCATGCTTTTCATCATCACTTGGCGGTCTGGTCAGCAGCTCAGGGAGCTCGGCCTGAAAGTCACTGCCAACACTGATGTGTCTAAAGGAAGAAGGAAGCAGAAGGAAGAAGGGCAAGAGGTCAAGAGACATGTCCCAAGGAGCCACAGGCTCAAACCAATCCCAGCCCAACTCTGAGAGAGCAGTTCACCTCCTCGCCATTCCTCAGGTTGCCCTCCTTTAATCCCTGTGCCAAAACTCATGGCTGACTGGAGGCTCTCGTTCTCCTTTCCATTGTGCCTCTCCTTTCCACCTGAAAGAGATCCAAGCAATGCTCCAGATAAAAATCATTCTGCCAAGATGTCTTGGAAGCCTTCCTTCTCATCCTCATCACTGCAAACCACAACCTCCTCTGTCCTGACTGCCCTCGGTTCGGTGTCATTGCTGTGTCTTTCACTCAGACCTTCCGAGGCAGGACCCTTTAGCAGTGCTCAGTGTCCTCCAGAGGGGAAGCAGAAGGGCACACCCTACTCCCTTCACTCTTGGGGCCAGTGAGAAGACCCAAAAGGATGGCCTGGGGGTTGTGCCAGGGGAGGCTTAGGTTGGCTATGAGGAAAAGGTTCTTCATGCAGAGAGAGGGTGGTTGGGTACTGGAACTGTGTCCCCAGGGAAGGGGTCACAGCCCCAAGCCTGACAGAGCTCATCAATTGTTGGGACATTGCTCTTGGGCACAGGGTGTGATTCTTGAGGCTGTCCTGTGTGGGGCCAGAAGCCGGACTCAAGGATCTTGGGGGTCCCTTGCAGCCCAGAAAATTCTGGGGCACTGTGATTGTGCTCTTAAGAAGGACCATTCAAGGTGGCATTTTGTGGCTGCCTCTGACCGTCAGGCAGAACCAGCCCCAAAGGCAGTGAAGAACATAGACCTCTAGCTAGCCTAAACCTATACCAATATCTCTACAGAAAAGAGATCCAATGCAGGTTAGGGAAAAAAAACAACCAAAAAAATCAATAAAATACAATGTATCTGTATAATGTGTCTGTAAGTGATGAAAGTCAGTCAGTATATAAGAATTGTGGAAACCAGAGCATTTTTGTAAGAATAAGCAGGGGTAAAAGCTAGTATTGGAGGAGAGGCCTGGCAAACTGCTTCCATGCCCTGAACAACAGGGACCACTGAAGTCCCATCCTGCTGGTTTTTAAAGCATTTGGAGGTGATGTGAGCAGAGCCAGGGCCTAACAGCATTTGTTGGCACTGAACCCCTGAACAACTGCCCAGGAATGACCAGCTTGCTTTGGGTCACTGCAACAGAGTTTTGAGATTTCAGTGGGGACCAGGAACCTTGAATCAGGTCATCAGTGGACAAGTCTCTGAAAGTGCACCGTGACAGCTCTCCACGTCCTCTCTGGAAGGTCTGTGTTTCCACTGGAGGTATCATGATGCCTACAGAAGTTGGACCCTGCTTTCATGTGTCAACTTGTCTGGGGAGAGTGGCCAGGGACCGTGTCTGTTGTGGTGGATGGGACAGCCAAGTGGAGCCTCCCGCCATTCTGTTCGAGGGCAAGAGGGGCTTTTCTTACCTTGGACAGTCCCCAAGGGCTCTGGGGATGCCTGGCAGCAGATGTGGAGATGAGGACGCTGATGCAGAACCAGATGTGGTGCTGATCTGCAGATCTGGCACCAGCAGGAGGCAGCTGGTCAGGAACAGCCCAGGAGCAGATCCTGCTGCTGCTGCTGCTCCACCGCTGGTCCACCAGTGTTCCACCAACGGCCACAGGAGCAGGAGACAACGACAGTTGCTACGGGCACAAGCCAACATTCCATAAAGAACCCCAGGGGACCCAGGAGACACAAACACGGGTGGGCCCCACCTTTGCCTCTTTTAGTCCTTCGGGTGTAAATTGACTCTGAGCACCCTCCCCTTTGGGGCATTTCTCGCCAGTCCTCTGGACGGGGCCAAGCAGTGCAGGGACAGCTCTGGGTCCTCTTTCTGTGCTTCTCTGGAAGGTGTGCTTCCAGCTGAACGTGCACAGGAGCCTGGCGCTGTCAAAGGGCCCAGACCACATTGCCTGCACTGGAGAAGCAGAAGGACTCCTGGCCCTGGCTCTCCTCCGGCTCTGAGAGGAGCAAAAGACTGCAAGTCATTCAGTGGAGAACCAAGTCCAAAGCTTTCTCTCCAAGTGGAGGCATTCCTCCTGCCCCCTTTCTAAATTGTCTGCTGCCTGTCACTTGATGTTCCCCCTCCTTTGGGTTACTGAGCTGACTGGTCTCTCATCTCCGCACTCTTTCTTTGCAACTTAGAGAAACAGGACGTTTCTAAGGGGAGTTGATGGAGACACCTCACCAGCAATTCCTTAGCAAACGTTTAATGCAAAATTCCTGTGGCGTTCTTCCAGCTCCCTTGAAGAACCTTGATGTTCATCTCCAAAGACTCTGTTGTTCCTCTAAGAGACTAAACCAAACAGAATTCCTGTCTCACACAGGTGGCCTTCACATTGGTTTTCATACTTAGGTCCCAGCTATGGCAGAACCCAGCTGGTTTGACTGCTTTCCTGCCTCATATGAGGCAAAAGCAAATCTTGCTTCCTTCCCAGCCTGCTTCTTACACACACACGCACACACACGCACACACACCCCTTAGCCAACCTAGGGGGCAGCTGTAAAAAGGCTCACTGAAAAGCAAATACTTCGTAGACTCCAAAGCCCACCTCCATTGCCTCCACCAGACCAGGGCAAGCTTCTGTCAGCGTCCCAGAACCAGCCTGGTAATCCCCTGCTCCCTGCCCCCTTCCCATCCTCCCCAGACCCTGCTACCAAGACTTTGCAAGGCTATGCCATTGACTGGCCTGGATCGGGGAGCTGAGTTGGATGCTTCTTTGGTGCAAATACCAAAGCTGTGAGAAGTGAGAGGATCATGCTCACACCTGCCTTGCTTTAGCTAAGGAGGTTGGTCGAGGTGCACAGTGGGAGGCTGGTCCTTTAAAGACAAACTTAAACCGGCTGTCTTGATTTGGAAAGACAGGCATCTGCCAGGGAAAACTGGAGTTTCACTTAGAATAAAGAATGTAAACCTCTCACCCCTGCCAAATTTTAATTTTGCAATTAAGGGCTTTCAGGTAAAGATTTGGGAATAGGAATAACAGTTCTTTAGTAGGAATATTAACAATACAAATGTAGTAGAAATCAAATCCACCCAACCAAACAAGCAAACAAACAAGCAAGCAATCCTGGAAAACCCTGACAGAGTCAGAGCTATAATCCAACCCCATGTTGGTCAGGGTGTTGGAATCATTCCAAAAGTAAGTCCTCCTGGAGTGGCACATTTGGTTCTGTTGAAGTAGAGATGATATTGTAGAATATGAGTCCAGTGATGGTGAGAAGGGTCCAGTCTTCCTCCGGGAATCGGGTGAGAAGCTAGATGCCTTCTTGTTCCTGTGCCTCAGTTTTATCCAAGTAGGAATGGTTGTCTCCCACCACTGGGTGGAGCATCTCACAATGGGATGATGCAATGTGGATGTACTGCTTTGGAGATGTGTGCTTTTAGGGGTGTCTTAATGTTCCATTAGCAGAAAATATTCCCCTGGAGGGAGGACAGGCGGTGAAAGAGATAAGAAACACTGCCCCACCTGGTTTTAACAGTTGGCCCATTATCAGAAGGCATCCGCTGCTCTCCCCCCAGCGTTACAAGAGATAAAGAAAACATCTCCCCAACTGCTTTTAACAAATGACATAGAATACACAGCCCTGGCTCCACAACCCATGACATTATCCACCCCTTATTCTATTATCATCTGCCTCATACCTAAATCAATAAACTCTACTATACCGAATGAACCCTTACACTCAGTTCTCACTTAGGATTAGTTTTCCTTTGGTACACAACTGGTTTTTCCATCTTTCTGCATTATCCACCAGGTGTAACCAGGTCTTTGAGTGAAGACAATCCCACGGGGGGGTTCACCTTTGCCTGAGGTGGGGTTAATCCAGTCTTTCCTAAGATACCTCTCATATGTACCACAGGGACTTTATCTCCATCTACTGTGTGCAAAGGGGTAGACTGGGCAGGATCAGCTCGATTGATGGAGCCTTGGGTGTTGACCATGCAGGCAGCCTTTGCTAAGTTCACTTCCCAATTTTTGAAGGTCCCCCTGCCAAATGCCTTCAGGGTGGTCTTAAGCAGTCCATTGCACCATTCAACTTTCCCAGCAGCTGGTGCATGATAAGGGATGTGATATATCCATTCAATGCCGTGTTCTTTAGCCCTGGTGTTTATAAGGCTGTTCCTGAAATGGGTCCCGTTGACTCGATTCTCTCAAGGGTGCCATGTCTCCACAGGACTTGCTTTTCCAGGCCCAGGATGGTGTTCGAGGCAGTGGCATGAGGCACAGGGTAGGTCTCCAGCCACCCAGTGGTAGCTTCCACCATGGTCAGCACGTAGCGCTTGCCTTGGCAGGTTTGGGGCAGGCCTCCCCATATTTATACTTGGACCACCATCCACCGTACCAGATGGGCTTCACCCACTTGGCCTGCTTGATGGCAGCGCACGTCTCACAGTCATGGATGACCTGAGAAATAACTGTCCATGGTTAGATCCACCCCTCGGTCTCGTGCCCTGATGACCTGAGGCATCATGGGCCCATCGAGCTAGGAACAACTCTCCCTTGTGTTGCCAATCCAAGTCTATCTTGGACACCTCTATCTTGGCAGCTTGATCTACTTGCTCGTTGTTCCGGTGCTCATCATTAGCCCGACTCTTGGAGACATGGGCACTACATGGCGGACTTTCACAGGTAGCTTCTCTACTCTGGTGGCGATGTCTTTCCACTCTTCAGCAGCCCAGATTGGTTTTCCTCTATGTTGCCAATTAGCCTTTTTCCACTTTTCCAGCCATCCCCATAGAGCATTGGCTACCATCCATGAATCAGTGTAGAGGTAGAGCTCTGGCCACTTCTCTCTTTCAGCAATGTCCAGGGCCAATTGAACAGCTTTGAGTTTGGTAAGCTGGCTTGACCCACCTTCTCCTTCAGTGGCTTGTGCAACCTGTCTTGTGGGGCTCCATACGGCTGCTTTCCACTTCCAGTTCATCCGTATACTGTGACAGGAACAGTCAGTGAAAAGAGCATAACGTGTTTCTTCTGCTGGCAGTTGGTCGTATAGTGGAGCTTCTTCTACATGTGTCACTTGCTCTTGTTCCTTTTCATCAGTGAGAGCAAAGTTTTGCCTTTCTGGCCAGTTGGTAATTAATTCCAAAATCCCAGGGCTATTCAGGTTTCCAATACGTGCATGCTGAGTGATGAGGGCGATCCATTTGCTCCATGTGGCATCGGTGGCATGATGGGTGGAGGGAAGCTTTCCTTTAAACATCCACCCCAGCACTGGTTGTCGGGGTGCCAGGAGGAGTTGTGCTTCCGTGCCAATCACCTCTGAGGCAGCTTGAACTCCTTCGTAGGTGGCCAAGATCTCCTTCTCTGTTGGAGTGTAATTGGCTTCAGACCCTCTGTAGCTTCGGCTCTAGAATCCCAGTGGTCGGCCTCAAGTCTCACCAGGCACCTTCTGCCAAAGGTTCCAGGACAGACCATGGCTCCTGGCTGCAGAGTAGAGCATGTTCTTCACCTCTGGTCCCATCCTGACTGGGCCAAGGGCTACCGCATGAGCGATTTCCTGCTTGATCTGGGCAAAGGTGTGTTGCTGTTCAGGGCCCCAGTGGAAATCGTTCTTCTTGCGGGTAACCAGGTAGAGAGGGCTCACAATCTGACTGTACTCAGGGATGTGCATTCTCCAAAAGCCTATGGCCCCTAGGAAAGCTTGTGTTTCCTTCTTGTTGGTTGGTGGAGACATTGCTGTGATCCTGTTGATGACCTCAGTGGGGATCTGACACTATCCATCTTGCCACTTTATTCCCAAGAATTGGATCTCTCGAGCAGGTCCCTTAACTTTGATAGAAAAACCAGCCTTCAGGAGAATCTGGATGATCTTCTCTCCTTTCTCAGACGTCAGCTGCCGTGTTTCCCCACACAATGATGTCATCAATGTACTGCAGATGTTCAGGAGCCTCGCCCTTTTCCAGTGCAGCCTGGATCAGTCCATGGCAGATGGTGGGACTGTGCTTCCACCCCTGGGGCAGTCAGTTCCAGGTGTACTGTACTCCCCTCCATGTGAAGGCAAACCGAGGCCTGCATCCTGCAGCCAGAGGGATGGAGAAAAACGCATTGGCAATGTCAATAGTGACGTACCACCTCGCTGCCTTGGACTCCAGCTCATACTGGAGTTCCAGCGTGTCCAGCACGGCAGCGCTCAGTGGTGGTGTCACTTCATTCCAGCCATGATAGTCCACAGTCAATCTCCATTCTCTATCAGGCTTGTGCACAGGCCAGATGGGGCTGTTGAAGAGTGAGTAGGTTTTGCTGAGCACCCTTGGCTCTCCAGCTCACGGATCATGTCATGGATGGGAATCACAGCATCTTGAGTGGTTCTGTACTGTCGGCGATGCACTGTCCAAGTGGCAATTGGTACTCGTTGCTCTTCCCCCTTCAGAAGTCCTACTGCAGATGGGCTCTCTGAAAATCCAGGCAAAGTGTTCAACTTCTTAACACCTTCTGTATCTATAACTGCTATCCCAAATGCCCACCTGAGTCCCTTTGGGTCTTTGAAATACCCATTTCGGAGAAAGTCTATGCCCAAAATGCATGGGGCCTCTGGGCCGGTCACAAGAGGGTGTTTCTTCCACTCATTTCTGGTCAGGCTCACATATCAGCTTCCACCAAAGTAAAATCCTGTGATCCCCCTGTCACACCAGCAACAGAAACTGATTCTTCCCCCATTTATCTTGATGGGATTATTGTGCACCGTATAGCAGTGTCAACCAAGGCCTCATATTTTTGTGGTTCTAATGTGCCAGGCCAACGAATCCGCACAATCCAAAAAATTTCCCGTGCCTCTACCTGGCTAGAGGCAGGGCCCCTCTAAGCCTGGTTATCCATCTTTCCCTGGGTAACTGAAGCTACTTCTCTCTTGGTAGAACTTCCTCTCTGAGTCTTGCCTTCCAACAATTCACGCAGCCCTTGTGCCAGATCATCAGTAGATTTTCCATCCCATTTCCTCATGTCTTTCCCAGAATCACGCAGGCAGGACCACAGCTTAGTTCGTGGGATGCCCCTTCTTTCCCTATCTGGGGAACATCTGTGTTTGGTGCCAGAACCTCTGACCTGTACTGCAGAGATTTGGAGAAAACCCTCTTTCATCTCCTCTCTAATCTCCTCTCTGAGTTGTTTGTGGTTTTCTTCTATTTTGTTTTTTAATGTCTGCATCTGTGTTTCCAGAGCTGCAATTCTGGCATGTGTTGGGCCATGCAGGGCATCTGCATCTGCTCAGAGCTTCTTCACCGTATCCAGCATGGTCTCCCCCGTGTCATCCAGCTTCACTATTGCTAAAGCAGAAGAGTATTCTTGTGGCTCAAGTCATACAAGTTTTCACCACATCACGGGTGTGCATGGTACCAGGTCTGGGTTCCTCATGTTTAGGTCATCTGAGAAGACCATCTCTGCCACTGCCATTTCTCTTAAGCTGTGAATCCCTTGGTTCTATGGTCTTCCACTGGATTTGCTGCATAGAGAGATCATCTGCACACAGATATCTTTGTGCCACACTTCCCAGGACCCGTTCCCAGAGACTGCAAGAGTGAGCCTCTGTCCTGGGTTGACGGTGCCTGGTATCCCATATCGTGGACTGTGTTGTTATGTCTAACAGCCAATGCTTGGCTGGCTGTGGCTTCTGCTGCGCTTGCTGCTTTTGGCTTTTGCTTTTGCTGGCTGGCTGCTGCTCCTGCTGCTGCTGCTGCTTGCTGCTTTTTGCTTTCTGCTGCCTGTTTTTGCGCTGTTTCTGGGTTTTTTTCCCTTCTTTTTTCCCTTCCCCCCACCCTCCCCACACTCCCAAAGATTTGGACCGGCTCTGGACCTGACCTGAGAAGGCGGAGGATCTCTGAGCCCGTGGAAGAAGCTCTGCGCCCTTCCCACACAGTAACTTGAGCCTTTCCCTTTTTCTCTTGTGGTGGGAAGAGTTCTTGTCAATAAATTGGTTTTTTCCACTTGTCTCCTCCAAAGAATTTCCTTCCCAAACCCAGGGCTGGGGGCGGGGAGGGGTGGTGGAGGTTTGTCTTAGGGGACTTCCTCTCAGAGGTTCTTCTCCTAATTTTGCCCTAAACCAACACATTTTTTGGTGCATTGGCTGAGAATCGAACCCGGGTCAACTGCTTGGAAGGCAGCTATGCTCACCACTATACCACCAACGCACCAAAAAGTGTAGCCAGTAGCTCTAGTTAGCCTGGCACTGCTGTCCCTTGTCATCATGGGTCACTGGTCTATGGCCACAGGCCAGAGGCACTGGTAATGAAGAGGTGCTGGCCTACTCCTGTGTGTACAGCTACTAGAACCAAGACACTGAGAGCATGGCTGTTGTGGAACAGCAGACTGAGAACCTGCAGCTGCTCACTAATGCTCTGCAGGTCCTTCTGGAGGAAACCCTGCTGCAGTGCCAGGACTTGGGCACTTCTCTGCAGCTGCTGAAAGCAGAGCACTTCCCAGCGGGTCTGCCACACAGTTGGTGTGGCAGATCAGGGGGCGGCTCTTTGCCATTCTCTGGCACTCCACACAGGATTTCCATGTTGGGCTCCAGACCTCAGGAGAGGCTGTTCAGAGAAAGCTGAAACTCTCCAATGTGCCTGCTTCAGCCCTTGCATGTACAGGGCAAAAGTGCATCTTCCTGTGGGACTCCCCCAACACAGATGAAGGTGGCAAAGAGGTTGAAGATGAGGAGTATGATCCACAGTGGCAGGAGGACTAGGATGACAATGATGATCTTGATGAAGACAACTTTCTATTTGCTAATGAGTCAGATTGTGATTCTTACTTCACTGATGATGGTAGCTATCATAGCTAACACCACAGCTGTTGTGTCAGCCAGCCTGCCACCTTGGACCTCTGCCTCTACTTTGTCTCAAGCAGATTGTGTTCATGTTTTTCCTCCAAGGTAGGGAGGAGCTCTCAGATGGAAGAAAACATTTCCTCTGGGAGGTTTCTTGCTCAGTGACTCTTGAATATGCAGGAACATGCTTGGGGCAGCTGCTCTGTGTTACTGTGGCCACCTCTCTCAGAGAGACATCTCCTTGCCTTTTCCCCTTGCCTCCAGTTCTGCCTCGAGGTATTGAATTGAGTTAGGAAGTCACAGCCCACCTGCAGAGTGGGGACCACTTGCCACCTGCTAAAAGGCTGCTCCTTGTCCTTGCTGTGCTCTCCCCAAGGGCTGGGCACAGGGGAGGGTGGCACGTGTCCCAGCATGGCACTGCCTAGCAATGGCCAGTGTCTAGAAATGCTGTCAAAAGATGCATTGACACTCAAGTTCAAGCCTCCCAGCTGGAGCTCCTGGGATCCTCTCCAGCCACAGGGGGATATGCTTTGGTTCCTCTGGTTGTGAGGGGCTGCATTTTTGCCTTTTGTTGGAGTTTTCTTCTCTGTTATCAAGCAGGAGATTGCTCATGTGGTAGCCCTTGGCCCAGTCAGGACAGGACCAGAGGTAAAGAATGTCCTCTACTCTGCAGCTGGGAGCCATGGTCCGTCCTGGAGCCTGTGGCAGAAGGTGCCTGGTGAGACTCGGGGCCGGCCACTGGGATTCTGGAGCCGAAGCTACAGAGGGTCTGAAGCCAATTACACTCCCACAGAAAAGGAGATCTTGGCCGCCTACAAAGGAGTTCAAGCTGCCTCGGAGGTGATTGGCACGGAAGCACAACTCCTCCTGGCACCCTGACTACCAGTGCTGGGGTGGATGTTTAAAGGAAAGCTTCCCTCCACTCACCATGCCACCAATGCTACCTGGAGCAAGTGGATTGGCGTCATTACACAACACGCCCGAGTTGGGAGACTGAATCGCCCTGGAATTTTAGAGGTAATTACAAACTGGCCCGAAGGTGAAAGTTTCAGTGTGGCAGATGAAGAACAAGAACCAGTGACCCGGGTTGAGGAAGCTCCGCCATACAACCAGCTGCCAGCAGAGGAAGCACGTTACGCTTTATTCACCGACGGTTCCTGCCATGTCATAGGGATGAGTCGGAAGTGGAAAGCATCTGTATGGAGCCCCACACGACAGGTCGCAGAGGCCACTGAAGGAGAGGGTGGATCCAGTCAATATGCTGAACTCAAAGCCATTCAACTGGCCCTAGATATTGCAGAGAGGGAAAAGTGGCCAAGGCTATATCTGTATACTGATTCTTGGATGGTAGCCAACGCTCTGTGGGGATGGCTGAAGAAATGGAAAGAGGCGAACTGGCAGCGTAGAGGCAAACCAATTTGGGCTGCTGAAGAATGGAAAGATATTGCTGCCCGGTTAGAGAACCTACCTGTGAAGATTCGCCATGTAGATGCCCATGTCCCCAGAAGCAGAGCTGATGAGGAGCAGCAAAACAATCAGCAGGTAGATCAAGCTGCAAAGATAGGGGAGTTGAAGATAGATCTTGACTGGGAGCACAAGGGAGAGTTGTTCCTAGCATGATGGGCCCATGATGCCTCAGGTCACCAAGGTAGAGATGCCACCTATAAGTGGGCACGAGACCGAGGGGTGGATCTAACCATGGACAGCATTTCTCAAGTTACCCGTGACTGTGAGACGTGCGCTGCCATCAAGCAGGCCAAGCGGATGAAGCCCCTCTGGTATGGAGGGCGGTGGTCTAAGTACAAGTATGGGGAGGCCTGGCAGATTGATTACATCACACTGCCTCAAACCCACCAAGGCAAGCGCCATGTGCTGACAATGGTAGAAGCCACCACGGGATGGTTGGAAACCTACCCTGTGTCCCATGCTACAGCCCGTAACACCATCCTGGGCCTTGAAAAGCAGGTCCTTTGGAGACACGGTACGCCCGAGAGAATTGAGTCAGACAATGGGACTCATTTTAAAAATAGTCTTATTAAAAACTGGGCTAGGGAACATGGTATTGAGTGGGTGTACCATATCCCCTACCATGCACCAGCTGCAGGTAAAGTGGAGAGGTACAATGGGTTGTTAAAAACCACCCTGAAAGCATTGGGTGGGGGGGTCCTTAAAAAATTGGGAGCAGCATTTAGCAAAGGTCACCTGGTTAGTTAACACCCGAGGTTCTACCAACTGAGGGAGTCCTGCTCAGTCTCAGCTCCTTAATGTAGTAGATGGAGATAAAGCCCCAGTGGCCCGTGTTAAAAGTTTGTTGGGAAAGACAGTATGGATCAACCCTACCTCGAGTACAGGCAAACACATCAGTGGAATTGTCTCTGCTCAAGGACCGGGTTATACATGATGGATAATGCAGAAAGATGGAACAACACGATGTGTACCTCAGGGGGATCTGAATGTGGGGTAGGACTCATATGTGAAGTGTCAAAGGTCCAAGCAAGTAAGACAGATGGAAACGTGTAAGTGTGGAAGGTCTGAGTAAGTGAGATGGAAGTTCTTATTGTGTGTCCACGATATGGGATAAGGGGTGGAATGTCCTGGGTTGACGGTGCCTTATATCCCATATCTGGACTGTGTTGTTATGTCTAACAGCCAATGCTTGGCTGGCTGTGGCTTCTGCTGCTCTGGCTGCTTTTTGCTTTGGCTCTGGCTGCCCGGCTGCTGCTCCTGCTGCTGCTCTTGCCGCTGCTGCTTGCTGCTTTTTGCTTTCTGCTGCCTGTTTTTGCGCTGTTTGTGGTTTTTTTCTTCCTTTTCCCTTTCCCCCCCCACCAAAGATTTGGACCGGCTCCAGACCTGAGGACCTGACCTGAGGATCTCCGAGGATCTCCAAGCCTGCGGAAGAAGCTCTGTGCCCTCCCCCCACAATAACTTGAGCCTTTCCCTTTTTCTCTTGTGGGGGGAAGAATTCTCGTCAATAAATCGGTTTTTTCCACTTGTCTCCTCCAAAGAATTTCCTTCCCAAACCCAGGGCTGGGGGCGGGGAGGGGTGGTGGAGGTTTGTCTTAGGGGATTTCCTCTCAGAGGTCTCTTCTCTTAATTTTGCCCTAAACCAACACACACAGGCTTTGAGATACTCAGATAGATGATGTCCACTGCTCACCCCACACCAGCTGAGCTGGGGACTGTCCCAGAAGGTGATCAGGTTTGTCAAACCCCATTTGCCTTTGGTGAACCTGAGCTGGCTCTTCCCACTCACATGTGTCATCTGACTCCTGATAGTCCCCAGGAGGATAGATCCTCCAGAATTTCTGCAGGGGCTCAAGTAATGTTGATGGGCCTGTAATATCTCCTTTGGGATGTGTGATGGGTCCTTGCAAGGTCCTTCAGCCATTAGGAAGAAGTTGCCAGAGGAGCTGTTGGCACCCCATCCCTGGGAGTGTTCAAGGCCAGGCTGGAGGGGTCTTGGTCTTATCTGGTCTTATCCACAAGGAGATTCCTACAGCCAGTTTTTAAAGACACATTAAGCTTATTCCTGTCAGATTTATGACCAAATTGAGTATGACACTTGTGAAAAATGACGTTTCACCTTTTTATATTAATTTATAAGTTTCAAAAACAATAAAGTAAAATAGATTAAAAATAGACAATTAAGGAGACAGAATAAGGGAGCTCTCAGCTGAGGGTGCAAAGCAACACACCCCCCATTCTAAATTCTTTGGCATTTATCAGTCTTGGTGTTACATATTCAAAAAGAGACTAATGCATATAGAAACATCTGTTTTCTTTATCTTTTTCAAGGGTCCCCAAAATTGCAGTTCCTTTCTCTGTGCATGGCGCCTTCTAGCCCGGTTAGCTGTAATAAATCCTTTTTGACCATAAAAGTTCATTGTTCTTTATCTTTCACAGGAATGCAGGATGGGTCTTCTGGTTTTTACCTTGTTAGAGGTTACAAAAAAAAAAAAAAAAACAACTACAAACCATCTCTACCTTGTTACCATTAAGAAATATACCGTCATTACATTTTTAAATTCTAAAATAAACGGACATACAGTACTACTTTTTTACATTATATGCGTAACACTCATTGCAATATTTGCAAAAAGCCAACTCTAAAATATGCATTTCTAACACACTGATCTCCTTGTTCCACGAGGCCCTGCAGTGTGACAATGACCCCTCGGTTGCACAAGGTTCCGCAGTGTTACAATGGATCCTTGGTTACACAAGACCCTGCAGGGTCACAGCTCCATGGGTGGGTGGGTCAGAGATCCTGCACTCCCAGCAGCCAGAGGAGAGGCCACAAGAACACCCTGCTCATAGTGCCACCATCCCTTCTGTCCCCACACCCAGACCAGCCTCCCCTCTCTCTCCTTTCCTGACACACACTTGGTAACACCTCTCCCCCTGCACCCAAGTCCTGTCGTGTGCAGGTGACAGCGGCATCACGAGTACGAGGCAGGGCTGGTACCTGGGGGACCCTCTGGGCCAGTAGGCCAGAAGGGATAATTCCCCACACGCTGCAGCTCCCTGTGCCAGCCGGGACTGACACCTTCTCCAAAGTGAGCACTCCCAGGCACAGCCGGGACCGTGCCACACTGCAGCTCCCTGCAAACCACGGTGTCTTGGGGATGGTTCATTATCCCATACCATTCTGGGGTTTTGTTTTGTGCCCAGGGCTGGTGGCTGTCCCTGCCCCACTCCCCATCCTCCCTGGCTCTGGGGCTGTCATGATGAATGGGAGTCAAGCCAGGGTTTCCAGAGGGAGCTGAGGTCGGGGTGAGAGGCAGCCCTTTCCTGTTCGGCTGGACACACGCAGCCAGTATCTCTGTTCAGGGATCCTGCTGTTCCTGTGGGTTTTGCCTGCTTCTTTTTGGTTTCTTTTGCTTGGGCACTGTGACTGAGCTTGCCAGCTTGGCTTTTTTTGCCCCTCTGCTGTCAGAAAGCCCAGAGCCAACGTGTGCCTGCCAGGACCCGGGAAAACCCCATTTCCCACTGGGGGCTGCTCCCCTCTTCATAGCCCGGGCCCAGGTTCCTGCCAGCACCAGGGAGAAATCCTGGGGAGCCCTTTCCCTGCCATGTTTGGGAGCTGGACTGCTGCTGTCTAGCCCCTGCCATGCCTCTCGTGCTGCTGTGGGGTTTTTGCTGCACTGGAGCTGTTTTGCCCCTGCCTGCTGGGAGGTCCCACAGTCCTGCTGCAGAGACAGCACCAGGGCCCGTGGCTTCCCTCTGACAGAGGGCAGGGTGAGCCTCGAGATGTGGAAGGAATTCCTGCCTCTGAGGCTGCTGAGGCCCTGGCCCACGCTGCCCACAGCAGCTGTGGCTGCCCCTGGATCCCTGGCAGTGTTTCCAGGCTTGCTGGGACGGGGCTCGGAGCAACGTGGCCAAGTGTCCCTGCCCTTGGCAGCAGGGCTGGAAGAATGACGATTTCTAGGGACCCCTCCAAGCCAAGCTCTTCTGTCATTCTGTCATCACAGGGGCCTGGGGCAGCTGGGCTTAATTTCTGCTTAGAACCAATTCAGCACTGTCAGTTTGGCTGAGTTCAAGGACAGAGTTCACAAGCTCAGCTTCACACCTTGTGAGGATTGCCAATACTTTGGGTCTGCTGGAGATCAATAAAGTCTTGCACAATCCAGATTCTGGAATATTGTAGTTTATTGGATCAAGGGCAAAGCAGTTTCCAGCTTGACACTCGTAAATGCCCAAACTACACAACATACTTATGTGTCCCCAAGAGACAGAGACACAATCTCTGGCTTTACTTGTATACAAAAAGATAATAACCTATATGTATATATTATAGATATATGTTACATACGTCCTAAATATTTTATATATGATAGAAATAGATCTATTGCATAAAAATCTTTCTGGATATAAATGCACTAAGGGAATTAATATGTCTCACAACGAATAGAGACAACAAATATGTCCTATATATGTACTGTTTCACCATAATTACCTATTCAACTCCTTATAATAATTTCTCTAATGCTATAATAATAACAACATCTTTTCTATCTTTGATATTATTTATATTAGTCTATTGGCATTTTTATAGTTTACTTTTTGATATCATACTTGATAAGCTTGATAGTATAAAATATGCATACACAATAGGGATAACTATATGAAACCAAAATCTAGATTCTTATATCTACAACATTTCAGGTCAGCAGCAACACACTTGTACAAATGCTGACCTAAAGGTTTCCCTTCCGAGGCAATGGAGACAACAACGTCCATGGAGCGACCCCGGGCATTGCCCAGAGATGGTGGAGTCTCCCTGAGCGGAGATGATCAGGACCCATCCAAAGCCAATCCTTTGCAAAGCACATCAGGAAGGCCCTGCTGGAGCAGCCCAGAAGCAGATGACCCCACCGGTGGTCTTTTCCAAAATTCCCTCGTCTGGGACAGTGAGATCAGAATCTTGGCCCAAGGTGAAGCTCTCAAAGGGAACATGGGCTCCTAGAAAGAGGTGGGGGCGGTCCCAGTTCTGCTGGTAACGGGACTCTGCCTCACAAGTGCCCTCGCCATGGCCTCTTCAGTACATCAGGCTGGACTCCCCAGGTGTGCTTCTGCTCCAGAGGAAAGGCGTGGCAGCAGCTGCTGCTGCCGATGGAGCCGTGCCTTCTCCATGTGCTGTACGCTCTGCTCTGGGTCAGCTTCTCCCCGGGCTGTAGGCTCTCCATATGGACCCCAGAGAGCAAAAGAAGGAATAATAGAATTTCCTCTTGCATGGTCCTTCTTCTTTGGAGCCAACCTGGTCATCGCTGGATGGAGGGCTGGGGAGACTGCTGAGATGACGCTGCTGCTGCTGATGGCATTAAGCTGCTAGGCAGCGTTTTCCCTTCCCTCTCTGTATCGCATGTTCTGCCCTCTTTTCTCATGTGCTGTCAGGTGGTTCTCTGCCACCAGGGGCGAGCCTCACAAGTACCAATCTGTGCACGGGAACCTCTCTCACTGCTCGTTGTTAATGATTCGTTTGAGCCACCGATGCAGATCCAGGTATTGACTCATGGCCTGGGAGTGGGCAACGGGATCCATCACGAGGTCATGGAAGAGATTGCAGCTCCCAGCCATGACGACATCTGGGGGCAAACTGATCTCTTCAGGAAGCCTCTGGTTGCCTACAATGAAGTGATTGAGGTGTTTCATTTCTACACACACGCGCAGGCACTCCCTGATATCCATCAGCCGCCTCACAAAATCTCTCCTGCGCCACTGTGACATGGGTGTGATGCTCAGGAGGTGCATAACAATGGTCTTCATGGCATAGGTGGAAAAGCCTATGCCCAGCTGCAGACAGGTGAAGAACTGCAGGCATTTGAGGTGCAAGCTGTCAGGAGGGGCCTGCCTGGCGATGTACTTGAAGAACTTCACCTCGGCCACAGCGTACGTCTCCGGCCAGCTTGTGCTTGAGGTGTGGCCTGGCCTGGGCTCGCTGCTTACAAAGATGTCGGAGTTGCCCTGCTGCACCCCAAAGAGCATCTCGATCTGGTAACTTTCTCTGCCATTGCTCACCTTGAACTGGCAGGAGCGTCTGGAGGGCAGCAGCACTAAATGCCAATTGTGTGCCTGAGGCAAAGCCGGCCAGACCGCTCTCACCAGTTGGCAGAACCAGCGAGCAGTTTTCTCCACATCGAGGTAGGAGCCCGTGCACAGGGTGTGAAGGAGGCTGGGATCCTGAGACGCCCTCAGCTCCTCCTCGGGGTGGTGCAGGAAGCACAGCATGTCGTTACCCTGCCGCTCGCTCGTGCAGGTGCACTCCTGCTGCACGCGGATGCGGAAGTCCCTCATGTGCCTCTGCCCTGCAGTGTCCAGCTCCAGGTGGAAGCTGTGCCCTCAGGGAGGAGTCATGGGTACGAGCACCTGGTACACAACATCCTGCTCACGGGGACTCCAACCTTCGAAGGCACTGCCCACCCCGATGGCTCGTTTCAGGACTGGGTAGAAGCTGTTGGCCAAGACGTGTCGAGAGAAAATCGTAAATTTGTTCATAAGGATGGTTGTCCACTGGCATCCTTCCTGCAGGTCCTGCACAGGCCACTGGATGCGCTCCATTACCATTCTTCCAATGATATCGGCAAGATCATGATTATTGACTTCATTTCCAACCTCGTTGTTTGCTGGATTTGCAGCCTCAATGGCAACTTCATTTCCAACACCACCCTCTTCATTTGCAGCACCATTTTCTTCTTCGTGCTCTGCTCTCCTCAGGTTCCTTTTCCTCCACATATTCCACAGTGCCAAGAGAAGGAGCAGGAGCCCAGCCAGAGGCCAGAGCTGCCAGGGCTGCAAGGCAGACCAGAACAGGTCCCCCCAGCCCCCAAGGCTCTGCTTCATCAGGGCCAGCTGCTCCACCTCCCGCTCCAGACGAGTCTTCTCCTCTTCCAGGAGCTTTGCACGTGCCTCCATTCGCAGACGTGTTGCCTCATCAAAGCCATCACCCACGGGCTGTGGGTACTGGAGTACATTTTGCAAAAGCAAGAACCACAATAGCCAGGTATCCATGGTCTGCAGGAGGAGGGAGAGAAGGCCTTGAGTGGTGCTGGGAGGGAGGCAGCTGTCAGTGAGGACAGCAGGGGTGGCAATCCAGGGATCTGGGCCAGGAAGGACAGGGCCCCAGAGAGCTGGCATGCAGCGAGGCCTGTCCCACATCCCAGGCAGCTGCAGCAGCAGCAGCAGCAGCACGGTGCCCTGCCCAAGGCTCTGCCATGAGAGGCTGTCTCAGCATGCAGAGGGAGAACCCAGCCCTGGGTGCAGCCTTTCTGCCCCGGCCCTTGTCCCCAGCCCAGCCTCCCCACCACGTGTGCACTCACCGCTTGCCCAAGCAATACGGGGCCAGCGTTACCTGCTGGGGCCTTTTATAGCTGCCCCCATTGTGACAGGTCCCCCGTGATGTCACAGGTGTCACAGTACACCACAGCCAGGCCAGCCCCGCCCTTTGTCCCCACCCCAGCTCAGCCAGGCAGAGTGGCAGCCTTGGAGTGAATCTTCTTCAATGAACTTCTCTTGGTCTTTCTTTTGTCTTTCTCATCAGCTGCCCTGCCTTGGCAATCTCATAGATATCCATCTTGGAAGGCACCCTTGAGGATCATCCCATTTCAACCTTGACTCCATGCTGAGCTCCAGTTAAAGCTCTGAGTTGTCGAGCTTGCTTGGAAAAGACCCTGCAGGTCACACACTCTAACTGCAAGCTTTGCACTGCCTACTCCACCAGTCACCTGGCTCCCCAAAGGCCATTTGCACATCACTTTGAAATCTCCCTGAGGCTGGTGAATCAGCCATTTCCCTGGGCAGCCTGTTCCCACGAATGATACCCTTTCTGTTGAAAGAGTCCAATCTAAAGCTCCAGGCTTGGCACAACTTCTGGTCATTTCCTCTGGTCATATAGTTTCTTCCATGGGCAAATATAATGACCCCAGCCTGGCCTTCAGAGAGCTGTAGAGAACTGTATGGTCCCCCATGAGGCACCTTTCCACTTTGCTAAACACCCACAGCTCCCTCAGCCCTTCTTCTTCAGACTTGTGCTCCAGACCCTTCCCCAGCTCCATTCCCCTTCTGTGCACACACTCAAGCACCTGCATGTCTTCCTTTTTGTGAGGGTCCAAAACCCAATGCTGCAGGATTTGTGGTACAGCCTCACCGGTGCCCTGTGGCAGAGGGACAATCACTGCTCTGCTCCTGCTGGCCACACTGCTTCTGACAGAAGCTGGGATGCCCTTGCCTTCCTGCCAATTTCCAGCCCCTCTTCCCCCAGCCCAGAGCACTGCATGGGCTGGGAGAGGCCAAGTGCAGCCCCCAGCCTTTGGCCACCTTCTGTCTCATACAGGTGGACTTGACCCATCAAGTACACCTGTCCAGATCCCTGAGTAGATCCTCCCTACCCTCAGGCAGATCAACACTCCTGCCCTACTCATTTTCAGGTAGACTTAACTCCATTCACTGACTCTCACTCCAAACCCTGTTCCCATGTGCCAGGATGTCACATTGGTTAGAAAAATCCAGATTTGTCTGGCTTTTGCTAACCTGCAAGGCCGCACTGTCAAGGTGGGATCCCTGCACCCCAGAAATGCCCTCTTGCTCTGGGCCTTCCATGGCACTGGCAGCACAACTGAGAGCCCTGCCTTGGCCTTTGCCTTCAGCAAGGGCCCAGTTTGGGCAAAGCCGTGTTGTAAATGTTGGAAATAATTTGGTTTTATTGTAAATATGTTTTGTAAAATCATGCTGGTCAAAACATAACTGTAACCTTCAAACCAAACTCATGAGTGCCTTGAAAGTCATGCCCTTCAAACCATGCCCGAAACCACTCTTACAGATTGTGACATTGCTGCCAGCACCCAGGAAAACAACATTAGCAGAAGAAAGAAGGGTGCAGCTGGGAGGAGATGGGCCCTCACCGTTGATGGGTCTACCAATGACCCAGCGAGTAACGACTGATATGAATCTTATCAGTATTGTCAAGGTGGTGAATCCCAATGCCAGGTTCCTGTAAATCCACTCATGGGCATCTCCCTTCTCAGAAATCCACTCAACAGACTGGGAGCAGGAAAACAAAGATACATGAATATGTATCTCGAACAAGGGATACAAAGGACTGAGATCAGGTACTGGATAGCGAAACACTGTATAAAAATCAGCTGCACAGCGCGGATTGTTTGAACTGTGGGGGGCTCCGTGTCTGTGGTTCACCCACTGTCGATCCCCGCACTCGGCACTCGCTTTGCTTATAGCTTTTCTCAATTGTTCTTTCTCAATTTCCCAATAAATTATTTTACTGATAAATTGGCTGATTTCATTTATAACAAGCATCAGAAGTGGAAGAAATATAAATAAGGAGAGTATTGGCCTGCCATGATGTGCACCGGGAGCCAATGACAGAAGGAAGCAGGCAGTGTGTGGGAGCTGAATAGCATCCAGACATCAGTGCCCTGAGAGCTTTCTTGAGCTCCTGGTTCCTCAGGCTGCAGGTGAGGAGGTTCAGGGCTGGAGACAGCATCGGGTAAAGAAATGACAGGGCCAGATCCAGGGATGGGGAGGAGATGGAGGGGAGCTTGAGGTGAGCAAACATGACAGTGCTGAGGAACAGGGACACCACACAGAGGTGAGGGAGGCAGGTGGAAAAGGCTTTGTGCTGTCCCTGCTCAGAGGGGATCCTCAGCATGGCCCTGCAGATTGGCACAAAGGAGAACATAATGAACACAAAACAACCAAATACCAAACAGGCACTAACAGCAATGAGCCCAAGTTCCCTGAGATAGGAGTTGGAGCAGGAGAGCTTGAGGATGTGTGGGATTTCACAGAAGAACTGGCCCAGGGCATTGTCCTGGCACAGGGGCAGGGAAGATGTATTGGCCGTGTGCATGAGAGCATTGAGAAAGGCACTGGCCCAGGCAGCTGCGGCCATGTGGGCACAAGCTCTGCTGCCCAGGAGGGTCTCGTAGTGCAGGGGTTTGCAGATGGACACGTAGCGGTTGTACCACATGATGGTCAGGAGATAAAATTCTATTGTAGTGTAGAAAACAACAACAAGGCTTGAGCAGCACATCCTGTGTAGGAGATGTGCCTGGTGTCCCAGAGAGAATTGTGACACGGACTCTGACTCAGAAGGCTAACAATGACTCCCTTTATTTCTGGGAATTTCTTCCCCTTTTATGCTATTTCACAAAGAACAACCCAGTGGGTGGAAGAAAGACAAACTTCTTCAATTCCATTGCTCAACTCAGAGGGACATCAAGAAGAAGTCCCTCCTAGGGAAAGGAATGTAAACTTTGGTTACAGTTAGGAAAACATGTCTCTCGTTGACAGAAAAGTCTCTGGGAGAAGAGTTTTGGAGAAACCAAAACATCACAGGCACGAACCAGGGCTACAGAATTGTGCGTGGCTTTGGGAACAGTGGTGCAGATGGAGCCCAGGTCGCTGAGGGCCAGGTTGAGCAGGAAGAAGAACATGGGGCTGTGCAGGTGGTGGCCGCAGGCTACGGCGCTGATGATGAGGCCGTTGCCCAGGAGGGCAGCCAGGGAGATGCCCAGGAAGAGGCAGAAGTGCAGGAGCTGCAGCTGCCGCCTGTCTGCCAATGCCAGCAGGAGGGATTGCTGGGCTGTGCACAGGAGCTGCTCCTGGGCAGAGCTGTCTCTCTGCAGCGCTGCCTTTGCCAGGAGCTGCCTCTGTGCCAGGAGCCCGGCCCAGCTCAGCGGCACAGACACAGCACAAGGACTTGAATGACCCTCTCGGGGTTTGTGCTCAGGCCCTGAACATCAGTCCCTGAGAGGGAACTGAAGAAACCTTTCAAGAATTCTAAGTCAGAATTGAACTCCAAAGTTTCTTGAAGTTTTGAAGGTTCCCACCGAGGGACAGGAGTGAAAAAGTGACTCCAGGCTCAAGAGTTCTTCCCTCAGTATCCCCCTTCCCTTATGCCAGTGGCCTCAAGGATCTGCTGGAAGGAGTCCCTGGGGAGCCTTGGTCAGGAATGGCCCTGGGGGCTCCTTACTGCTCCCAGGGAATGCAGGTTTTCCAAAGGACTTTGGGTTTGGCTTCTGCCTTGGAGTCTCTGAGAGGTTTGCACCATCATGGCCTCCAATTAGCTGCTGTAATTAGTCCCTTGAGAGGCTTTGTCAGGAACAACACTCAGTGGGGCTCCCAGGGACTGCAGGTTTTTAAGGTACTTGGTGTTTCCCTTTTGATACCGACTCTGTGAGTAGTCATGGTCTCCAATGATCTCCTTTAACAATTCCCTTGAGAGGCTTTGTATTGACACTCAGTGGGGCTCATTCATGCTCTGAGACACTCCAGGTTTTTCAGGACCTTTGGATTTTCCTTTCCACCCTGAGTCTCTGAGAGGTTTTTGTGCAATCCTGGCCTCCAGTTCTCTCCTTAAGGACTCCATGAATGGCCTGCTTGGGGATGGACCACAGTGGGACCCATGAATGCCTCAAGATGCTTTGGGTTCCTGCTCTGGACTCCTGGAAATGTTTGTGCAATCTCCCCTCAGGCCCTGAGGTTCAAGGGCTCAGCACCAAATGCACCATGGGGCTCACTACGATCAAACAAGTCCTGACAAACCATGGCTCTGCCTTGATTTCCCTCTGCTCTAGTGCCATTCATAAGCAAGGTTTCCTACTTCAGTTCTGGGGAAATGTTTCAAAGAGCTTCTAAGAAATACACATTCCTAGTTGAAGAATGTATTTTATTACTGTTCTCTTTAGAGAAGAGGTGATTGCAGCACTGAGTAACTGATATTGATCCAGGGTCTCTCCTAAGCAGGTCTGGCCTGGTCAGAGAAGCTGTGTCTTGAGGTCTGACCCAGTGTGGAGAACCCTGTTCCACATCCCCCAACCCATCCTGTCTCCCCTCACTCCCCTGGGACCTGCTTTGTTCACAGAACTGGCTGTATGCAGGCAAAGAGGTTTGTTTTTGTTTTAGTTTTTCTCTTTTTATTTCTTGAAACAATCTAAAACTCCTGAGTTTCCCCATGGAAAACACATTCCTCAAGGGAGTGCTAAGCCCAAGGTACCACCAAGGAGTTTCCCCTTCCCCAAGGCAGAACCATGCAAGGAATGTTTTAGACACACTGGAAGTGCTACAATAAAGACAAATCCAGAGTTGGCTGACGGCAGAATTCAACCAACTCCTGAAGGACAGACATGTTTTGAACTCCTTGCAGCTCAAAGCTCCAAGTGGGTTGTTGGGAAGTGTGTGAGTGAGCCCAGAGTGAGGGGAAGGGAAATGCAGAGAGCCCTGGAAGTGCTTCAGTGCACACAGGCTGTGGGGAAGGGCACTCCAGCCCTTCTGGCTGCAGTGAGGGTGGATCATCACCCCAGCCTGCCCTGGGCCATTGCAAGGGGCTGTGGCCATGGACACTGCCCTGACCCCACTGCCCCAGCCCCTTGCTCAGGGCTGCTGTCACTGCCCAGAGCCAGAGGGGATCCCTTGCTGGGGGCTTGTGCCACGGCCACCTGCCCTGTGCCACGCTGGCTGCTCTGGCACCGCGGAACCAGCGGCAAACGGCACTGCCGGGGCCAAAGGCAGCTCAGCCAGACAGAAAGGGGCACTGCTGGGCACTGCTGCCATGGCAGCCCTCACTGGGCTGTGACACCTGGGTCACCTGTCATGGACACTGCCAAGGAAACCCCTGGTGGGGACTGATGCCACGGACACTGGCACTGGGACACTGCTGGGGCTGGGTGCTGAGCACAGGGCTGATCACACAGAGATGGTTTTGTTCCTGCTGAGCACAGGGCTGATCACACAGAGATGGTTTTGTTCCTGCTGAGCTCACACACAAGGCCTTTCCTGCCCCTCGTCTGGCAGCGCTGGGGGTGTGGGGGAGGTTGGGAGGGGACACAGCCAGGACAGGTGACCCCAACTGACCCCAGGGATACCCCAGACCACAGGACATCACGTGCGGTGTATAAAGTGGGGAGAACAAGGAGGAAGGGGTGACATTTGGAGTGAGGGGTTGTGTCTTCCCAGGTAACACTCAGGCAGGACAGGCCTCTGTTTCACCAGTGGGCAGGGTCAGCATCAAAGACACAGACACCAACTTGAGGAACTGTGTCATTTATAGAATGCAAAGCAGCAAAGAATGACAAAAGGATAAGCTCAGCAAAGCACATAATCATCAGCAAAGAATTACAAAAGGAGCTCAGCAATGCATCCAGTCATTTCTACCAAAGATTGCCTATACTGATTTAGAAAGATCCATCAGCAGTTACCCTCAGGTTTAACCATCATCTTGATCTACACATCAGCTGGGAGAAGCCAAGGACTGCAGAGCCACTCCCAGACACTGGGAATTCCTGCAGGTGTGTCCACCTTTGCAGGAAACAAGGCTTCCAACCTTGCTGGGAGAGGGCCCGGCTTTTACACTGGTAAACAAACAAGCTGACATCACTTCTAGTGGGGGAACATCTGGTTTCATTCTCCTGTTTGGCTTCTCCCAAAGCCTGGCCAGGGCTCCAGGAGGAACCAAAGGAGTTCACTTGGATCCTTCACCAGCAAACAAGGCCAGATGGGGCCTTGTGTGGTTTTTAAACACAGAAATGTAAATCCACATTTCATCACTGGTGAAATGATACAGAGATCATATTGGTAATAGTGCTTCATTCGTGAGCAGATACAAAGATAACCTTTGGTTGGAAGGTTTATCCAGAGGTCAGCTTTGCCTCAGGGCCTCTTGTTCAGGCTTCAGTCAGGACCTGGTGCACAGGCCTCAGTTTTTCCATTGCTCCTTTGACCTACAGATAAACTACAACCTTCATAACAATTCTTTCAAAACTAGAGTCTCAGATTTAAGTATTGGGCATAAAGGCCTCTTGTCTTCAATTAAGTGCTGCTCAAGTTCATAACTCAGGGCTATAATTTGCATTCCTTTAAAAACATGCCTAATTAGATGCTATTCTCTGTTAGTTATGAAATCCCCCTTTTTGTTCTTGAGACTGTCTCTCTTTTAAGACAGTCTCAGCACTCCAAAGTCTCTTTTTAGACAGTCTCAGCACAAACAAAGTGTCACAACAACTCTAACATGGAATCATAACACACCGGTGCTCACACTGCAATGATTACAGTCACTGCCACAAATACATTTCACAGCAGCCTCCAATTTCATGGCCATGAGGTCAATCCCACCAAGAGGAATTCTCTTCTTTCTGCCACTCTTCTACTGCTCTTTCTATCAAGGTGATTCCTGACTGTTGGCCTTCAAACCCAGCACTGACAGAAGTGCAACATTCCTGTCCCATGATAGCCCAGGTTCCTCCTTGGCCAGCAGATGATCCAAGACAATGCAGTTCTGTGCAGTCCCCATTCCTGTTTGTTGGAGCTCCTGGGATGTGCTGTTGGATCTTTTAACAGTATCATTTACATGTATCTTTTAATAAACAATTTAGCTGCTTCATGTAAACTCCACAGGACGAGGCAGTGCACATGGGGCACAGCGGGAACCAGAATCTTTTGCTTTCTGACACCCAAGGCATTCTTTGGGGAGAAAAGGTTCTCCTGGCCCTAACTCTTCCTTGTGCTTGTTGCTGAAGGATCTTAAATCCTATATCCCAGCACTCCAGCTGGGAGTGCTGTAACACTGACATGGACCAGCTCCAGCACCCCGATTTCCACTGTCATTGTGAGTGATTGTTAAAAGCACAGAAATCCTTTAACACTGTGCCCTCTAACTATAAAAAGGTCCAGTTTCTCCTGAAGGGAAATCTTAGTGAATCCTGTGTGGCTGTGTAAAAAAATGTTTTTTAAGTTTTAGTTTTGAATGTAGTATAGTTTTTTTTATATTGTAAGTTTTAGTATAGTAGATACCCTGAAAAGGCCCCTTTGTTTCAAGGTAAATGATAAAGTTTCTAAGACAACCAGAGTCTCTGTACAGAGTCTCTTCCCTATTGGTTCCCTTTCTGTTACATCCCTGTTTCATGTATGATCTTCTCCCTTTGTCCATCATATCTTCAAGGTCCAAGAGCTTCGGCCCGTGGTTGGCAAAACTCTGAGAGACCACTCCCCGACCTATTCGGGATTTGTTAGTGTTTATGTAATCTAGCTGGCATGTATCGTTTTAATTGTTTTATTGGTTTAAACACATTGTACCCACCCATGAGATTCTTTGTACAAAACGCCCTGCAGCCCAGGTTCGGGGTCTTTTGAGAGGCACTGACCTGAGGCTGGGGGAACTCCTGACTCCCCCACCAAATAAAGCCTCTTTTTCAAAGCCTCTAAAAGTCCCCTCTTTTACCACCGCCATGTCAGCGTGAGCTGAACTGCCTGCAAACCAAAAACCCCACCAACGAACTTTACTGAAGCGTATCCAGAAAGCAGCCGGGGGCCCAGCCTGAATATCGAGCTGAGCCAAAACCAGATACGCACGGTCGCAGCACCCAGCGCCCTGGGGCTGAGACGCAACAACTGGCGCCCAACGTGGGGCTGTGCAGCCGCAGTTTAGCACGCTGAGTCGTGTGTTTGACACAGCGGGCCAGAGTGGACCCTGTGAGAGGTCTGCAGAGACTCTCAAATGCATGAGCCATCAGGGTGAAGCCCTGGTGGACGAAGAGAACAGCTCCTGCCCCAAAGGAGTCCTCTTCGGCGTGCGGTTGTATCAGCATCCTACCCCCTGCTGTCCCCTGGGTTTGGTGAGTATATTTTCCTCAAAGAAGGGGAGGGAAATACCCACAGTGCAGGCTTGAAAGAGCTGCACAATCTTAAGGTTGCGCAACCCCTGAGACAGGAAAGAGGGACGGATGTAAGTCCTTCTTCGTGCAAAGGCCCCCTCCTCAGGAAAGGAAAACCTGTGGAGAAGTGAGGGGGGGATCTGAGAAAGTGGTGGAAAAATAACAGCTAAAAAATGGGAAATACTGAATCCATCACTCAGAAAGAGGTTTTTAAAAGTTTAATTGGGATTTTATTGGTTGCTAAAGTAAAGTATTCAAAAAAGGAATTGAAAAAATTTATTAAGTTTTTGTTTTTGCACTTTTCAAATGTTAATTCAAACCAAGTAAATTGTATTTTGTTTTGGGAACAGGTTTTAAAAAAGTTACAGAAGCTAGCACAGTCAGGAGATGTTTTAGCTTCAAAATTTATGTTTTGGCCTTGGCAACTGATGTTTGCCTTGAAAGAAATTGAAAAAATGCAAGAAAAAAATAGTGCATCTTTGCAAAAAGGTTTTTAAGCTTCTTCCCCTTTGTTTCCTTCTAATGCTTCTTCTTCCCCCCCCCTGCGTTTTCCCCTCCTCCCACCCCTCCCTCCAGACCCAAAGTTCCCAAATCCCCAAAAGACCCTTTTAAAATTTTTAAAAATGCAAAAAACATTTCCAAAACCGAAAACCTTGCTCCTTTAAGCCAAGGCAGTAACGGCCGAACTGCCGCGGCACCCCAAAGCCGTTTGGCAGGTGTAAACGGAAAAAAAACCCCCCCTCTCTCTCCTTCGGTTTCCCGAGAAAACAAACCCAGAGTTCGTTTTTCGTTTGCGGGAAGCGAAACTCCCTCAGCCCCTCCTGCCGATGAAGACAGCTCCGGTAACCCATGCATCCCCAATCCTGAAATTTTTCCCTTCCCGGAGAACAAAGAGAAAAGCCCCAAAGATGGCGGAGGCCATGTGCCGAGACCAGCTGCTCTTTGTTCTTTGTCTCCTCCCTGTTCTTTTTCCCAGAGCACACCGCTGTCCCCGCCCTTTTCCCCTCCCTGTTCATCTTTTTCTTTGTCCCCAAGCTTGCCCCCGCCCCTTTCCCCGCCCATTCAAAACCAAAGATGGATTTGGCCCTTCCCCTGGGCTCCGGTCCCCGCCCCCGCCGCGGCTCCCCCAGCTCCCACGGTTCCCGCGGCCGTCCCAGCCCCCCCGGCTCCCACGGTTCCTGCGGCCGCTCCAGCCGCGCCGGGAGTCCCCGCAGCCCCCCCGGCCCCGGCGGTCCCCGCCGCGGCGCTGCCCGCCGCCGCGGCGCTGCCCGCCGCCGCTCCAGCCGCCGCCGCGCTGCCCGCCACCGCCGCGCTGCCCGCCGCCGCTCCAGCCGCCGCGGCGCTGCCCGCCGCCGCGGCGCTGCCCGCCGCCGCGGCCGCTCCAACCGCCGCGGCCCCGCCCGCCGCCGCGGCCCCGCCCACCGCCGCGGTCCCCGCGGCCCCGCCCGCCGCCGCGGTCCCGTCTGCCGCCGCGGCCCCGCTCCCTGCGGCGGTCCCGGGAAGTGTTTTTCCCCATTTTTGCCGCAGGTCCGAGTTGATGTTACAGCCTTCGCCGCCATTGCTGAGAAGAGGGGCCGAGCCGGGAGCCATCCCAGGCAGCCTCCTTCCCCCTCCCCGCAGCGTCAGCGCGGCACCGCCCACAGCCTGTTGCCATAGTAACAAGCAAACACACTGTCAGCTCAGAGTTCCTGCAATCATGACAGCAGTCACCGAAAAAAAGGTCTCAGATGAAGCAGATCAAATGCAAAACAAAGAAAAACTGCCCACAATTACACCAGTTACCTATCGCAGGACTCGTGGGAACGGAAATACCTTTGCAACTTGGCGTGCCTTCCCTCAATCACTCATTAAAGATTTAATGAAAGCTTTAAAGGAATTTGGCCGTGAAAGCTCATATTTTGAAGGAATGTTGTATTCTTCCTTTGCTGGAATCACAGCTGTTCCCTCAGATTTAAAGCAGCTTTTCAAATGTTTGTCAAAAAAAGCTCAGTTTGAGCTTTAGGAAAGGACATGGGCAAACATGTTGAAAGATGCACTCCCAGCTTTGTTAGAAAACCCAGACACCGCAACAGATAACGCAGGCAACCCAATCACCCTCAACCATTTAATAGGCGAGGGAGATTGGAAACTAGCCACTGACCAAGCAGATAGTATTTCACAAAATGTTTTAGAATTTGTAACTGAGCTAACTTGCAAAGCCTTTTTAAAAATGCAACCTGCTGGATCTGTTCAATGTTATTTAGAAATTTTTCAAGAACCACAAGAATCATACGTTGACTTTGTAGACCGCCTCTCAATAGCTGTCCAGCAGCAACCAGTTCTCAAAATTGAACCACCATCTGTAAGATTGGCCCGTGCTTTGTTCACTTTAAATTTTCTTAATTGCTCTTTTGAGTCCATGAAGCCGCCGGTGAAAAGGCATTTTCAAGGGAGCTCACAGTTGGAGCCCCATGAAAGGCCAAAAGTTCTTGTCAAAGATCCAGAAACTTTGAAAATACAGGGTCCTCACGATTTAGTCACCTGGGGGCGTGGGTACGCCTGCGTCTCCACTCCCACTGGCTTGCGGTGGATTCCCTCCCGATGCGTGAGACCCTATGTCCCAAAACCTTCAGAAACAAAAGTGCCCCAGGCCACTGTGGCCTCTTGGAGAAGGAAAAAAAAGGAAGGAGAAGAGAAAAATTCAGAGGCAAAGCCTCCTTGCCCAGTTACTCTTCCCTCCTGGATGTTTTAGCAAGAGGAAGAAGCAGAAGAGCTGCTTCCTCCAGATGATTGTGTTCAGTGTTTGTTTAACTGAATTTTCTTTTGAGTTACAGAACCACAAGCCTGGTGTTCAACATGAAAATTCGCAGCACGACAGTGTTTACCCTTGCAGTGCTGCTCAGTTTGCCATCAATAACCATCCCCTGGATCGTTCCACAGCCAAAAACCAATGTGTAGAAAACCCTCGCACGGAGTCTAGGCCAAGATCACATTTGCCTAGCCTCAGCAACAGCCCAAGATCCCATATCCTCCTGCCTGGTGGGAATCCCTGTGAAAGAAGAAGAGTATCCGTACTCACTTCTCCAATTGCAACAAAAATTTAATCGAAAGCCCAGCACAGTTCATCATTTTGAAGAAATAGGTGAACCTCCGTCAACTTTTGTCCTGAATCCCCTTGCTTTTTCGAAGGAGTGGTCACAAACTCTTTCGCGTGCCCACCAAGAGCCCCAAGAATTGGAACTCCTTAGGTCCTCTAAAGCTCCTTTTTGTGTTCAATTTCTGTATACTCCTTCCAAAGAACAAGAGAAGTCATTTTACAATTTGCTGCAAGTCAAAAGTTCATATATGGCAGCAAATTGGTGCACAAGAATTGTGCATGTTAAAGTTTCCTTTACTGACAACACCTTTCCCCGTTCCCTTCCTAAAGGTTTTTTTTTCATTTGTGGTGACAGAGCATTCACAGGCGTTCCTGCTCGTCTGATTGGAGGCCCATGCACATTAGGCAAGTTAAGCCTGTTCACCCCAAACATGACTCAAATTTTCAATTGGCACAAAAGAAATTCCTCTCGTCAAATTCAGAAAAGAGACCTAACAAGTCTCGACCCTGACTGTAATTCAGAAATTATTCATTGGTCCAGAGCAAAAACTACAGCCTTGACAGTTTTTTTACCATGGGTTTCAATTGCAAAATCTATGGGAGAATTGAGCCGTCTCGAATGTTGGGTGGCCAAGCAAGCAAATTTGACAACACAAGCTATAAGTGACCTCCTTTCAGACGACGAGGTCACCAGGCAGGCAACCCTCCAAAACAGAGCTGCCATTGACTACCTACTTTTGTTAAATCAACATTCATGCGAAGAGTTTGAAGGACTGTGTTGCTTCAATCTATCGTCCAAAGCAGAAGACGTAAAAAAATCTGTCCACCAGCTGCGAGAAATGGTCAACTCCATCAAAAAAGAAACAGGAGACTGGTTTGACAACATCTTTTCAGGTGTTGGACTTTCTAGCATTGCCAGCTCGTGGATCAAAACAGGACTGTTAGTTTTGTTCATTGTTTTAGTTGTAGCCATTGCTTTTAGTTTGGTAAAAAATTTAATTATGCATGCAATTTTTCCCACTTCCACCCCCTCTGTGCACTCAGTAGTGCCAGCCATCGAATTTCCACCAGATGATGCCTCAAGCAGTGAAGACAGCGCAGAAATTTACACTCCAGAACAGTAACAAAATTAAAAAAAAAAAAAAGGGGGAAGTGTGGCTGTGTAAAAAAATGTTTTTTTAGTTTTAGTTTTGAATGTAGTATAGTTTTTTTTATATTGTAAGTTTTAGTATAGTAGATACCCTGAAAAGGCCCCTTTGTTTCAAGGTAAATGATAAAGTTTCTAAGACAACCAGAGTCTCTGTACAGAGTCTCTTCCCTATTGGTTCCCTTTCTGTTACATCCCTGTTTCATGTATGATCTTCTCCCTTTGTCCATCATAAAACTTTTATCTTCAAGGTCCAAGAGCTTCGGCCCGTGGTTGGCAAAACTCTGAGAGACCACTCCCCGACCTATTCGGGATTTGTTAGTGTTTATGTAATCTAGCTGGCATGTATCGTTTTAATTGTTTTATTGGTTTAAACACATTGTACCCACCCATGAGATTCTTTGTACAAAACGCCCTGCAGCCCAGGTTCGGGGTCTTTTGAGAGGCACTGACCTGAGGCTGGGGGAACTCCTGACTCCCCCACCAAATAAAGCCTCTTTTTCAAAGCCTCTAAAAGTCCCCTCTTTTACCACCGCCATGTCAGCGTGAGCTGAACTGCCTGCAAACCAAAAACCCCACCAACGAACTTTACTGAAGCGTATCCAGAAAGCAGCCGGGGGCCCAGCCTGAATATCGAGCTGAGCCAAAACCAGATACGCACAGTCGCAGCACCCAGCGCCCTGGGGCTGAGACGCAACAATCCTGTAACACTGGTCACTGTGTTCCTGTGTTCCACAGCACAGTTTTCTTTAACTGTCCCTTCACTGACTCCGTGACGAGTCAGAGCCCATTGACAGAGTTCTGGCCAATCCTTAGGGTGGGCCCTCCAAGGGAACCCCATTCCTCCTAACTTCGGTTGAAAACACACCCAGCCATTAGTTACACTGAGCATTTTGGCTACTTTAATTTTCAAAACAATTTTGATGACTAATCCCCTTGGTGAAACTCTAGAGGTGTTTCTGGCAAACAAAGATTCTGGCTGACTCTCAAGATACAACTTACAGAAGCAGTACTTGAGGGACAAGGTTATTAATTCTTTTTCCTCAGGCTCATTCTGGATACAAACATGTACTCATGGAGCTGGGGCCTTTTCAATTCTAGAAGAATGCCTCCAAGGTCCTTTGCTGTTCAGCTTGACCGTGGTGTCTGTGGCCAACAAGGCTTGGTGGGGTCCTTTCCCCTTTGGCTGGAGAGGTGCCAGGTGCCAGTCCCTGACGGGCACCCAGGCTCCTGGCTGGAACTCCTGGGGAAGTCCCTCAGTGTCACATCAGCCTTCCCATGGAGCCCTGTGGATCGGAGCACTTCCCAAAGGGACTGCTGGGGCAAACAGGGAGATTTGTTCTGGCAGGATCTGTAAAACCATATCCTGTAACATCTACTTGTTCTCACACAGAACACTTGGCTGCAGGGACATCTTCCCATCGTTCCTGCCCAGGGTTCAGGATTCAAACAGCATTGTCTTTCCCCAGAGCTCTTCCTTCAGCTGGTTCAGGAGGGACATTTGGCCTCTGGACCCACACTCTGGCTTCATTATTAGCACTGGTGGATCCAAATCCTTTATCTCCACAAACAGTGCTGATTTGAGGTGGACCTCCTTCTTTCACAATTGCTTTTAAAACTGACAATATCAATAATTGTGCTACCCTGTCATGGGTTTGAAGAATCAAATCTTGTTCACTATTGCTTAAAAGAATTACTTCCATTTCTCCTTGATAATCTGCATCAATTCCTCCTCCCATGACATGAACACTTTGCAAGGCCAAGCTCCAGTGAGCAGTTATCAAACCAAAGTGTCCTGGAGGAATCTGAGTTCCTGCTTTGCTATTGCTAACTCTGGTTTGCCTCTGATTTATCCTAATTCATTTGAATGCATGAAGGTCCAGCCCTGCAGCCTCTGGGGTGGCCCTGTCAGGGGCCATCACACCAGACCCATTTCCCAGGAAGTCAGAGTCTCACTGTCCATGGTTGTATTTGCAAATTGGGTGCAGCTGTGCGCACCCAGGGGGTTTCCATTTCCCCAGTGGGCCCATTGTGAAGGGTCTGGAGCACACCTGGGAGATGGGTTTTCCATCGGGACAGGTTCCCATCTCCTCACTTTTTAAACTGCTCTTTGAACAACCCTTTCATGCCTTCAACCAATCCTGCAGCTTGGGGATTGTCTGGGCTATGAAAAACCCAGCAGTCTTCATCACTGTATTTTTCACAGTAACAGACAAAGCATTCTGCATCACAGGATCAGCAAACCCCACAAAAATACCCCATTTCATCCTTTCCTCCTTTTTCATTGTATACAATCTCACAAAGTTTACCACTGACATTTGGGTCTGGCCAATGCTCCTCTGTAGGATATTTAGTGTCACATCCTTGAGCAGCCAAAGCTACCAAATTCGTATTCTTACTATTTCACACTATTATTATTTTATATGGAAGTATAGATATAGAGATATTGATATAGAAACATAGATAGATATACAGACATAGACATATGTCTATATTTTAAAATATATCTATAAAAAGTCTATCTTATAAATATGTATAGTTATTTTTTTACATTAATATTATTTCCCTTGCACAAATGCATCTGAACTCAAGATTAAAACCTTCTTCTGTCACTCCATGTGGGAGCATTCCAACAATAGTTGTTCCGTCTGTTACTGCTGTTTCCAATGTGCTATTAACAAAATTCAGCTTTGTCTTCCCAGACCCACAAGTTCTTTTCCTTTTTCCATATGCAATTTTTGGATGCATTTGAAGACATCCAGTAGTTCAGCTTCTTTTAACCAACTCCCCATTGTCTGCACAGTGCTCAGCCCTCAGCCCACTCCAAAGCCAGCAAAGCCTAGAGAAGGTCGTCCCATCCTGGAATTTCTGATGGGATTGATTCCTTACATTTACACTGAAAAAACAACATTTGGTTGTGATCTGGCCAGACTGTGCCAATGTTGTTTTACCAGCGGGCAGGGTCAGCACCCAAGACACAGACACCACCTGAAAAAATCAGGGTCATTTCCTGTAGTTGAAAGCAGCAAAGGAGCACAAAAGGAGCAGCTCAGCAATGCACCCAACCATCACTACCAAAGATTGCCTGCAGTGAGTAAGAAAGATCCATCAGCAGTGACCCTCAGACTTTCCCATCACCCACACCCACACCTCAGCTGGGGGAAGCTGTCACAGCCAAGGACTGCAGAGCCACTCCTGGACACTGGGAATTCCTGAAGGTGCCTCCAGACACAGGTGAGGCTCCAACCTGGCTGGGAGAGAGCCCAGCTTTGATAGTGCTGGATAAACAAACTGACAGCACTTCCAGAGTGGGAACATCTGGATTCATCCTCCTCTTGGGTTCCTCCCAAAGCCTGGCCAGGGCTCAAGGAGGAACCAAGAGAGTTGACTTTGACCATACAGCCCCAAACAAGGCCAGGTGTCAGATTTCATGGCCTTGTCCTGCTTCTAAATACAGAAAAGTCAATATATGTTTTACTAATGAGTGAATACTCATTAGATACAGTGAATTGTGATCTAACACAATGATAATGATCATGCACATTTTGCTCATGAGCAGATACAAGGATAACCTGGGGTTGGCAGGTTCATCCGGAGGCCACCTTTGGCTCAGGGCCTGTTGTTCAGGCCTCAGTCAGGGCTGTTTTCCAGGCCTTGGTACTTCAGGGACATCGCTGAGTGGTGGGCTTGGCACTGCTGGGTGACTGGCTGCACAGGAGGAGCTCAGAGGTTTTTTCCAACAGAAAATCATGATTCCATGATTTCATTTGCTGAATTCAGCCAGATCCACGTTTGCAGCATTCATTTCCTCAGCAAGTTTCCTCTTGCTCAGCTCTTGTGCCCTAAGGCTTCAGCTCCTTTAGCTGCTGGTGTTAAGCTGCTCATGCTGGATGAGACCACTCAGAGAGAAGAATACAGTCCATCCAATTCCTTCTGGGACATGGAGAGGGGAGGCTGTGGAAAGAGCAGCATTGTTTGGTGTGGCCTCCTCTCTGCCCTTCAAGCCTTTCAGTGCTTTGAAACATCCAAGAGCTTTTTCCAAGAGGGCAAAGAAGCAGCTATTCCTTCTCCCAGATCTGGCTCTCTCCAGTCTCTGACCTTGCCTGGTGTTGTTCCTCCTGCTGTGCCCTCTGTTCCCCTGGGTCTCAGTGGCTGCTGCCCAGGACTGTGGGACTGGCACAGATCCAGTGGTCAAGCCCCTCCTTTCTCTGCCCTTGGAGCTGCCTGCTCACAGCAGCCTTTTCCATCTGGGAGCTGCACATGGAGAGGGAGTCCCCACTTCTGTTCCTTGCACAACCTCCAGGAGCCCAGGGCTGCCATCTCAACTCCCTGCTGGCCCTGAGGGCTCCCAGGTGCCTCAGGCTGCTGTGGCACCACTGCACATGGGAGGGAACAGTGGCAGGGGCTCTGCTGCAAGACAGCTCCATGTGCTGCTGCTGCTGCCCCCAATAGCAACGGGGCTGGTGATGGTTGCAATGGAAACTGACCATAGAAGCAGCGGGCTGGTGATGGTTGCCATGAAAACTGACCATAGCAACAGGGGCTGGTGATGGTTGCCATGGAAACTGACCGCAGCAACGGTAGCTGGTGATTGTTAACATGGAAAGTGACTGTAGGAACAGGGGGCTGGTGATGGTTACCATGGAATCTGACCATAGCAACAGTGGGCTGGTGATGGTTGTCATGGAAATTGACCATAGGAACCTGTGCTGGTTCTGGTTGCCATGGAAACTGACCATAGCAAAAGGGGGTGGGTGACGGTTGCCATGGAAACGACCATAGCTACAGCAGGCTCGTGATGGTTGCCATGGAAACTGACCATAGCCACAGGGGCAGGTGATGGTTGCCATGGAAACTGACCATAGCCACAGGGGCAGGTGATGGTTTCCATGGAAACTGACCATTGCAATGGGGGATGGTGATGGTTGCCATGGAAACTGACAGTAGGAATAGCGGGCTGGTGATGGTTGCCATGGAAACTGACCATAACAATAGGGGGCTGGTGATGGTTGCCATGGAAACAGTCCGTAGCAACAGCAGGCTTGTGATGGTTGCCATGGAAACTGACCATAGGAATAGCGGGCTGGTGATGGTTGCCATGGAAACTGACCATACCAATAGGGGGCTCATGATGGTTGCCAAGGAAACTGACCACAGCAACGGCAGCTGATGATGGTTGCCATGGAAACTGACCTCACCAGCAGGCTGGTAATGGTTGCCATGGAAATTGACCATAGCCACAGGGGCAGGTGATGGTTTCCATGGAAACTGACCATAGCAACGGTAGCTGGTGATGGTTGCCATGGAAACTGACCATAGCAACAGGGGGCTGGTGGTGGTTGCCATGGAAACTGACCGTAGCAACAGCAGGCTCGTGATGGTTGCCATGGAAACTAACCGTAGCAATAGAGGGCTGGTGGTGGTTGCCATGGAAACTGACCATAGCAACGGGGGCTGGTGATGGTTGTCATGGAAACTGACCGTAGCAACAGCAGGTTGGTGATGGTTGCCATGGAAATTGACCATAGGAACAGGAGCTGGTTGTGGTTGCCATGGAAACAGTCCGTAGCAAGGGGAGCTGGTGATGGTTTCCATGGAAACTTACCGTTGTAACGGGAGCTGATGATGGTTGCAATGGAAACTGACCATAGGAACAGGGGCTGGTGATGGTTGCCATGGAAACTGACCGTAGCAACAAGGGGGGGCAGGTGATTGTTGCCATGGAATCTGACCATAGGAACAGGGACCGGTGATGGTTGCCATGGAAACTGACCGCAGCAACGGTAGCTGGTGATGGTTGCCATGGAAACTGACTGTAGGAACAGGAGGCTGGTGATGGTTACCATGGAATCTGACCATAGCAACAGGGGGCTGGTGATGGTTGGCCTGAAAATTGACCGCAGCAACGGCAGCTGGTGATGGTTGCCATGGAAACTGACCGTAGCTGCAGCAGGCTGGTAATGGTTGCCATGAAAATTGAACATAGGAATAACGGGCTGGTGATGGTTGCCATGGAAACTGACCATAGCCACAGCGGCTTGTGATGGTTAACATGGAATTTGATGGTAGAAACGGTAGCTGGTTATTGTTGCCATGGAAAATGACTACAGCAACGGGGGGGGCTGGTGATGGTTGCCATGGAAACAGTCCGTAGCAAGGGGAGCTGGTGATGTTTGACATGGAAAGTGACCATTGCAATGGGGGCTGGCGATGGTTTCCATGGAAACAGAGCATAACAATAGGGGGCTGGTGATGGTTGCCATGGAAACAGTCCGTAGCAACAGCAGGCTTGTGATGGTTGCCATGGAAACTGACCATAGGAATAGCGGGCTGGTGATGGTTGCCATGGAAACTGACCACAGCAACGGCAGCTGATGACGGTTGCCATGGAAACTGACCTTACCAGCAGGCTGGTAATGGTTGCCATGGAAATTGACCATAGGAACAGGAGCTGGTTGTGGTTGCCATGAAAACTGACCATAGCAATAGGGGTCTGGAGACGGTTGCCTTGGAAACTGACTATAGCAACAGTGGGCTGTGATGGTTGCCATGGAATCTGAACGTACCAGCAGGCTGGTCATGGTTGCCATGGAAATTGAACATAGGAACGGGAGCTGGTTGTGGTTTCCATGGAAGCAGTCCGTAGCAAGGGGAGCTGGTGATGGTTTCCATGGAAACTGACCATAGCAACGGGGGCTGGTGATGGTTGTCATGGAAACTGACCATAGCAACAGCAGGTTGGTGATGGTTGCCATGGAAATTGACCATAGGAACAGGAGCTGGTTGTGGTTGCCATGGAAACAGCCCGTAGCAAGGGGAGATGGTGATGGTTTCCATGGAAACTTACCGTTGTAACGGGAGTTGATGATGGTTGCCATGGAAACTGACCGTAGCCACAAGGGGGGGGCAGGTGATTTTTGCCATGGAAACTGACCATAGGAACAGGGGCCGGTGATGGTTGCCATGGAAATTGACTGTAGCAACAGTAGCTGGTGATTGTTGCCATGGAAACTGACCACAGCAACGGCAGCTGATGATGGTTGCCATGGAAACTGACCTTACCAGCAGGCTGGTCATGGTTGCCATGGAAACTGACCATAGCAACATGGGGCTGGTGATGATTGCCATGGAAACTGACTGTAAAAACAGGGGGGCAGGTGATGGTTGACATGGAAACTGACCATAGCAATGAGGGCTGGTGATGGTTGCCATGGAAACTGACCATAGCCACAGCGGCTTGTGATGGTTAACATGGAATTTGATGGTAGAAACGGTAGCTGGTTATTGTTGCCATGGAAAATGACTACAGCAACGGGGGGGGCTGGTGATGGTTGCCATGGAAACAGTCCGTAGCAAGGGGAGCTGGTGATGGTTGACATGGAAACTGACTACAGCAACAGGGGGGGCTGGTGATGGTTGCCATGGAAACTGACAGTAGGAATAGCGGGCTGGTGATGGCTGACATGGAAACTGACCATAACAATAGGGGGCTGGTGATGGTTGCCATGGAAACAGTCCGTAGCAACAGCAGGCTTGTGATGGTTGCCATGGAAACTGACCATAGGAATAGCGGGCTGGTGGTGGTTGACATGGAAACTGACCATACCAATAGGGGGCTCATGATGGTTGCCATGGAAACTGACCACAGCAACGGCAGCTGATGATGGTTGCCATGGAAACTGACCTTACCAGCAGGCTGGTAATGGTTGCCATGGAAATTGACCAAAGCCACAGGGGCAGGTGATGGTTTCCATGGAAACTGACCATAGCAACAGGGGGCTGGTGTGGGTTGCCATGGAAACTGACCGTAGCAACAGCAGGCTCGTGATGGTTGCCATGGAAACTAACCGTAGCAATAGAGGGCTGGTGGTGGTTGACATGGAAACTGACCATAGTAACGGGGGCTGGTGATGGTTGTCATGGAAACTGACCGTAGCAACAGCAGGTTGGTGATGGTTGCCATGGAAATTGACCATAGGAACAGGAGCTGGTTGTGGTTGCCATGGAAACAGTCCGTAGCAAGGGGAGCTGGTGATGGTTTCCATGGAAACTTACCGTTGTAACGGGAGCTGATGATGGTTGCAATGGAAACTGACCATAGGAACAGGGGCTGGTGATGGTTGCCATGGAAACTGACCGTAGCAACAAGGGGGGGCAGGTGATTGTTGCCATGGAAACTGACCATAGGAACAGGGGCCGGAGATGGTTGCCATGGAAATTGACTGTAGCAACGGTAGCTGGTGATTGTTGCCATGGAAACTGACCGTAGCAACAGCAGGCTCATGATGGTTTCCATGGAAACTATCCATAGCAATAGGGGGCTGGTGATGGCTGCCATGGAAACTGACCATAGCAACATGGGGCTGGTGATGCTTGCCATGGAAGCTGACCATTGCAATGGGGGCTGGTGATGGTTGACATGGAAACTGACCATAGCCACAGGGGCAGGTGATGGTTTCCATGGAAACTGACCATTGCAATGGGGGCTGGTGATGGTTGCCATGGAAACTGACAGTAAGAATAGCGGGCTGGTAATGGTTGACCTGGAAACTGACCATAACAATAGGGAGCTGATGATGGTAGCCATGGAAACAGTCCGTAGCAACAGCAGGCTTGTGATGGTTGCCATGGAAATTGAACATAGGAATAGAGGGCTGGTGATGGTTGACATGGAAACTGACCGCAGCAACGGTAGCTGGTGATTGTTAACATGGAAACTGAATGTAGGAACAGGGGGCTGGTGATGGTTACCATGGAATCTGACCATAGCAACAGTGGGCTGGTGATGGTTGTCATGGAAATTGACAATAGGAACCTGTGCTGGTTGTGGTTGTCATGGAAACTGACCATAGCAAAAGGGGGTGGGTGACGGTTGCCATGGAAACGACCATAGCTACAGCAGGCTCGTGATGGTCGCCATGGAAACTGACTCTAGCAACGGGGGCTGGTGATGGTTGCCATGGAACCTGCCCGCAGCAATAGGGGGCTGGTGATGGTTGACATGGAAACTGACCATAGCCACAGGGGCAGGTGATGGTTTCCATGGAAACTGACCATTGCAACGGTAGCTGGTGATGGTTGCCATTGAAACTGACCATAGCAACAGGGGGCTGGTGGTGGTTACCATGGAATCTGACCATAGCAACAGGGGGCTGGTGATGGTTGGCCTGAAAATTGACCGCAGCAGCGGCAGCTGGTGATGGTTGCCATGGAAACTGATTGTAGCTGCAGCAGGCTGGTAATGGTTGCCATGAAAATTGAACATAGGAATAACGGGCTGGTGATGGTTGCCATGGAAACTGACCATAGCCACAGCGGCTTGTGATGGTTAACATGGAATTTGATGGTAGAAACGGTAGCTGGTTATTGTTGCCATGGAAAATGACTACAGCAACGGGGGGGGCTGGTGATGGTTGCCATGGAAACAGTCCGTAGCAAGGGGAGCCGGTGATGGTTGACATGGAAACTGACCATTGCAATGGGGGCTGGTGATGGTTGCCATGGAAACTGACCATAACAATAGGGGGCTGGTGATGGTTGCCATGGAAACAGTCCGTAGCAACAGCAGGCTTGTGATGGTTGCCATGGAAATTGACCATAGCCACAGGGGCAGGTGATGGTTTCCATGGAAACTGACCATAGCAACGGTAGCTGGTGATTGTTGCCATGGAAACTGACCATAGCAACAGGGGGCTGGTGGTGGTTGCCATGGACACTGACCGTAGCAACAGCAGGCTCGTGATGGTTGCCATGGAAACTAACCGTAGCAATAGAGGGCTGGTGGTGGTTGACATGGAAACTGACCATAGCAACGGGGGCTGGTGATGGTTGTCATGGAAACTGACCGTAGCAACAGCAGGTTGGTGATGGTTGCCATGGAAATTGACCATAGGAACAGGAGCTGGTTGTGGTTGCCATGGAAACAGTCCGTAGCAAGGGGAGCTGGTGATGGTTTCCATGGAAACTTACCGTTGTAACGGGAGCTGATGATGGTTGCAATGGAAACTGACCATAGGAACAGGGGCTGGTGATGGTTGCCATGGAAACTGACCGTAGCAACAAGGGGGGGCAGGTGATTGTTGCCATGGAAACTGACCATAGGAACAGGGGCTGGTGATGGTTGCCATGGAAACTGACCGCAGCAACGGTAGCTGGTGATGGTTGCCATGGAAACTGACTGTAGGAACAGGAGGCTGGTGATGGTTACCATGGAATCTGACCATAGCATCAGGGGGCTGGTGATGGTTGGCCTGAAAATTGACCGCAGGAACGGCAGCTGGTGATGGTTGCCATAGAAACTGACCGTAGCTGCAGCAGGCTGGTAATGGTTGCCATGAAAACTGAACATAGGAATAACGGGCTGGTGATGGTTGCCATGGAAACTGACGATAGCCACAGCGGCTTGTGATGGTTAACATGGAATTTGATGGTAGAAACGGTAGCTGGTTGTTGTTGCCATGGAAAATGACTACAGCAACGGGGGGGGCTGGTGATGGTTGCCATGGAAACAGTCCGTAGCAAGGGGAGCCGGTGATGGTTGACATGGAAACTGACCATTGCAATGGGGGCTGGAGATGGTTGCCATGGAAACTGACCATAAAAATAGGGGGCTGGTGATGGTTGCCATGGAAACAGTACGTAGCAACAGCTGGCTTGTGATGGTTGCCATGGAAACTGACCATAGGAATAGCGGGCTGGTGATGGTTGCCATGGAAACTGACCACAGCAACGGCAGCTGATGATGGTTGCCATGGAAACTTACCTTACCAGCAGGCTGGTAATGGTTGCCATGGAAATTGACCATAGGAACAGGAGCTGGTTGTGGTTGCCATGGAAACTGACCATAGCAATAGGGGGCTGGTGACGGTTGCCATGGAAACTGACTATAGCAACAGTGGGCTGTGATGGTTGCCATGGAAACTGAACGTACCAGCAGGCTGGTCCTGGTTGCCATGGAAATTGAACATAGGAACGGGAGCTGGTTGTGGTTGCCATGGAAGCAGTCCATAGCAAGGGGAACTGGTGATGGTTTCCATGGAAACTGACCATAGCAACGGGGGCTGGTGATGGTTGTCATGGAAACTGACCATAGCAACAGGGGGCTGGTGATGGTTGCCATGGAAATTGACCATAGGAACAGGAGGTGGTTGTGGTTGCCATGGAAACAGCCCGTAGCAAGGGGAGATGGTGATGGTTTCCATGGAAACTTACCGTTGTAACGGGAGTTGATGATGGTTGCCATGGAAACTGACCGTAGCAACAAGGGGGGGGCAGGTGATTGTTGCCATGGAAACTGACCATAGGAACAGGGGCGGTGATGGTTGCCATGGAAATTGACTGTAGCAACGGTAGCTGGCGATGGTTGCCATGGAAACTGACCGTAGCAACAGCAGGCTCATGATGGTTTCCATGGAAACTAGGCATAGCAATAGGGGGCTGCTGATGGCTGCCATGGAAACTGACCATAGCAACATGGGGCTGGTGATGCTTGCCATGGAAACTGACTGTAGGAACAGGTGGGAAGGTGATGGTTGCCATGGAAACTGACCATAGGAACAGGGTTGGTGAACGTTGCCATGGAAACTGAACAACCAAGAGGGGTATGTTGGTGGTTGCCATAGAAACTGACAATCGCAACAAGGCTGTGATGGTTGCCATGGAAATTGACCATAGGAATAGCGGGCCGGTGATGGTTGACATGGAAACTGACCATAGCAATAGGGGGCTCATGATGGTTGCCATGGAAACTGACCACAGCAACGGCAGCTGATGATGGTTGCCATGGAAACTGACCTTACCAGCAGGCTGGTAATGGTTGCCATGGAATTTGACCATAGCCACAGGGGCAGGTGATGGTTTCCATGGAAACTGACCATAGCAACGGTAGCTGGTGATTGTTGCCATGGAAACTGACCATAGCAACAGGGGGCTGGTGGTGGTTGCCATGGAAACTGACCGTAGCAACAGCAGGCTCGTGATGGTTGCCAGGGAAACTATCCGTAGCAATAGAGGGCTGGTGGTTGTTGACATGGAGACTGACCATAGCAACGGGGACTGGTGATGGTTGTCATGGAAACTGACCGTAGCAACAGCAGGTTGGTGATGGTTGCCATGGAAATTGACCATAGGAACAGGAGCTGGTTGTGGTTGCCATGGAAACAGTCCGTAGCAAGGGGAGCTGGTGATGGTTTCCATGGAAACTGACCGTAGCAACAAGGGGGGGCAGGTGATTGTTGCCATGGAAACTGACCATAGGAACAGGGGCCGGTGATGGTTGCCATGGAAACTGACCGCAGCAACGGTAGCTGGTGATGGTTGCCATGGAAACTGACTGTAGGAACAGGAGGCTGGTGATGGTTACCATGGAATCTGACCATAGCAACAGGGGGCTTGTGATGGTTCGCCTGAAAATTGACCGCAGCAACGCCAGCTGGTGATTGTTGCCATGGAAACTGACCGTAGCTGCAGCAGGCTGGTAATGGTTGCCATGAAAATTGAACATAGGAATAACGGGCTGGTGATGGTTGCCATGGAAACTGACCATCGCCACAGCGGCTTGTGATGGTTAACATGGAATTTGATGGTAGAAACGGTAGCTGGTTATTGTTGCCATGGAAAATGACTACAGCAACGGGGGGGGCTGGTGATGGTTGCCATGGAAACAGTCCGTAGCAAGGGGAGCTGGTAATGGTTGACATGGAAACTGACCATTGCAATGGGGGCTGGTGATGGTTGCCATGGAAACTGACCATAGCAAGGGGAGCTGGTGATGGTTGCCATGGAAACAGTCCGTAGCAACAGCAGGCTTGTGATGGTTGCCATGGAAACTGACCATAGGAATAGCGGGCTGGTGATGGTTGACATGGAAACTGACATTACCAATAGGGGGCTCATGATGGTTGCCATGGAAACTGACCACAGCAACGGCAGCTGATGATGGTTGCCATGGAAACTGACCTTACCAGCAGGCTGGTAATGGTTGCCATGGAAATGCACTATAGGAAGAGGAGCTGGTTGTGGTTGCCATGGAAACTGACCATAGCAATAGGGGGCTGGTGACGGTTTCCATGGAAACTGACCATAGCAACGGGGGCTGGTGATGGTTGCCATGGAAACTGACCATAGCAACAGCAGGTTGGTGATGGTTGCCATGGAAATTGACCATAGGAACAGGAGCTGGTTGTGGTTGCCATGGAAACAGCCCATAGCAAGGGGAGATGGTGATGGTTTCCATGGAAACTTACCGTTGTAACGGGAGTTGATGATGGTTGCCATGGAAACTGACCGTAGCAACAAGGGGGGGGCAGGTGATTGTTGCCATGGAAACTGACCATAGGAACAGGGGCCGGTGATGGTTGCCATGGAAATTGACTGTAGCAACGGTAGCTGGTGATTGTTGCCATGGAAACTGACCATAGGAATAGCGGGCTGGTGATGGTTGCCATGGAAACTGACCACAGCAACGGCAGCTGATGATGGTTGCCATGGAAACTGACCTTACCAGCAGGCTGGTAATGGTTGCCATGGAAATTGACCATAGGAACAGGAGCTGGTTGAGGTTGCCATGGAAACTGACCATAGCAATAGGGGGCTGGTGACGGTTGCCATGGCAACTGACTATAGCAACAGTGGGCTGTGATGGTTGCCATGGAAACTGAACGTACCAGCAGGCTGGTCATGTTTGCCATGGAAATTGAACATAGGAACGGGAGCTGGTTGTGGTTGCCATGGAAGCAGTCCACAGCAAGGGGAGCTGGTGATGGTTTCCATGGAAACTGACCATAGCAACGGGGGCTGGTGATGGTTGTCATGGAAACTGACCATAGCAACAGCGGGTTGGTGATGGTTGCCATGGAAATTGACCATAGGAACAGGAGCTGGTTGTGGTTGCCATGGAAACAGCCCGTAGCAAGGGGAGATGATGATGGTTTCCATGGAAACTTACCGTTGTAACGGGAGTTGATGATGGTTGCCATGGAAACTGACCGTAGCAACAAGGCGGGGGCAGGTGATTGTTGCCATGGAAACTGACCATAGGAACAGGGGCCGGAGATGGTTGCCATGGAAATTGACTGTAGCAACGGTAGCTGGTGATTGTTGCCATGGAAACTGACCGTAGCAACAGCAGGCTCATGATGGTTTCCATGGAAACTAACCATAGCAATAGGGGGCTGGTGATGGCTGCCATGGAAACTGACCATAGCAACATGGGGCTGGTGATGCTTGCCATGGAAACTGACTGTAGGAACAGGGGGGCAGGTGATGGTTGCCATGGAAACTGACCATAGCAATGAGGGCTGGTGACGGTTGCCATGGAAACTGACAGTAGGAATAGCGGGCTGGTGATAGTTGCCATGGAAACTGACCATAACAATAGGGGGCTGGTGATGGTTGCCATGGAAACAGTCCGTAGCAACAGCAGGCTTGTGATGGTTGCCATGGAAACTGACCATAGGAATAACGGGCTGGTGATGGTTGCCATGGAAACTGACCATAGCCACAGCGGCTTGTGATGGTTAACATGGAATTTGATGGTAGAAACGGTAGCTGGTTATTGTTGCCATGGAAAATGACTACAGCAACGGGGGGGGCTGGTGATGGTTGCCATGGAAACAGTCCGTAGCAAGGGGAGCTGGTGATGGTTGACATGGAAACTGACCATTGCAATGGGGGCTGGTGATGGTTGCCATGGAAACTGACCATAGCAACAGGGGGCTGGTGATGGTTGCCATGGAAACAGTCCGTAGCAACAGCAGGCTTGTGATGGTTGCCATGGAAACTGACCATAGGAATTGCGGGCTGGTGATGGTTGCCATGGAAACTGACCACAGCAACGGCAGCTGATGATGGTTGCCATGGAAACTGACCTTACCAGCAGGCTGGTAATGGTTGCCATGGAAATTGACCATAGGAACAGGAGCTGGTTGAGGTTGCCATGGAAACTGACCATAGCAATAGGGGGCTGGTGACGGTTGCCATGGAAACTGACTATAGCAACAGTGGACTGTGATGGTTGCCATGGAAACTGAACGTACCAGCAGGCTGGTCATGGTTGCCATGGAAATTGAACATAGGAACGGGAGCTGGTTGTGGTTGCCATGGAAGCAGTCCGTAGCAAGGGGAGCTGGTGATGGTTTCCATGGAAACTGACCATAACAATAGGGGGCTGGTGATGGATGCCATGGAAACAGTCCGTAGCAACTGCAGGCTTGTGATGGTTGCCATGGAAACTGACCACAGCAACGGCAGCTGATGATGGTTGCCATGGAAACTGACCTTACCAGCAGGCTGGTAATGGTTGCCATGGAAACTGACCATAGCCACAGGGGCAGGTGATGGTTTCCATGGAAACTGACCATAGCAACGGTAGCTGGTGATTGTTGCCATGGAAACTGACCATAGCAACAAAGGGCTGGTGGTGGTTGCCATGGAAACTGACCGTAGCAACAGCAGGCTCGTGATGGTTGCCATGGAAACTAACAGTAGCAATAGAGGGCTGGTGGTGGTTCACATGGAAACTGACCATAGCCACAGCGGCTTGTGATGGTTAACATGGAATTTGATGGTAGAAACGGTAGCTGGTTATTGTTGCCATGGAAAATGACTACAGCAACGGGTGGGGCTGGTGATGGTTGCCATGCAAACAGTCCGTAGCAAGGGGTGCTGGTGATGGTTGACATGGAAACTGACCATTGCAATGGGGGCTGGTGATGGTTGCCATGGAAACTGACCATAACAATAGGGGACTGGTGATGGTTGCCATGGAAACAGTCCGTAGCAACTGCAGGCTTGTGATGGTTGCCATGGAAACTGACCATACGAAATAGCGGGCTGGTGATGGTTGCCATGGAAACTGACCACAGCAACGGCAGCTGATGATGGTTGCCATGGAAACTGACCTTACCAGCAGGCTGGTAATGGTTGCCATGGAAATTGACCATAGGAACAGGAGCTGGTTCTGGTTGCCATGGAAACTGACCATAGCAATAGGGGGCTGGTGACGGTTGCCATGGCAACTGACTATAGCAACAGTGGGCTGTGATGGTTGCCATGGAAACTGAACGTACCAGCAGGCTGGTCATGGTTGCCATGGAAATTGAACATAGGAACGGGAGCTGGTTGTGGTTGCCATGGAAGCAGTCCGTAGGAAGGGGAGCTGGTGATGGTTTCCATGGAAACTGACCATAGCAACGGGGGCTGGTGATGGTTGTCATGGAAACTGACCATAGCAACAGGGGGCTGGTGATGGTTGCCATGGAAATTGACCATAGGAACAGGAGCTGGTTGTGGTTGCCATGGAAACAGCCCGTAGCAAGGGGAGATGGTGATGGTTTCCATGGAAACTTACCGTTGTAACGGGAGTTGATGATGGTTGCCATGGAAACTGACTGTAGCAACAAGGGGGGGGCAGGTGATTGTTGCCATGGAAACTGACCATAGGAACAGGGGCCGGTGATGTTTGCCATGGAAATTGACTGTATCAACGGTAGCTGGTGATTGTTGCCATGGAATCTGACCATAGCAACAGGGGGCTTGTGATGGTTCGCCTGAAAATTGACCGCAGCAACGCCAGCTGGTGATGGTTGCCATGGAAACTGACCGTAGCTGCAGCAGGCTGGTAATGGTTGCCATGAAAATTGAACATAGGAATAACGGGCTGGTGATGGTTTCCATGGAAACTGACCATCGCCACAGCGGCTTGTGATGGTTAACATGGAATTTGATGGTAGAAACGGTAGCTGGTTATTGTTGCCATGGAAAATGACTACAGCAACGGGGGGGGGCTGGTGATGGTTGCCATGCAAACAGTCCGTAGCAAGGGGAGCTGGTGATGGTTGACATGGAAACTGACCATTGCAATGGGGGCTGGTGATGGTTGCCATGGAAACTGACCATAACAATAGGGGGCTGGTGATGGTTGCCATGGAAACAGTCCGTAGCAACAGCAGGCTTGTGATGGTTGCCATGGAAACTGACCATAGGAATAGCGGGCTGGTGATGGTTGCCATGGAAACTGACCACAGCAACGGCAGCTGATGATGGTTGCCATGGAAACTGACCTTACCAGCAGGCTGGTAATGGTTGCCATGGAAATTGACCATAGGAACAGGAGCTGGTTCTGGTTGCCATGGAAACTGACCATAGCAATAGTGGGCTGGTGACGGTTGCCATGGAAACTAACCGTAGCAATAGAGGGCTGGTGGTGGTTGACATGGAAACTGACCATAGCAACGGGGGCTGGTGATGGTTGTCATGGAAACTGAACGTACCAGCAGGCTGGTCATGGTTGCCATGGAAATTGAACATAGGAAAGGGAGCTGGTTGTTGTTGCCATGGAAGCAGTCCGTAGCAAGGGGAGCTGGTGATGGTTTCCATGGAAACTGACTATAACAATAGAGGGCTGGTGGTGGTTGCCATGGAAACTGACCATAGCAACGGGGGCTGGTGATGGTTGTCATGGAAACTGACCATAGCAACAGCAGGTTGGTGATGGTTGCCATGGAAATTGACCTTAGGAACAGGAGCTGGTTGTGGTTGCCATGGAAACAGCCCGTAGCAAGGGGAGATGGTGATGGTTTCCATGGAAACTTACCGTTGTAACGGGAGTTGATGATGGTTGCCATGGAAACTGACCGTAGCAACAAGGGGGGGGCAGGTGATTGTTGCCATGGAAACTGACCATAGGAACAGGGGCCGGTGATGGTTGCCATGGAAATTGACTGTAGCAACGGTAGCTGGTGATTGTTGCCATGGAAACTGACCGTCGCAACAGCAGGCTCATGATGGTTTCCATGGAAACTAACCATAGCAATAGGGGGCTGGTGATGGCTGCCATGGAAACTGACCATAGCAACATGGGGCTGGTGATGCTTGCCATGGAAACTGACTGTAGGAACAGGGGGGCAGGTGATGGTTGACATGGAAACTGACCATAGCAATGAGGGCTGGTGATGGTTGCCATGGAAACTGACAGTAGGAATAGCGGGCTGGTGATGGTTGACATGGAAACTGACCATAACAATAGGGGGCTGGTGATGCTTGCCATGGAAACAGTCTGTAGCAACAGCAGGCTTGTGATGGTTGCCATGGAAACTGACCATAGGAATAACGGGCTGGTGATGGTTGCCATGGAAACTGACCATAGCCACAGCGGCTTGTGATGGTTAACATGGAATTTGATTGTAGAAACCGTAGCTGGGTATTGTTGCCATGGAAAATGACTACAGCAACGGGGGGGGGCTGGTGATGGTTGCCATGGAAACAGTCCGTAGCAAGGGGAGCTGGTGATGGTTGCCATGGAAACTGACTGTAGGAACAGGAGGCTGGTGATGGTTACCATGGAATCTGACCATAGCAACAGGGGGCTGGTGATGGTTGGCCTGAAAATTGACCGCAGCAACGGCAGCTGGTGATGGTTGCCGTGGAAACAGTCCGTAGCCACAGCAGGCTTGTGATGGTTGCCATGGAAACTGACCATAGGAATAGCGGGCTGGTGATGGTTGCCATGGAAACTGACCACAGCAACGGCAGCTGATGATGGTTGCCATGGAAACTGACCTTACCAGCAGGCTGGTAATGGTTGCCATGGAAATTGACCATAGGAACAGGAGCTGGTTGAGGTTGCCCTGAAAACTGACCATAGCAATAGGGGGCTGGTGACGGTTGCCATGGAAACTGACTATAGCAACAGTGGGCTGTGATGGTTGCCATGGAAACTGAACGTACCAGCAGGCTGGTCATGGTTGCCATGGAAATTGAACATAGGAACGGGAGCTGGTTGTGGTTGCCATGGAAGCAGTCCGTAGCAAGGGGAGCTGGTGATGGTTTCCATGGAAACTGACCATAACAATAGGGGGCTGGTGATGGATGCCATGGAAACAGTCCGTAGCAACCGCAGGCTTGTGATGGTTGCCATGGAAACTGACCATAGGAATAGCGGGCTGGTGATGGTTGTCATGGAAACTGACCATACCAATACGGGGCACATGGTGGTTGCCATGGAAACTGACCACAGCAACGGCAGCTGATGATGGTTGCCATGGAAACTGACCTTACCAGCAGGCTGGTAATGGTTGCCATGGAAATTGACCACAGCAACGGCAGCTGATGATGGTTGCCATGGAAACTGACCATAGCCACAGGGATAGGTGATGGTTTCCATGGAAATTGCCCATAGCAACGGTAGCTGGTGATTGTTGCCATGGAAACTGACCATAGCAACAGGGGGCTGGTGATGGTTGCCATGGAAACTGACCGTACCAACAGCAGGCTCGTGATGGTTGCCATGGAAACTAACAGTAGCAATAGAGGGCTGGTGGTGGTTCACATGGAAACTGACCATAGCCACAGCGGCTTGTGATGGTTAACATGGAATTTGATGGTAGAAATGGTAGCTGGTTATTGTTGCCATGGAAAATGACTACAGCAACGGGGGGGCCTGGAGATGGTTGCCATGCAAACAGTCCGTAGCAAGGGGAGCTGGTGATGGTTGACATGGAAACTGACCATTGCAATGGGGGCTGGTGATGGTTGCCATGGAAACTGACCATAACAATAGGGGGCTGGTGATGGTTGCCATGGAAACAGTCCGTAGCAAAAGCAGGCTTGTGATGGTTGCCATGGAAACTGACCATAGGAATACCGGGCTGGTGATGGCTGCCATGGAAACAGTCCGTAGCAACAGCAGGCTTGTGATGGTTGCCATGGAAACTGACCATAGGAATACCGGGCTGGTGATGGTTTCCATGGAAATTGACCACAGCAACGGCAGCTGATGATGGTTGCCATGGAAACTGACCATAGCCACAGGGGCAGGTGATGGTTTCCATGGAAATTGCCCATAGCAACGGTAGCTGGTGATTGTTGCCATGGAAACTGACCATAGCAACAGGGGGCTGGTGGTGGTTGCCATGGAAACTGACCGTAGCTACAGCAGGCTCGTGATGGTTGCCATGGAAACTAACCGTAGCAATAGAGGGCTGGTGGTGGTTGCCATGGAAACTGACCATAGCAACAGGGGCTGGTGATGGTTGTCATGGAAACTGACCGTAGCAACAGCAGGTTGGTGATGGTTGCCATGGAAATTGACCATAGGAACAGGAGCTGGTTGTGGTTGCCATGGAAACTGACCGTAGCAACAAGGGGGGGCAGGTGATTGTTGCCATGGAAACTGACCATAGGAACAGGGGCCGGTGATGGTTGCCATGGAAACTGACCGCAGCAACGGTAGCTGGTGATGGTTGCCATGGAAACTGACTGTAGGAACAGGAGGCTGGTGATGGTTACCATGGAATCTGACCATAGCAAAAGGGGGCTGGTGATGGTTGCCATGGAAACAGTCCGTAGCAACAGCAGGCTTGTGATGGTTGCCATGGAAACTGACCGTAGCTGCAGCAGGCTGGTGATGGTTGCCGTGGAAACTGACCACAGCAACGGCAGCTGATGATGGTTGCCATGGAAACTGACCTTACCAGCCGGCTGGCAATGGTTGCCATGGAAATTGACCATAGCCACAGGGGCAGGTGATGGTTTCCATGGAAACTGACCATAGCAACGGTAGCTGGTGATTGTTGCCATGGAAACTGACCGTAGCAACAGAAGGCTCATGATGGTTTCCATGGAAACTAACCATAGCAATAGGGGGCCGGTGATGGCTGCCATGGAAACTGACCATAGCAACATGGGGCTGGTGATGCTTGCCATGGAAACTGATTGTAGGAACAGCGGGGCAGGTGATGGTTGCCATGGAAACTGATCATAGCAATGGGGGCTGGTGATGCTTGCCATGGAAACTGACAGTAGGAATAGGAGGCTGGTGATGGTTGACATGGAAACTGACCATAACAATAGGGGGCTGGTGATGGTTGCCATGGAAACAGTCCGTAGCAACGGGGGCTGGTGATGGTTGTCATGGAAACTGACCATAACAATAGGGGGCTGGTGATGGTTGCCATGGAAACAGTCTGTAGCAACAGCAGGCCTGTGATGGCTGCCATGGAAACTGACCATACCAATAGGGGGCTCATGATGGTTGCCATGGAAACTGACCACAGCAACGGCAGCTGATGATGGTTGCCATGGAAACTGACCTTACCAGCAGGCTGGTAATGGTTGCCATGGAAATTGACCATAGCCACAGGGGCAGGTGATGGTTTCCATGGAACCTGACCATTGCAAAGGGGGCTGGTGATTGTTGCCATGGAAGCTAACAGTAGGAATAGCGGGCTGGTGATGGGTGACATGGAAACTGACCATAACAATAGAGGGCTGGTGATGGTTGCCATGGAAACAGTCTGTAGCAACAGCAGGCTTGTGATGGTTGCCATGGAAACTGACCATAGGAATAGCGGGCTGGTGATGGTTGCCATGGAAACTGACCATACCAATAGGGGTCTCATGATGGTTGCCATGGAAACTGACCACAGCAACGGCAGCTGATGATGGTTGCCATAGAAACTGACCTTACCAGCAGGCTGGTAATGGTTGCCATGGAAATTGACCAGAGCCACAGGGGCCGGTGATGGTTGCCATGGAAACTGACCATAGCAACGGTAGCTGGTGATTGTTGCCATGGAAACTGACCGTAGCAACAGCAGGCTCATGATGGTTTCCATGGAAACTAACCATAGCAATAGGGGGCCGGTGATGGCTGCCATGGAAACTGACCATAGCAACATGGGGCTGGTGATGCTTGCCATGGAAACTGACTGTAGGAACAGGTGGGAAGGTGATGGTTGCCATGGAAACTGACCATAGCAACAGGGTTGGTGAACGTTGCCATGGAAACTGAACAACCAAGAGGGGTATGTTGGTGGTTGCCATAGAAACTGACAATCGCAACAAGGCTGTGATGGTTGCCACAGAAACTGACCCTAGCAACAGGGGGCTGGTGTTGGTTGCCATGGACACTGACCATTGCAACAGGGTTTTTGATTGTTGCCATGGAAATTGACCATAGCAACAGCGGCAGGTTATGGTTGTTATGGGAACGTACGGTAGCAACAGGGGGCTGGTGATGGTTGCCATCGAAACTGACCGTAGCAAGAGGGGGCTGGTGATGGTTGCCATAGAAAATTACCAATAGCACCGGGGCTGGTGATGGTTGCAATGGAAACTGACCATAGAAGCAGCGGGCTGGTGATGCTTGCCATGGAAATTGACCATAGGAACAGGAGCTGGTTGTGGTTGCCATGGAAACAGCCCGTAGCAAGGGGAGATGGTGATGGTTTCCATGGAAACTTACCGTTGTAAAGGGAGTTGATGATGGTTGCCATGGAAACTGACCGTAGCAGCAAGGGGGGGGCAGGTGATTGTTGCCATGGAAACTGACCATAGGAACAGGGGCCGGTGATGGTTGCCATGGAAATTGACTGTAGCAACGGTAGCTGATGATTGTTGCCATGGAAACTGACCATAGCAAGAGGGGGCTGGTGGTGGTTGCCATGGACACTGACCGTAGCAACAGCAGGCTCGTGATGGTTGCCATGGAAACTAACCGTAGCAATAGAGGGCTGGTGGTGGTTGCCATGGAAACTGACCATAGCAACGGGGGCTGGTGATGGTTGTCATGGAAACTGACCGTAGCAACAGCAGGTTGGTGATGGTTGCCATGGAAATTGACCATAAAAACAGGAGCTGGTTGTGGTTGCCATGGAAAGAGTCCGTAGCAAGGGGAGCTGGTGATGGTTTCCATGGAAACTTACCGTTGTAACGGGAGCTGATGATGGCTGCCATGGAAACTGACCATAGCAACATGGGGCTGGTGATGCTTGCCATGGAAAGTGATTGTAGGAACAGGGGGCAGGTGATGGTTGCCATGGAAACTGACCATAGCAATGGGGGCTGGTGATGGTTGCCATGGAAACTGACAGTAGGAAAAGCGGGCTGGTGATGGTTGACATGGAAACTGACCATAACAATAGGGGGCTGGTGATGGTTGCCATGGAAACTCTCCGTAGCAACCGCAGGCTTGTGATGGCTGCCATGGAAACTGACCATAGGAATAACGGGCTGGTGATGGTTGCCATGGAAACTGACCATAGCCACAGCGGCTTGTGATGGTTAACATGGAATTTGATGGTAGAAACGGTAGCTGGTTATTGTTGCCATGGAAAATGACTACAGCAACGGGGGGGGCTGGTGATGGTTGCCATGGAAACAGTCCGTAGCAAGGGGAGCTGGTAATGGTTGACATGGAAACTGACCATTGCAATGGGGGCTGGTGATGGTTGCCATGGAAACTGACCATAGGAATAGCGGGCTGGTGATGGTTGCCATGGAAACAGTCCGTAGCAACAGCAGGCTTGTGATGGTTGCCATGGAAACTGACCATAGGAATACCGGGCTGGTGATGGTTGACATGGAAACTGACCATACCAATAGGGGGCTCATGATGGTTGCCATGGAAACTGACCACAGCAACGGCAGCTGATGATGGTTGCCATGGAAACTGACCTTACCAGCAGGCTGGTAATGGTTGCCATGGAAATTGACCATAGCCACAGGGGCAGGTGATGGTTTCCATGGAAACTGACCATAGCAACGGTAGCTGGTGATTGTTGCCATGGAAACTGACCATAGCAACAGGGGGCTGGTGGTGGTTGCCATGGAAACTGACCGTAGCAACAGCAGGCTCGTGATGGTTGCCATGGAAACTAACCGTAGCAATAGAGGGCTGGTGGTGGTTGCCATGGAAACTGACCATAGCAACGGGGGCTGGTGATGGTTGTCATGGAAACTGACCGTAGCAACAGCAGGATGGTGATGGTTGCCATGCAAATTGACCATAGGAACAGGAGCTAGTTGTGGTTGCCATGGAAACAGTCCGTAGCAAGGGGAGCTGGTGATGGTTTCCATGGAAACTTACCGTTGCAACGGGAGCTGATGATGGCTGCCATGGAAACTGACCATAGCAACATGGGGCTGGTGATGCTTGCCATGGAAAGTGATTGTAGGAACAGGGGGCAGGTGATGGTTGCCATGGAAACTGACCATAGCAATGGGGGCTGGTGATGGTTGCCATGGAAACTGACAGTAGGAATAGGAGGCTGGTGATGGTTGACATGGAAACTGACCATAGGAACAGGAGCTGGTTGTGGTTGCCATGGAAACTGACCGTAGCAACAAGGGGGGGCAGGTGATTGTTGCCATGGAAAGTGACCATAGGAACAGGGGCCGGTGATGGTTGCCATGGAAACTGACCGTAGTAACGGTAGCTGGTGATGGTTGCCATGGAAACTGACTGTAGGAACAGGAGGCTGGTGATGGTTACCATGGAATCTGACCATAGCAACGGCAGCTGATGATGGTTGCCATGGAAACTGACCTTACCAGCAGGCTGGTAATGGTTGCCATGGAAATTGACCATAGCCACAGGGGCAGGTGATGGTTTCCATGGAAACTGACCATAGCAACGGTAGCTGGTGATTGTTGCCATGGAAACTGACCGTAGCAATAAGGGGGGGGCAGGAGATTGTTGTCATGTAAACTGACCATAGGAACAGGGGCCGGTGATGGTTACCATGGAAATTGACTGTAGCAACGGTAGCTGATGATTGTTGCCATGGAAACTGACCATAGCAACAGGGGGCTGGTGGTGGTTGCCATGGACACTGACCGTAGAAACAGCAGGCTCGTGATGGTTGCCATGGAAACTAACCGTAGCAATAGAGGGCTGGTGGTGGTTGACATGGAAACTGACCATAGCAACGGGGGCTGGTGATGGTTGTCATGGAAACTGACCGTAGCAACAGCAGGTTGGTGATGGTTGCCATGGAAATTGACCATAGGAACAGGAGCTGGTTGTGGTTGCCATGGAAACAGTCCGTAGCAAGGGGAGCTGGTGATGGTTTCCATGGAAACTTACCGTTGTAACGGGAGCTGATGATGGCTGCCATGGAAACTGACCATAGCAACATGGGGCTGGTGATGGTTGCCATGGAAACTGATTGTAGGAACAGGGGAGCAGGTGATGGTTGCCATGGAAACTGACCATAGCAATGGGGGCTGGTGATGGTTGCCATGGAAACTGACAGTAGGAATAGGAGGCTGGTGATGGTTGACATGGAAACTGACCATAACAATAGGGGGCTGGTGATGGTTGCCATGGAAACAGTCCGTAGCAAGGAGAGCTGGTGATGGTTGACATGGAAACTAACCATTGCAATGGGGGCTGGTGATGGTTGCCATGGAAACTGACCATAACAATAGGGGGCTGGTGATGGTTGCCATGGAAACAGTCCGTAGCAACAGCAGGCTTGTGATGGCTGCCATGGAAACTGACCATAGGAATAGCGGGCTGGTGATGGTTGCCATGGAAACTGACCATACCAATAGGGGGCTCATGATGGTTGCCATGGAAACTGACCACAGCAACGGCAGCTGATGATGGTTGCCATGGAAACTGACCTTACCAGCAGGCTGGTAATGGTTGCCATGGAAATTGACCATAGCCACAGGGGCAGGTGATGGTTTCCATGGAAACTGACCATAGCAACGGTAGCTGGTGATTGTTGCCTTGGAAACTGACCATAGGAACAGGGGGCTGGTGGTGGTGGCCATGGGAACTGACCGTAGCAACAGCAGGCTCGTGATGGTTGCCATGGAAACTAACCGTAGCAATAGAGGGCTGGTGGTGGTTGCCATGGAAACTGACCATAGCAACGGGGGCTGGTGATGGTTGTCATGGAAACTGACCGTAGCAACAGCAGGTTGGTGATGGTTGCCATGGAAATTGACCATAGGAACAGGAGCTGGTTGTGGTTGCCATGGAAACAGTCCGTAGCAAGGGGAGATGGTGATGGTTTCTATGGAAACTTACCGTTGTAACAGGAGCTGATGATGGTTGCAATGGAAACTGACCATAGGAGCAGGGGCTGGTGATGGTTGCCATGGAAACTGACCGTAGCAACAAGGGGGGGGCAGGTGATTGTTGCCATGGAAACTGACCATAGGAACAGGGGCCGGTGATGGTTGCCATGGAAACTGACCGCAGCAACGGTAGCTGGTGATGGTTGCAATGGAATCTGACCACAGCAACAGGGGGCTGGTGATGGTTACCATGGAAACTGAGCATAACAACTGGGGGCTGGTGATGGTTGGCCTGAAAATTGACTGCAGCAACGGCAGCTGGTGATGGTTGCCATGGAAACTGACCGTAGCTGCAGCGGGCTGGTAATGGTTGCCATGAAAATTGAACATAGGAATAACGGGCTGGTGATGATTGCCATGGAAACTGACCCTAGCCACAGCGGCTTGTGATGGTTAACATGGAATTTGATGGTAGAAACGGTAGCTGGTTATTGTTGCCATGGAAAATGACTACAGCAACGGGGGGGGGCTGGTGATGGTTGCCATGGAAACAGTCCGTAGCAAGGGGAGCTGGTGATGGTTTCCATGGAAACTGACCGTAGCAACGGTAGCTGGTGATTGTTGCCATGGAAACTGACCATAGGAACAGGGGGCTGGTGGTGGTTGCCATGGAAACTGACCGTAGCAACAGCAGGCTCGTGATGGTTGCCATGGAAACTAAAGGTACCAATAGACGGCTGGTGGTGGTTGCCATGGAAACTGACCATAGCAACGGGGACTGGTGATGGTTGTCATGGAAACTGACCGTAGCAACAGCAGGTTGGTGATGGTTGCCATGGAAATTGACCATAGGAACAGGAGCTGGTTGTGGTTGCCATGGAAACAGTCCGTAGCAAGGGGAGCTGGTGATGGTTTCCATGGAAACTTACCGTTGTAACGGGAGCTGATGATGGTTGCAATGGAAACTGACCATAGGAACAGGGGCTGGTGATGGTTGCCATGGAAATAGACCGTAGCAACAAGGGGGGGAAGGTGATTGTTGCCATGGAAACTGACCATAGGAACAGGGGGCCGGTGATGGTTGCCATGGAAACTGACCGCAGCAACGGTAGCTGGTGATGGTTGCCATGGAAACTGACCGCAGCAACGGTAGCTGGTGATGGTTGCCATGGAAACTGACTGTAGGAACAGGAGGCTGGTGATGGTTACCATGGAATCTGACCATAGCAACAGGAGGCTGGTGATGGTTGGCCTGAAAATTGACCGCAGCAACGGCAGCTGGTGATAGTTTCCATGGAAACTGACCATAACAATAGGGGGCTGTTGATGGTTGTCATGGAAGCTGACCATAGCAACAGCAGGTTGGTGATGGTTGCCATGGAAATTGACCATAGGAACAGGTGCTGGTTGCGGTTGCCATGGAAACAGCCCGTAGCAAGGGGAGATGGTGATGGTTTCCATGGAAACTTACCGTTGTAACGGGAGTTGATGATGGTTGCCATGGAAACTGACCGTAGCAACAAGGGGGTTGCAGGTGATTGTTGCCATGGAAACTGACCATAGGAACAGGGGCCGGTGATGGTTGCCATGGAAATTGACTGTAGCAACGGTAGCTGGTGATTGTTGCCATAGAAACTGACCGTAGCAACAGCAGGCTCATGATGGTTTCCATGGAAACTAACCATAGCAACATGGGGCTGGTGATGCTTGCCATGGAAACTGACCATAGGAACAGGGGGGCAGATGATGGTTGCCATGGAAACTGACCATAGCAATGGGGGCTGGTGATGGTTGCCATGGAAACAGTCCGTAGCAACAGCAGGCTTGTGATGGTTGCCATGGAAACTGACCATAGGAATAGCGGGCTGGTGATGGTTTCCATGGAAACTGACCACAGCAAAGGCAGCTTATGATGGTTGCCATTGAAACTGACCTTACCAGCAGGCTGGTAATGGTTGCCATGGAAATTGACCATAGGAACAGGAGCTGGTTGTGGTTGCCATGGAAACTGACCATAGGAATAGCGGGCTGGTGATGGTTGACAGGGAAACTGACCATACCAATAGGGGGCTCATGATGGTTGCCATGGAAACTGACCACAGCAACGGCAGCTGATAATGGTTGCCATGGAAACTGACCTTACCAGCAGGCTGGTAATGGTTGCCATGGAAATTGACCATAGGAACAGGAGCTGGTTGTGGTTGCTATGGAAACAGCCCGTAGGAAGGGGAGATGGTGATGGTTTCCATGGAAACTTACCGTTGTAACGGGAGTTGATGATGGTTGCCATGGAAACTGACCGTAGCAACAAGGGGGGGGCAGGTGATTGTTGCCATGGAAACTGACCATAGGAACAGGGGCCGGTGATGGTTTCCATGGAAACTGACCGTAGCAACGGTAGCTGGTGATTGTTGCCATGGAAACTGACCATAGCAACAGGGGGCTGGTGGTGGTTGCCATGGAAACTGACCGTAGCAACAGCAGGCTCGTGATGGTTGCCATGGAAACTGACCATAGGAACAGGGGCCGGTGATGGTTGCCATGGAAATTGACTGTAGCAACGGTAGCTGGTGATTGTTGCCATAGAAACTGACCGTAGCAACAGCAGGCTCATGATGGTTTCCATGGAAACTAACCATAGCAATAGGGGGCTGGTGATGGCTGCCATGGAAACTGACCATAGCAACATGGGGCTGGTGATGCTTGCCATGGAAACTGACCATAGGAACAGGGGGGCAGATGATGGTTGCCATGGAAACTGACCATAGCAATGGGGGCTGGTGATGGTTGCCATGGAAACAGTCCGTAGCAACAGCAGGCTTGTGATGGTTGCCATGGAAACTGACCATAGGAATACCGGGCTGGTGATGGTTGCCATGGAAACTGACCACAGCAAAGGCAGCTGATGATGGTTGCCATTGAAACTGACCTTACCAGCAGGCTGGTAATGGTTGCCATGGAAATTGACCATAGGAACAGGAGCTGGTTGTGGTTGCCATGGAAACTGACCATAGGAATAGCGGGCTGGTGATGGTTGACAGGGAAACTGACCATACCAATAGGGGGCTGGTGATGGTTGCCATGGAAACTGACCATAGGAACAGGGGCTGGTGATGGTTGCCATGGAAATAGACCGTAGCAACAGCAGGCTCATGATGGTTTCCATGGAAACTAACCATAGCAATAGGGGGCTGGTGATGGCTGCCATGGAAACTGACCATAGCAACATGGGGCTGGTGATGCTTGCCATGGAAACTGACCATAGGAACAGGGGGGCAGATGATGGTTGCCATGGAAACTGACCATAGCAATGGGGGCTGGTGATGGTTGCCATGGAAACTGACCATAGCAACATGGGGCTGGTGATGCTTGCCATGGAAACTGATTGTAGGAACAGGAGGGCAGGTGGTGGTTGCCATGGAAACTGACCATAGCAATGGGGGCTGGTGATGGTTGCCATGGAAACAGTCCGTAGCAACAGCAGGCTTGTGATGGTTGCCATGGAAACTGACCATAGGAATAGCGGGCTGGTGATGGTTGACATGGAAACTGACCATATCATTAGGGGGCTTATGGTGGTTGCCATGGAAACTGACCACAGCAACGGCAGCTGATGATGGTTGCCATGGAAACTGACCTTACCAGCAGGCTGGTCATGGTTGCCATGGAAATTGACCATAGCCACAGGGGGCTGGTGATGGTTGCCATCGAAACTGACCGTAGCAAGAGGGGGCTGGTGATGGTTGCCATAGAAAATTACCAATAGCAACGGGGCTGGTGATGGTTGCAATGGAAACTGACCATAGAAGCAGCGGGCTGGTGATGGTTGCCATGAAAACTGACCATAGCAACAGGGGCTGGTGATGGTTGCCATGGAAACTGACCGCAGCAACGGTTGCTGGTGATTGTTGACATGGAAAGTGACTGTAGGAACAGGGGGCTGGTGATGGTTACCATGGAATCTGACCATAGCAACAGTGGGCTGGTGATGGTTGTCATGGAAATTGACCATGAGAACCTGTGCTGGTTGTGGTTGCCATGGAAACTGACCATAGCAAAAGGGGGTGGGTGACAGTTGCCATGGAAACGACCATAGCTACAGTAGGCTCGTGATGGTCGCCATGGAAACTGACTATAGCAACGGGGGCTGGTGATGGTTGCCATGGAAACTGACCATAGCCACAGGGGCAGGTGACGGTTTCCATGGAAACTGACCATTGCAATGGGGGCTGGTGATGGTTTCCATGGAAACTGACCATTGCAATGGGGGCTGGTGATGGTTGCCATGGAAACTGACAGTAGGAATAGCGGGCTGGTGATGGTTGACATGGAAACTGACCATAACAATAGGGGGCTGGTGATAGTTGCCATGGAAACAGTCCGTAGCAACAGCAGGCTTGTGATGGTTGCCATGGAAACTGACCATGGGAATAGCGGGCTGGTGATGGTTGCCATGGAAACTGACCATACCAATAGGGGGCTCATGATGGTTGCCTTGGAAACTGACCACAGCAATGGCAGCTGATGATGGTTGCCATGGAAACTGACCTTACCAGCAGGCTGGTAATGGTTGCCATGGAAATTGACCATAGCCACAGGGGCATGTGAGGGTTTCCATGGAAACTGACCATAGCAACAGGGGGCTGGTGGTGGTTGCCATGGAAACTGACCGTAGCAACAGCAGGCTCGTGATGGTTGCCATGGAAACTAAACGTACCAATAGACGGCTGGTGGTGGTTGCCATGGAAACTGACCGTAGCAACAGGGGGCTGGTGATGGTTGTCATGGAAACTGACCATAGCAACAGCAGGTTGGTGATGGTTGCCATGGAAATTGACCATAGGAACAGGAGCTGGTTGTGGTTGCCATGGAAACAGTCCGTAGCAAGGGGAGCTGGTGATGGTTTCCATGGAAACTTACCGTTGTAACGGGAGCTGATGATGGTTGCAATGGAAACTGACCATAGGAACAGGGGCTGGTGATGGTTGCCATGGAAACTGACCGTAGCAACAAGGGGGGGGCAGGTGATTGTTGCCATGGAAACTGACCATAGGAACAGGGGGCCGGTGATGGTTGCCATGGAAACTGACCGCAGCAACGGTAGCTAGTGATGGTTGCCATGGAAACTGACTGTAGGAACAGGAGGCTGGTGATGGTTACCATGGAATCTGACCATAGCAACAGGGGGCTGGTGATGGTTGGCCTGAAAATTGACCGCAGCAACGGCAGCTGGTGATGGTTGCCATGGAAACTGACCATAGCAACGGGGGCTGGTGATGGTTGTCATGGAAACTGACCATAGCAACAGCAGGTTGGTGATGGTTGCCATGGAAATTGACCATAGGAACAGGAGCTGGTTGTGGTTGCCATGGAAACAGCCCGTAGGAAGGGGAGATGATGATGGTTTCCATGGAAACTTACCGTTGTAACGGGAGTTGATGATGGTTGCCATGGAAACTGACCGTAGCAACAAGGGGGGGGCAGGTGATTGTTGCCATGGAAACTGACCATAGGAACAGGGGCCGGTGATGGTTGCCATGGAAATTGACTGTAGCAACGGTAGCTGGTGATTGTTGCCATGGAAACTGACCGTAGCAACAGCAGGCTCATGATGGTTTCCATGGAAACTAACCATAGCAATAGGGGGCTGGTGATGGCTGCCATGGAAACTGACCATAGCAACATGGGGCTGGTGATGCTTGCCATGGAAACTGATTGTAGGAAAAGGGGGGCAGGTGATGGTTGCCATGGAAACTGACCATAGCAATGGGGGCTGGTGATGGTTGCCATGGAAACTGACAGTAGGAATAGCGGGCTGGTGATGGTTGACATGGAAACTGACCATAACAATAGGGGGCTGGTGATGGTTGCCATGGAAACAGTCCGTAGCAACAGCAGGCTTGTGATGGTTGCCATGGAAACTGACCATAGGAATAACGGGCTGGTGATGGTTTCCATGGAAACTGACCATAGCCACAGCGGCTTGTGATGGTTAACATGGAATTTGATGGTAGAAACGGTAGCTGGTTATTGTTGCCATGGAAAATGACTACAGCACTGGGGGGGGGCTGGTGATGGTTGCCATGGAAACACTCCGTAGCAAGGGGAGCTGGTGATGGTTGACATGGAAACTGACCATTGCAATGGGGGCTGGTGATGGTTGCCATGGAAACTGACCATAACAATAGGGGGCTGGTGATGGTTGCCGTGGAAACAGTCCGTAGCAACAGCAGGCTTGTGATGGTTGCCATGGAAACAGACCATAGGAATAGCGGGCTGGTGATGGTTGCCATGGAAACTGGCCATACCAATAGGGGGCTCATGATGGTTTCCATGGAAACTGACCACAGCAACGGCAGCTGATGATGGTTGCCATGGAAACTGACCTTACCAGCAGGCTGGTAATGGTTGCCATGGAAATTGACCATAGCCACAGGGGGCTGGTGATGGTGGCCATCGAAACTGACCGTAGCAAGAGGGGGCTGGTGATGGTTGCCATGGAAAATTACCAATAGCAACGGGGCTGGTGATGGTTGCAATGGAAACTGACCATAGAAGCAGCGGGCTGGTGATGGTTGCCATGAAAACTGACCATAGCAACAGGGGCTGGTGATGGTTGCCATGGAAACTGACCGCAGCAACGGTAGCTGGTGATTGTTAACATGGAAACTGACTGTAGGAACAGGGGGCTGGTGATGGTTACCATGGAATCTGACCATAGCAACAGTGGGCTGGTGATGGTTGTCATGGAAATTGACCACAGGAACCTGTGCTGGTTGTGGTTGCCATGGAAACTGACCATAGCAAAAGGGGGTGGGTGACGGTTGCCATGGAAACGACCATAGCTACAGTAGGCTCGTGATGGTCGCCATGGAAACTGACTATAGCAACGGGGGCTGGTGATGGTTGCCATGGAAACTGACCATAGCCACAGGGGCAGGTGACGGTTTCCATGGAAACTGACCATTGCAATGGGGGCTGGTGATGGTTGCCATGGAAACTGACCATAGCAACAGCAGGTTGGTGATGGTTGCCATGGAAATTGACCATAGGAACAGGAGCTGGTTGTGGTTGCCATGGAAACAGCCCATAGCAAGGGGAGATGGTGATGGTTTCCATGGAAACTGACCATAACAATAGGGGGCTGGTGATGGTTGCCATGGAAACAGTCCGTAGCAACAGCAGGCTTGTGATGGTTGCCATGGAAACTGACCATAGGAATAGCGGGCTGGTGGTGGTTGACATGGAAACTGACCATACCAATAGGGGGCTCATGATGGTTGCCATGGAAACTGACCACAGCAACGGCAGCTGATGATGGTTGCCATGGAAACTGACCTTACCAGCAGGCTGGTAATGGTTGCCATGGAAATTGACCAAAGCCACAGGGGCAGGTGATGGTTTCCATGGAAACTGACCATAGCAACAGGGGGCTGGTGTGGGTTGCCATGGAAACTGACCGTAGCAACAGCAGGCTCGTGATGGTTGCCATGGAAACTAACCGTAGCAATAGAGGGCTGGTGGTGGTTGACATGGAAACTGACCATAGTAACGGGGGCTGGTGATGGTTGTCATGGAAACTGACCGTAGCAACAGCAGGTTGGTGATGGTTGCCATGGAAATTGACCATAGGAACAGGAGCTGGTTGTGGTTGCCATGGAAACAGTCCGTAGCAAGGGGAGCTGGTGATGGTTTCCATGGAAACTTACCGTTGTAACGGGAGCTGATGATGGTTGCAATGGAAACTGACCATAGGAACAGGGGCTGGTGATGGTTGCCATGGAAACTGACCGTAGCAACAAGGGGGGGCAGGTGATTGTTGCCATGGAAACTGACCATAGGAACAGGGGCCGGAGATGGTTGCCATGGAAATTGACTGTAGCAACGGTAGCTGGTGATTGTTGCCATGGAAACTGACCGTAGCAACAGCAGGCTCATGATGGTTTCCATGGAAACTATCCATAGCAATAGGGGGCTGGTGATGGCTGCCATGGAAACTGACCATAGCAACATGGGGCTGGTGATGCTTGCCATGGAAGCTGACCATTGCAATGGGGGCTGGTGATGGTTGACATGGAAACTGACCATAGCCACAGGGGCAGGTGATGGTTTCCATGGAAACTGACCATTGCAATGGGGGCTGGTGATGGTTGCCATGGAAACTGACAGTAAGAATAGCGGGCTGGTAATGGTTGACCTGGAAACTGACCATAACAATAGGGAGCTGATGATGGTAGCCATGGAAACAGTCCGTAGCAACAGCAGGCTTGTGATGGTTGCCATGGAAATTGAACATAGGAATAGAGGGCTGGTGATGGTTGACATGGAAACTGACCGCAGCAACGGTAGCTGGTGATTGTTAACATGGAAACTGAATGTAGGAACAGGGGGCTGGTGATGGTTACCATGGAATCTGACCATAGCAACAGTGGGCTGGTGATGGTTGTCATGGAAATTGACAATAGGAACCTGTGCTGGTTGTGGTTGTCATGGAAACTGACCATAGCAAAAGGGGGTGGGTGACGGTTGCCATGGAAACGACCATAGCTACAGCAGGCTCGTGATGGTCGCCATGGAAACTGACTCTAGCAACGGGGGCTGGTGATGGTTGCCATGGAACCTGCCCGCAGCAATAGGGGGCTGGTGATGGTTGACATGGAAACTGACCATAGCCACAGGGGCAGGTGATGGTTTCCATGGAAACTGACCATTGCAACGGTAGCTGGTGATGGTTGCCATTGAAACTGACCATAGCAACAGGGGGCTGGTGGTGGTTACCATGGAATCTGACCATAGCAACAGGGGGCTGGTGATGGTTGGCCTGAAAATTGACCGCAGCAGCGGCAGCTGGTGATGGTTGCCATGGAAACTGATTGTAGCTGCAGCAGGCTGGTAATGGTTGCCATGAAAATTGAACATAGGAATAACGGGCTGGTGATGGTTGCCATGGAAACTGACCATAGCCACAGCGGCTTGTGATGGTTAACATGGAATTTGATGGTAGAAACGGTAGCTGGTTATTGTTGCCATGGAAAATGACTACAGCAACGGGGGGGGGCTGGTGATGGTTGCCATGGAAACAGTCCGTAGCAAGGGGAGCCGGTGATGGTTGACATGGAAACTGACCATTGCAATGGGGGCTGGTGATGGTTGCCATGGAAACTGACCATAACAATAGGGGGCTGGTGATGGTTGCCATGGAAACAGTCCGTAGCAACAGCAGGCTTGTGATGGTTGCCATGGAAATTGACCATAGCCACAGGGGCAGGTGATGGTTTCCATGGAAACTGACCATAGCAACGGTAGCTGGTGATTGTTGCCATGGAAACTGACCATAGCAACAGGGGGCTGGTGGTGGTTGCCATGGACACTGACCGTAGCAACAGCAGGCTCGTGATGGTTGCCATGGAAACTAACCGTAGCAATAGAGGGCTGGTGGTGGTTGACATGGAAACTGACCATAGCAACGGGGGCTGGTGATGGTTGTCATGGAAACTGACCGTAGCAACAGCAGGTTGGTGATGGTTGCCATGGAAATTGACCATAGGAACAGGAGCTGGTTGTGGTTGCCATGGAAACAGTCCGTAGCAAGGGGAGCTGGTGATGGTTTCCATGGAAACTTACCGTTGTAACGGGAGCTGATGATGGTTGCAATGGAAACTGACCATAGGAACAGGGGCTGGTGATGGTTGCCATGGAAACTGACCACAGCAACGGCAGCTGATGATGGTTGCCATGGAAACTGACCTTACCAGCAGGCTGGTAATGGTTGCCATGGAAATTGACCATAGCCACAGGGGGCTGGTGATGGTGGCCATCGAAACTGACCGTAGCAAGAGGGGGCTGGTGATGGTTGCCATGGAAAATTACCAATACCAACGGGGCTGGTGATGGTTGCAATGGAAACTGACCATAGAAGCAGCGGGCTGGTGATGGTTGCCATGAAAACTGACCATAGCAACAGGGGCTGGTGATGGTTGCCATGGAAACTGACCGCAGCAACGGTAGCTGGTGATTGTTAACATGGAAACTGACTGTAGGAACAGGGGGCTGGTGATGGTTACCATGGAATCTGACCATAGCAACAGTGGGCTGGTGATGGTTGTCATGGAAATTGACCACAGGAACCTGTGCTGGTTGTGGTTGCCATGGAAACTGACCATAGCAAAAGGGGGTGGGTGACGGTTGCCATGGAAACGACCATAGCTACAGTAGGATCGTGATGGTCGCCATGGAAACTGACTATAGCAACGGGGGCTGGTGATGGTTGCCATGGAAACTGACCATAGCCACAGGGGCAGGTGACGGTTTCCATGGAAACTGACCATTGCAATGGGGGCTGGTGATGGTTGCCATGGAAACTGACCATAGCAACAGCAGGTTGGTGATGGTTGCCATGGAAATTGACCATAGGAACAGGAGCTGGTTGTGGTTGCCATGGAAACAGCCCATAGCAAGGGGAGATGGTGATGGTTTCCATGGAAACTGACCATAACAATAGGGGGCTGGTGATGGTTGCCATGGAAACAGTCCGTAGCAACAGCAGGCTTGTGATGGTTGCCATGGAAACTGACCATAGGAATAGCGGGCTGGTGGTGGTTGACATGGAAACTGACCATACCAATAGGGGGCTCATGATGGTTGCCATGGAAACTGACCACAGCAACGGCAGCTGATGATGGTTGCCATGGAAACTGACCTTACCAGCAGGGTGGTAATGGTTGCCATGGAAATTGACCAAAGCCACAGGGGCAGGTGATGGTTTCCATGGAAACTGACCATAGCAACAGGGGGCTGGTGTGGGTTGCCATGGAAACTGACCGTAGCAACAGCAGGCTCGTGATGGTTGCCATGGAAACTAACCGTAGCAATAGAGGGCTGGTGGTGGTTGACATGGAAACTGACCATAGTAACGGGGGCTGGTGATGGTTGTCATGGAAACTGACCGTAGCAACAGCAGGTTGGTGATGGTTGCCATGGAAATTGACCATAGGAACAGGAGCTGGTTGTGGTTGCCATGGAAACAGTCCGTAGCAAGGGGAGCTGGTGATGGTTTCCATGGAAACTTACCGTTGTAACGGGAGCTGATGATGGTTGCAATGGAAACTGACCATAGGAACAGGGGCTGGTGATGGTTGCCATGGAAACTGACCGTAGCAACAAGGGGGGGCAGGTGATTGTTGCCATGGAAACTGACCATAGGAACAGGGGCCGGAGATGGTTGCCATGGAAATTGACTGTAGCAACGGTAGCTGGTGATTGTTGCCATGGAAACTGACCGTAGCAACAGCAGGCTCATGATGGTTTCCATGGAAACTATCCATAGCAATAGGGGGCTGGTGATGGCTGCCATGGAAACTGACCATAGCAACATGGGGCTGGTGATGCTTGCCATGGAAGCTGACCATTGCAATGGGGGCTGGTGATGGTTGACATGGAAACTGACCATAGCCACAGGGGCAGGTGATGGTTTCCATGGAAACTGACCATTGCAATGGGGGCTGGTGATGGTTGCCATGGAAACTGACAGTAAGAATAGCGGGCTGGTAATGGTTGACCTGGAAACTGACCATAACAATAGGGAGCTGATGATGGTAGCCATGGAAACAGTCCGTAGCAACAGCAGGCTTGTGATGGTTGCCATGGAAATTGAACATAGGAATAGAGGGCTGGTGATGGTTGACATGGAAACTGACCGCAGCAACGGTAGCTGGTGATTGTTAACATGGAAACTGAATGTAGGAACAGGGGGCTGGTGATGGTTACCATGGAATCTGACCATAGCAACAGTGGGCTGGTGATGGTTGTCATGGAAATTGACAATAGGAACCTGTGCTGGTTGTGGTTGTCATGGAAACTGACCATAGCAAAAGGGGGTGGGTGACGGTTGCCATGGAAACGACCATAGCTACAGCAGGCTCGTGATGGTCGCCATGGAAACTGACTCTAGCAACGGGGGCTGGTGATGGTTGCCATGGAACCTGCCCGCAGCAATAGGGGGCTGGTGATGGTTGACATGGAAACTGACCATAGCCACAGGGGCAGGTGATGGTTTCCATGGAAACTGACCATTGCAACGGTAGCTGGTGATGGTTGCCATTGAAACTGACCATAGCAACAGGGGGCTGGTGGTGGTTACCATGGAATCTGACCATAGCAACAGGGGGCTGGTGATGGTTGGCCTGAAAATTGACCGCAGCAGCGGCAGCTGGTGATGGTTGCCATGGAAACTGATTGTAGCTGCAGCAGGCTGGTAATGGTTGCCATGAAAATTGAACATAGGAATAACGGGCTGGTGATGGTTGCCATGGAAACTGACCATAGCCACAGCGGCTTGTGATGGTTAACATGGAATTTGATGGTAGAAACGGTAGCTGGTTATTGTTGCCATGGAAAATGACTACAGCAACGGGGGGGGCTGGTGATGGTTGCCATGGAAACAGTCCGTAGCAAGGGGAGCCGGTGATGGTTGACATGGAAACTGACCATTGCAATGGGGGCTGGTGATGGTTGCCATGGAAACTGACCATAACAATAGGGGGCTAGTGATGGTTGCCATGGAAACAGTCCGTAGCAACAGCAGGCTTGTGATGGTTGCCATGGAAATTGACCATAGCCACAGGGGCAGGTGATGGTTTCCATGGAAACTGACCATAGCAACGGTAGCTGGTGATTGTTGCCATGGAAACTGACCATAGCAACAGGGGGCTGGTGGTGGTTGCCATGGACACTGACCGTAGCAACAGCAGGCTCGTGATGGTTGCCATGGAAACTAACCGTAGCAATAGAGGGCTGGTGGTGGTTGACATGGAAACTGACCATAGCAACGGGGGCTGGTGATGGTTGTCATGGAAACTGACCGTAGCAACAGCAGGTTGGTGATGGTTGCCATGGAAATTGACCATAGGAACAGGAGCTGGTTGTGGTTGCCATGGAAACAGTCCGTAGCAAGGGGAGCTGGTGATGGTTTCCATGGAAACTTACCGTTGTAACGGGAGCTGATGATGGTTGCAATGGAAACTGACCATAGGAACAGGGGCTGGTGATGGTTGCCATGGAAACTGACCGTAGCAACAAGGGGGGGCAGGTGATTGTTGCCATGGAAACTGACCATAGGAACAGGGGCTGGTGATGGTTGCCATGGAAACTGACCGCAGCAACGGTAGCTGGTGATGGTTGCCATGGAAACTGACTGTAGGAACAGGAGGCTGGTGATGGTTACCATGGAATCTGACCATAGCATCAGGGGGCTGGTGATGGTTGGCCTGAAAATTGACCGCAGGAACGGCAGCTGGTGATGGTTGCCATAGAAACTGACCGTAGCTGCAGCAGGCTGGTAATGGTTGCCATGAAAACTGAACATAGGAATAACGGGCTGGTGATGGTTGCCATGGAAACTGACGATAGCCACAGCGGCTTGTGATGGTTAACATGGAATTTGATGGTAGAAACGGTAGCTGGTTGTTGTTGCCATGGAAAATGACTACAGCAACGGGGGGGGCTGGTGATGGTTGCCATGGAAACAGTCCGTAGCAAGGGGAGCCGGTGATGGTTGACATGGAAACTGACCATTGCAATGGGGGCTGGTGATGGTTGCCATGGAAACTGACCATAAAAATAGGGGGCTGGTGATGGTTGCCATGGAAACAGTACGTAGCAACAGCTGGCTTGTGATGGTTGCCATGGAAACTGACCATAGGAATAGCGGGCCGGTGATGGTTGACATGGAAACTGACCATAGCAATAGGGGGCTCATGATGGTTGCCATGGAAACTGACCACAGCAACGGCAGCTGATGATGGTTGCCATGGAAACTGACCTTACCAGCAGGCTGGTAATGGTTGCCATGGAATTTGACCATAGCCACAGGGGCAGGTGATGGTTTCCATGGAAACTGACCATAGCAACGGTAGCTGGTGATTGTTGCCATTGAAACTGACCATAGCAACAGGGGGCTGGTGGTGGTTGCCATGGAAACTGACCGTAGCAACAGCAGGCTCGTGATGGTTGCCAGGGAAACTATCCGTAGCAATAGAGGGCTGGTGGTTGTTGACATGGAGACTGACCATAGCAACGGGGACTGGTGATGGTTGTCATGGAAACTGACCGTAGCAACAGCAGGTTGGTGATGGTTGCCATGGAAATTGACCATAGGAACAGGAGCTGGTTGTGGTTGCCATGGAAACAGTCCGTAGCAAGGGGAGCTGGTGATGGTTTCCATGGAAACTGACCGTAGCAACAAGGGGGGGCAGGTGATTGTTGCCATGGAAACTGACCATAGGAACAGGGGCCGGTGATGGTTGCCATGGAAACTGACCGCAGCAACGGTAGCTGGTGATGGTTGCCATGGAAACTGACTGTAGGAACAGGAGGCTGGTGATGGTTACCATGGAATCTGACCATAGCAACAGGGGGCTTGTGATGGTTCGCCTGAAAATTGACCGCAGCAACGCCAGCTGGTGATTGTTGCCATGGAAACTGACCGTAGCTGCAGCAGGCTGGTAATGGTTGCCATGAAAATTGAACATAGGAATAACGGGCTGGTGATGGTTGCCATGGAAACTGACCATCGCCACAGCGGCTTGTGATGGTTAACATGGAATTTGATGGTAGAAACGGTAGCTGGTTATTGTTGCCATGGAAAATGACTACAGCAACGGGGGGGGCTGGTGATGGTTGCCATGGAAACAGTCCGTAGCAAGGGGAGCTGGTAATGGTTGACATGGAAACTGACCATTGCAATGGGGGCTGGTGATGGTTGCCATGGAAACTGACCATAGCAAGGGGAGCTGGTGATGGTTGCCATGGAAACAGTCCGTAGCAACAGCAGGCTTGTGATGGTTGCCATGGAAACTGACCATAGGAATAGCGGGCTGGTGATGGTTGACATGGAAACTGACATTACCAATAGGGGGCTCATGATGGTTGCCATGGAAACTGACCACAGCAACGGCAGCTGATGATGGTTGCCATGGAAACTGACCTTACCAGCAGGCTGGTAATGGTTGCCATGGAAATGCACTATAGGAAGAGGAGCTGGTTGTGGTTGCCATGGAAACTGACCATAGCAATAGGGGGCTGGTGACGGTTTCCATGGAAACTGACCATAGCAACGGGGGCTGGTGATGGTTGCCATGGAAACTGACCATAGCAACAGCAGGTTGGTGATGGTTGCCATGGAAATTGACCATAGGAACAGGAGCTGGTTGTGGTTGCCATGGAAACAGCCCATAGCAAGGGGAGATGGTGATGGTTTCCATGGAAACTTACCGTTGTAACGGGAGTTGATGATGGTTGCCATGGAAACTGACCGTAGCAACAAGGGGGGGGCAGGTGATTGTTGCCATGGAAACTGACCATAGGAACAGGGGCCGGTGATGGTTGCCATGGAAATTGACTGTAGCAACGGTAGCTGGTGATTGTTGCCATGGAAACTGACCATAGGAATAGCGGGCTGGTGATGGTTGCCATGGAAACTGACCACAGCAACGGCAGCTGATGATGGTTGCCATGGAAACTGACCTTACCAGCAGGCTGGTAATGGTTGCCATGGAAATTGACCATAGGAACAGGAGCTGGTTCTGGTTGTCATGGAAACTGACCATAGCAATAGGGGGCTGGTGACGGTTGCCATGGCAACTGACTATAGCAACAGTGGGCTGTGATGGTTGCCATGGAAACTGAACGTACCAGCAGGCTGGTCATGTTTGCCATGGAAATTGAACATAGGAACGGGAGCTGGTTGTGGTTGCCATGGAAGCAGTCCACAGCAAGGGGAGCTGGTGATGGTTTCCATGGAAACTGACCATAGCAACGGGGGCTGGTGATGGTTGTCATGGAAACTGACCATAGCAACAGCGGGTTGGTGATGGTTGCCATGGAAATTGACCATAGGAACAGGAGCTGGTTGTGGTTGCCATGGAAACAGCCCGTAGCAAGGGGAGATGATGATGGTTTCCATGGAAACTTACCGTTGTAACGGGAGTTGATGATGGTTGCCATGGAAACTGACCGTAGCAACAAGGCGGGGGCAGGTGATTGTTGCCATGGAAACTGACCATAGGAACAGGGGCCGGAGATGGTTGCCATGGAAATTGACTGTAGCAACGGTAGCTGGTGATTGTTGCCATGGAAACTGACCGTAGCAACAGCAGGCTCATGATGGTTTCCATGGAAACTAACCATAGCAATAGGGGGCTGGTGATGGCTGCCATGGAAACTGACCATAGCAACATGGGGCTGGTGATGCTTGCCATGGAAACTGACTGTAGGAACAGGGGGGCAGGTGATGGTTGCCATGGAAACTGACCATAGCAATGAGGGCTGGTGACGGTTGCCATGGAAACTGACAGTAGGAATAGCGGGCTGGTGATAGTTGACATGGAAACTGACCATAACAATAGGGGGCTGGTGATGGTTGCCATGGAAACAGTCCGTAGCAACAGCAGGCTTGTGATGGTTGCCATGGAAACTGACCATAGGAATAACGGGCTGGTGATGGTTGCCATGGAAACTGACCATAGCAACAGCGGCTTGTGATGGTTAACATGGAATTTGATGGTAGAAACGGTAGCTGGTTATTGTTGCCATGGAAAATGACTACAGCAACGGGGGGGGCTGGTGATGGTTGCCATGGAAACAGTCCGTAGCAAGGGGAGCTGGTGATGGTTGACATGGAAACTGACCATTGCAATGGGGGCTGGTGATGGTTGCCATGGAAACTGACCATAGCAACAGGGGGCTGGTGATGGTTGCCATGGAAACAGTCCGTAGCAACAGCAGGCTTGTGATGGTTGCCATGGAAACTGACCATAGGAATTGCGGGCTGGTGATGGTTGCCATGGAAACTGACCACAGCAACGGCAGCTGATGATGGTTGCCATGGAAACTGACCTTACCAGCAGGCTGGTAATGGTTGCCATGGAAATTGACCATAGGAACAGGAGCTGGTTGAGGTTGCCATGGAAACTGACCATAGCAATAGGGGGCTGGTGACGGTTGCCATGGAAACTGACTATAGCAACAGTGGACTGTGATGGTTGCCATGGAAACTGAACGTACCAGCAGGCTGGTCATGGTTGCCATGGAAATTGAACATAGGAACGGGAGCTGGTTGTGGTTGCCATGGAAGCAGTCCGTAGCAAGGGGAGCTGGTGATGGTTTCCATGGAAACTGACCATAACAATAGGGGGCTGGTGATGGATGCCATGGAAACAGTCCGTAGCAACTGCAGGCTTGTGATGGTTGCCATGGAAACTGACCACAGCAACGGCAGCTGATGATGGTTGCCATGGAAACTGACCTTACCAGCAGGCTGGTAATGGTTGCCATGGAAACTGACCATAGCCACAGGGGCAGGTGATGGTTTCCATGGAAACTGACCATAGCAACGGTAGCTGGTGATTGTTGCCATGGAAACTGACCATAGCAACAAAGGGCTGGTGGTGGTTGCCATGGAAACTGACCGTAGCAACAGCAGGCTCGTGATGGTTGCCATGGAAACTAACAGTAGCAATAGAGGGCTGGTGGTGGTTCACATGGAAACTGACCATAGCCACAGCGGCTTGTGATGGTTAACATGGAATTTGATGGTAGAAACGGTAGCTGGTTATTGTTGCCATGGAAAATGACTACAGCAACGGGTGGGGCTGGTGATGGTTGCCATGCAAACAGTCCGTAGCAAGGGGAGCTGGTGATGGTTGACATGGAAACTGACCATTGCAATGGGGGCTGGTGATGGTTGCCATGGAAACTGACCATAACAATAGGGGACTGGTGATGGTTGCCATGGAAACAGTCCGTAGCAACTGCAGGCTTGTGATGGTTGCCATGGAAACTGACCATACGAAATAGCGGGCTGGTGATGGTTGCCATGGAAACTGACCACAGCAACGGCAGCTGATGATGGTTGCCATGGAAACTGACCTTACCAGCAGGCTGGTAATGGTTGCCATGGAAATTGACCATAGGAACAGGAGCTGGTTCTGGTTGCCATGGAAACTGACCATAGCAATAGGGGGCTGGTGACGGTTGCCATGGCAACTGACTATAGCAACAGTGGGCTGTGATGGTTGCCATGGAAACTGAACGTACCAGCAGGCTGGTCATGGTTGCCATGGAAATTGAACATAGGAACGGGAGCTGGTTGTGGTTGCCATGGAAGCAGTCCGTAGCAAGGGGAGCTGGTGATGGTTTCCATGGAAACTGACCATAGCAACGGGGGCTGGTGATGGTTGTCATGGAAACTGACCATAGCAACAGGGGGCTGGTGATGGTTGCCATGGAAATTGACCATAGGAACAGGAGCTGGTTGTGGTTGCCATGGAAACAGCCCGTAGCAAGGGGAGATGGTGATGGTTTCCATGGAAACTTACCGTTGTAACGGGAGTTGATGATGGTTGCCATGGAAACTGACTGTAGCAACAAGGGGGGGGCAGGTGATTGTTGCCATGGAAACTGACCATAGGAACAGGGGCCGGTGATGTTTGCCATGGAAATTGACTGTATCAACGGTAGCTGGTGATTGTTGCCATGGAATCTGACCATAGCAACAGGGGGCTTGTGATGGTTCGCCTGAAAATTGACCGCAGCAACGCCAGCTGGTGATGGTTGCCATGGAAACTGACCGTAGCTGCAGCAGGCTGGTAATGGTTGCCATGAAAATTGAACATAGGAATAACGGGCTGGTGATGGTTTCCATGGAAACTGACCATCGCCACAGCGGCTTGTGATGGTTAACATGGAATTTGATGGTAGAAACGGTAGCTGGTTATTGTTGCCATGGAAAATGACTACAGCAACGGGGGGGGGCTGGTGATGGTTGCCATGCAAACAGTCCGTAGCAAGGGGAGCTGGTGATGGTTGACATGGAAACTGACCATTGCAATGGGGGCTGGTGATGGTTGCCATGGAAACTGACCATAACAATAGGGGGCTGGTGATGGTTGCCATGGAAACAGTCCGTAGCAACAGCAGGCTTGTGATGGTTGCCATGGAAACTGACCATAGGAATAGCGGGCTGGTGATGGTTGCCATGGAAACTGACCACAGCAACGGCAGCTGATGATGGTTGCCATGGAAACTGACCTTACCAGCAGGCTGGTAATGGTTGCCATGGAAATTGACCATAGGAACAGGAGCTGGTTCCGGTTGCCATGGAAACTGACCATAGCAATAGTGGGCTGGTGACGGTTGCCATGGAAACTAACCGTAGCAATAGAGGGCTGGTGGTGGTTGACATGGAAACTGACCATAGCAACGGGGGCTGGTGATGGTTGTCATGGAAACTGAACGTACCAGCAGGCTGGTCATGGTTGCCATGGAAATTGAACATAGGAAAGGGAGCTGGTTGTTGTTGCCATGGAAGCAGTCCGTAGCAAGGGGAGCTGGTGATGGTTTCCATGGAAACTGACTATAACAATAGAGGGCTGGTGGTGGTTGCCATGGAAACTGACCATAGCAACGGGGGCTGGTGATGGTTGTCATGGAAACTGACCATAGCAACAGCAGGTTGGTGATGGTTGCCATGGAAATTGACCTTAGGAACAGGAGCTGGTTGTGGTTGCCATGGAAACAGCCCGTAGCAAGGGGAGATGGTGATGGTTTCCATGGAAACTTACCGTTGTAACGGGAGTTGATGATGGTTGCCATGGAAACTGACCGTAGCAACAAGGGGGGGGCAGGTGATTGTTGCCATGGAAACTGACCATAGGAACAGGGGCCGGTGATGGTTGCCATGGAAATTGACTGTAGCAACGGTAGCTGGTGATTGTTGCCATGGAAACTGACCGTCGCAACAGCAGGCTCATGATGGTTTCCATGGAAACTAACCATAGCAATAGGGGGCTGGTGATGGCTGCCATGGAAACTGACCATAGCAACATGGGGCTGGTGATGCTTGCCATGGAAACTGACTGTAGGAACAGGGGGGCAGGTGATGGTTGACATGGAAACTGACCATAGCAATGAGGGCTGGTGATGGTTGCCATGGAAACTGACAGTAGGAATAGCGGGCTGGTGATGGTTGACATGGAAACTGACCATAACAATAGGGGGCTGGTGATGCTTGCCATGGAAACAGTCTGTAGCAACAGCAGGCTTGTGATGGTTGCCATGGAAACTGACCATAGGAATAACGGGCTGGTGATGGTTGCCATGGAAACTGACCATAGCCACAGCGGCTTGTGATGGTTAACATGGAATTTGATTGTAGAAACCGTAGCTGGGTATTGTTGCCATGGAAAATGACTACAGCAACGGGGGGGGGCTGGTGATGGTTGCCATGGAAACAGTCCGTAGCAAGGGGAGCTGGTGATGGTTGCCATGGAAACTGACTGTAGGAACAGGAGGCTGGTGATGGTTACCATGGAATCTGACCATAGAAACAGGGGGCTGGTGATGGTTGGCCTGAAAATTGACCGCAGCAACGGCAGCTGGTGATGGTTGCCGTGGAAACAGTCCGTAGCCACAGCAGGCTTGTGATGGTTGCCATGGAAACTGACCATAGGAATAGCGGGCTGGTGATGGTTGCCATGGAAACTGACCACAGCAACGGCAGCTGATGATGGTTGCCATGGAAACTGACCTTACCAGCAGGCTGGTAATGGTTGCCATGGAAATTGACCATAGGAACAGGAGCTGGTTGAGGTTGCCCTGAAAACTGACCATAGCAATAGGGGGCTGGTGACGGTTGCCATGGAAACTGACTATAGCAACAGTGGGCTGTGATGGTTGCCATGGAAACTGAACGTACCAGCAGGCTGGTCATGGTTGCCATGGAAATTGAACATAGGAACGGGAGCTGGTTGTGGTTGCCATGGAAGCAGTCCGTAGCAAGGGGAGCTGGTGATGGTTTCCATGGAAACTGACCATAACAATAGGGGGCTGGTGATGGATGCCATGGAAACAGTCCGTAGCAACCGCAGGCTTGTGATGGTTGCCATGGAAACTGACCATAGGAATAGCGGGCTGGTGATGGTTGTAATGGAAACTGACCATACCAATACGGGGCACATGGTGGTTGCCATGGAAACTGACCACAGCAACGGCAGCTGATGATGGTTGCCATGGAAACTGACCTTACCAGCAGGCTGGTAATGGTTGCCATGGAAATTGACCACAGCAACGGCAGCTGATGATGGTTGCCATGGAAACTGACCATAGCCACAGGGATAGGTGATGGTTTCCATGGAAATTGCCCATAGCAACGGTAGCTGGTGATTGTTGCCATGGAAACTGACCATAGCAACAGGGGGCTGGTGATGGTTGCCATGGAAACTGACCGTACCAACAGCAGGCTCGTGATGGTTGCCATGGAAACTAACAGTAGCAATAGAGGGCTGGTGGTGGTTCACATGGAAACTGACCATAGCCACAGCGGCTTGTGATGGTTAACATGGAATTTGATGGTAGAAATGGTAGCTGGTTATTGTTGCCATGGAAAATGACTACAGCAACGGGGGGGCCTGGAGATGGTTGCCATGCAAACAGTCCGTAGCAAGGGGAGCTGGTGATGGTTGACATGGAAACTGACCATTGCAATGGGGGCTGGTGATGGTTGCCATGGAAACTGACCATAACAATAGGGGGCTGGTGATGGTTGCCATGGAAACAGTCCGTAGCAAAAGCAGGCTTGTGATGGTTGCCATGGAAACTGACCATAGGAATACCGGGCTGGTGATGGCTGCCATGGAAACAGTCCGTAGCAACAGCAGGCTTGTGATGGTTGCCATGGAAACTGACCATAGGAATACCGGGCTGGTGATGGTTTCCATGGAAATTGACCACAGCAACGGCAGCTGATGATGGTTGCCATGGAAACTGACCATAGCCACAGGGGCAGGTGATGGTTTCCATGGAAATTGCCCATAGCAACGGTAGCTGGTGATTGTTGCCATGGAAACTGACCATAGCAACAGGGGGCTGGTGGTGGTTGCCATGGAAACTGACCGTAGCAACAGCAGGCTCGTGATGGTTGCCATGGAAACTAACCGTAGCAATAGAGGGCTGGTGGTGGTTGCCATGGAAACTGACCATAGCAACAGGGGCTGGTGATGGTTGTCATGGAAACTGACCGTAGCAACAGCAGGTTGGTGATGGTTGCCATGGAAATTGACCATAGGAACAGGAGCTGGTTGTGGTTGCCATGGAAACTGACCGTAGCAACAAGGGGGGGCAGGTGATTGTTGCCATGGAAACTGACCATAGGAACAGGGGCCGGTGATGGTTGCCATGGAAACTGACCGCAGCAACGGTAGCTGGTGATGGTTGCCATGGAAACTGACTGTAGGAACAGGAGGCTGGTGATGGTTACCATGGAATCTGACCATAGCAAAAGGGGGCTGGTGATGGTTGCCATGGAAACAGTCCGTAGCAACAGCAGGCTTGTGATGGTTGCCATGGAAACTGACCGTAGCTGCAGCAGGCTGGTGATGGTTGCCGTGGAAACTGACCACAGCAACGGCAGCTGATGATGGTTGCCATGGAAACTGACCTTACCAGCCGGCTGGCAATGGTTGCCATGGAAATTGACCATAGCCACAGGGGCAGGTGATGGTTTCCATGGAAACTGACCATAGCAACGGTAGCTGGTGATTGTTGCCATGGAAACTGACCGTAGCAACAGAAGGCTCATGATGGTTTCCATGGAAACTAACCATAGCAATAGGGGGCCGGTGATGGCTGCCATGGAAACTGACCATAGCAACATGGGGCTGGTGATGCTTGCCATGGAAACTGATTGTAGGAACAGCGGGGCAGGTGATGGTTGCCATGGAAACTGATCATAGCAATGGGGGCTGGTGATGCTTGCCATGGAAACTGACAGTAGGAATAGGAGGCTGGTGATGGTTGACATAGAAACTGACCATAACAATAGGGGGCTGGTGATGGTTGCCATGGAAACAGTCCGTAGCAACGGGGGCTGGTGATGGTTGTCATGGAAACTGACCATAACAATAGGGGGCTGGTGATGGTTGCCATGGAAACAGTCTGTAGCAACAGCAGGCCTGTGATGGCTGCCATGGAAACTGACCATACCAATAGGGGGCTCATGATGGTTGCCATGGAAACTGACCACAGCAACGGCAGCTGATGATGGTTGCCATGGAAACTGACCTTACCAGCAGGCTGGTAATGGTTGCCATGGAAATTGACCATAGCCACAGGGGCAGGTGATGGTTTCCATGGAACCTGACCATTGCAAAGGGGGCTGGTGATTGTTGCCATGGAAACTAACAGTAGGAATAGCGGGCTGGTGATGGGTGACATGGAAACTGACCATAACAATAGAGGGCTGGTGATGGTTGCCATGGAAACAGTCTGTAGCAACAGCAGGCTTGTGATGGTTGCCATGGAAACTGACCATAGGAATAGCGGGCTGGTGATGGTTGCCATGGAAACTGACCATACCAATAGGGGTCTCATGATGGTTGCCATGGAAACTGACCACAGCAACGGCAGCTGATGATGGTTGCCATAGAAACTGACCTTACCAGCAGGCTGGTAATGGTTGCCATGGAAATTGACCAGAGCCACAGGGGCCGGTGATGGTTGCCATGGAAACTGACCATAGCAACGGTAGCTGGTGATTGTTGCCATGGAAACTGACCGTAGCAACAGCAGGCTCATGATGGTTTCCATGGAAACTAACCATAGCAATAGGGGGCCGGTGATGGCTGCCATGGAAACTGACCATAGCAACATGGGGCTGGTGATGCTTGCCATGGAAACTGACTGTAGGAACAGGTGGGAAGGTGATCGTTGCCATGGAAACTGACCATAGCAACAGGGTTGGTGAACGTTGCCATGGAAACTGAACAACCAAGAGGGGTATGTTGGTGGTTGCCATAGAAACTGACAATCGCAACAAGGCTGTGATGGTTGCCACAGAAACTGACCCTAGCAACAGGGGGCTGGTGTTGGTTGCCATGGACACTGACCATTGCAACAGGGTTTTTGATTGTTGCCATGGAAATTGACCATAGCAACAGCGGCAGGTTATGGTTGTTATGGGAACGTACGGTAGCAACAGGGGGCTGGTGATGGTTGCCATCGAAACTGACCGTAGCAAGAGGGGGCTGGTGATGGTTGCCATAGAAAATTACCAATAGCACCGGGGCTGGTGATGGTTGCAATGGAAACTGACCATAGAAGCAGCGGGCTGGTGATGCTTGCCATGGAAATTGACCATAGGAACAGGAGCTGGTTGTGGTTGCCATGGAAACAGCCCGTAGCAAGGGGAGATGGTGATGGTTTCCATGGAAACTTACCGTTGTAAAGGGAGTTGATGATGGTTGCCATGGAAACTGACCGTAGCAGCAAGGGGGGGGCAGGTGATTGTTGCCATGGAAACTGACCATAGGAACAGGGGCCGGTGATGGTTGCCATGGAAATTGACTGTAGCAACGGTAGCTGATGATTGTTGCCATGGAAACTGACCATAGCAAGAGGGGGCTGGTGGTGGTTGCCATGGACACTGACCGTAGCAACAGCAGGCTCGTGATGGTTGCCATGGAAACTAACCGTAGCAATAGAGGGCTGGTGGTGGTTGCCATGGAAACTGACCATAGCAACGGGGGCTGGTGATGGTTGTCATGGAAACTGACCGTAGCAACAGCAGGTTGGTGATGGTTGCCATGGAAATTGACCATAAAAACAGGAGCTGGTTGTGGTTGCCATGGAAAGAGTCCGTAGCAAGGGGAGCTGGTGATGGTTTCCATGGAAACTTACCGTTGTAACGGGAGCTGATGATGGCTGCCATGGAAACTGACCATAGCAACATGGGGCTGGTGATGCTTGCCATGGAAAGTGATTGTAGGAACAGGGGGCAGGTGATGGTTGCCATGGAAACTGACCATAGCAATGGGGGCTGGTGATGGTTGCCATGGAAACTGAAAGTAGGAAAAGCGGGCTGGTGATGGTTGACATGGAAACTGACCATAACAATAGGGGGCTGGTGATGGTTGCCATGGAAACTCTCCGTAGCAACCGCAGGCTTGTGATGGCTGCCATGGAAACTGACCATAGGAATAACGGGCTGGTGATGGTTGCCATGGAAACTGACCATAGCCACAGCGGCTTGTGATGGTTAACATGGAATTTGATGGTAGAAACGGTAGCTGGTTATTGTTGCCATGGAAAATGACTACAGCAACGGGGGGGGCTGGTGATGGTTGCCATGGAAACAGTCCGTAGCAAGGGGAGCTGGTAATGGTTGACATGGAAACTGACCATTGCAATGGGGGCTGGTGATGGTTGCCATGGAAACTGACCATAGGAATAGCGGGCTGGTGATGGTTGCCATGGAAACAGTCCGTAGCAACAGCAGGCTTGTGATGGTTGCCATGGAAACTGACCATAGGAATACCGGGCTGGTGATGGTTGACATGGAAACTGACCATACCAATAGGGGGCTCATGATGGTTGCCATGGAAACTGACCACAGCAACGGCAGCTGATGATGGTTGCCATGGAAACTGACCTTACCAGCAGGCTGGTAATGGTTGCCATGGAAATTGACCATAGCCACAGGGGCAGGTGATGGTTTCCATGGAAACTGACCATAGCAACGGTAGCTGGTGATTGTTGCCATGGAAACTGACCATAGCAACAGGGGGCTGGTGGTGGTTGCCATGGAAACTGACCGTAGCAACAGCAGGCTCGTGATGGTTGCCATGGAAACTAACCGTAGCAATAGAGGGCTGGTGGTGGTTGCCATGGAAACTGACCATAGCAACGGGGGCTGGTGATGGTTGTCATGGAAACTGACCGTAGCAACAGCAGGATGGTGATGGTTGCCATGCAAATTGACCATAGGAACAGGAGCTAGTTGTGGTTGCCATGGAAACAGTCCGTAGCAAGGGGAGCTGGTGATGGTTTCCATGGAAACTTACCGTTGCAACGGGAGCTGATGATGGCTGCCATGGAAACTGACCATAGCAACATGGGGCTGGTGATGCTTGCCATGGAAAGTGATTGTAGGAACAGGGGGCAGGTGATGGTTGCCATGGAAACTGACCATAGCAATGGGGGCTGGTGATGGTTGCCATGGAAACTGACAGTAGGAATAGGAGGCTGGTGATGGTTGACATGGAAACTGACCATAGGAACAGGAGCTGGTTGTGGTTGCCATGGAAACTGACCGTAGCAACAAGGGGGGGCAGGTGATTGTTGCCATGGAAAGTGACCATAGGAACAGGGGCCGGTGATGGTTGCCATGGAAACTGACCGTAGTAACGGTAGCTGGTGATGGTTGCCATGGAAACTGACTGTAGGAACAGGAGGCTGGTGATGGTTACCATGGAATCTGACCATAGCAACGGCAGCTGATGATGGTTGCCATGGAAACTGACCTTACCAGCAGGCTGGTAATGGTTGCCATGGAAATTGACCATAGCCACAGGGGCAGGTGATGGTTTCCATGGAAACTGACCATAGCAACGGTAGCTGGTGATTGTTGCCATGGAAACTGACCGTAGCAATAAGGGGGGGGCAGGAGATTGTTGTCATGTAAACTGACCATAGGAACAGGGGCCGGTGATGGTTACCATGGAAATTGACTGTAGCAACGGTAGCTGATGATTGTTGCCATGGAAACTGACCATAGCAACAGGGGGCTGGTGGTGGTTGCCATGGACACTGACCGTAGAAACAGCAGGCTCGTGATGGTTGCCATGGAAACTAACCGTAGCAATAGAGGGCTGGTGGTGGTTGACATGGAAACTGACCATAGCAACGGGGGCTGGTGATGGTTGTCATGGAAACTGACCGTAGCAACAGCAGGTTGGTGATGGTTGCCATGGAAATTGACCATAGGAACAGGAGCTGGTTGTGGTTGCCATGGAAACAGTCCGTAGCAAGGGGAGCTGGTGATGGTTTCCATGGAAACTTACCGTTGTAACGGGAGCTGATGATGGCTGCCATGGAAACTGACCATAGCAACATGGGGCTGGTGATGGTTGCCATGGAAACTGATTGTAGGAACAGGGGAGCAGGTGATGGTTGCCATGGAAACTGACCATAGCAATGGGGGCTGGTGATGGTTGCCATGGAAACTGACAGTAGGAATAGGAGGCTGGTGATGGTTGACATGGAAACTGACCATAACAATAGGGGGCTGGTGATGGTTGCCATGGAAACAGTCCGTAGCAAGGAGAGCTGGTGATGGTTGACATGGAAACTAACCATTGCAATGGGGGCTGGTGATGGTTGCCATGGAAACTGACCATAACAATAGGGGGCTGGTGATGGTTGCCATGGAAACAGTCCGTAGCAACAGCAGGCTTGTGATGGCTGCCATGGAAACTGACCATAGGAATAGCGGGCTGGTGATGGTTGCCATGGAAACTGACCATACCAATAGGGGGCTCATGATGGTTGCCATGGAAACTGACCACAGCAACGGCAGCTGATGATGGTTGCCATGGAAACTGACCTTACCAGCAGGCTGGTAATGGTTGCCATGGAAATTGACCATAGCCACAGGGGCAGGTGATGGTTTCCATGGAAACTGACCATAGCAACGGTAGCTGGTGATTGTTGCCTTGGAAACTGACCATAGGAACAGGGGGCTGGTGGTGGTGGCCATGGGAACTGACCGTAGCAACAGCAGGCTCGTGATGGTTGCCATGGAAACTAACCGTAGCAATAGAGGGCTGGTGGTGGTTGCCATGGAAACTGACCATAGCAACGGGGGCTGGTGATGGTTGTCATGGAAACTGACCGTAGCAACAGCAGGTTGGTGATGGTTGCCATGGAAATTGACCATAGGAACAGGAGCTGGTTGTGGTTGCCATGGAAACAGTCCGTAGCAAGGGGAGATGGTGATGGTTTCTATGGAAACTTACCGTTGTAACAGGAGCTGATGATGGTTGCAATGGAAACTGACCATAGGAGCAGGGGCTGGTGATGGTTGCCATGGAAACTGACCGTAGCAACAAGGGGGGGGCAGGTGATTGTTGCCATGGAAACTGACCATAGGAACAGGGGCCGGTGATGGTTGCCATGGAAACTGACCGCAGCAACGGTAGCTGGTGATGGTTGCCATGGAATCTGACCACAGCAACAGGGGGCTGGTGATGGTTACCATGGAAACTGAGCATAACAACTGGGGGCTGGTGATGGTTGGCCTGAAAATTGACTGCAGCAACGGCAGCTGGTGATGGTTGCCATGGAAACTGACCGTAGCTGCAGCGGGCTGGTAATGGTTGCCATGAAAATTGAACATAGGAATAACGGGCTGGTGATGATTGCCATGGAAACTGACCCTAGCCACAGCGGCTTGTGATGGTTAACATGGAATTTGATGGTAGAAACGGTAGCTGGTTATTGTTGCCATGGAAAATGACTACAGCAACGGGGGGGTCTGGTGATGGTTGCCATGGAAACAGTCCGTAGCAAGGGGAGCTGGTGATGGTTTCCATGGAAACTGACCGTAGCAACGGTAGCTGGTGATTGTTGCCATGGAAACTGACCATAGGAACAGGGGGCTGGTGGTGGTTGCCATGGAAACTGACCGTAGCAACAGCAGGCTCGTGATGGTTGCCATGGAAACTAAAGGTACCAATAGACGGCTGGTGGTGGTTGCCATGGAAACTGACCATAGCAACGGGGACTGGTGATGGTTGTCATGGAAACTGACCGTAGCAACAGCAGGTTGGTGATGGTTGCCATGGAAATTGACCATAGGAACAGGAGCTGGTTGTGGTTGCCATGGAAACAGTCCGTAGCAAGGGGAGCTGGTGATGGTTTCCATGGAAACTTACCGTTGTAACGGGAGCTGATGATGGTTGCAATGGAAACTGACCATAGGAACAGGGGCTGGTGATGGTTGCCATGGAAATAGACCGTAGCAACAAGGGGGGGAAGGTGATTGTTGCCATGGAAACTGACCATAGGAACAGGGGGCCGGTGATGGTTGCCATGGAAACTGACCGCAGCAACGGTAGCTGGTGATGGTTGCCATGGAAACTGACCGCAGCAACGGTAGCTGGTGATGGTTGCCATGGAAACTGACTGTAGGAACAGGAGGCTGGTGATGGTTACCATGGAATCTGACCATAGCAACAGGAGGCTGGTGATGGTTGGCCTGAAAATTGACCGCAGCAACGGCAGCTGGTGATAGTTTCCATGGAAACTGACCATAACAATAGGGGGCTGTTGATGGTTGTCATGGAAGCTGACCATAGCAACAGCAGGTTGGTGATGGTTGCCATGGAAATTGACCATAGGAACAGGTGCTGGTTGCGGTTGCCATGGAAACAGCCCGTAGCAAGGGGAGATGGTGATGGTTTCCATGGAAACTTACCGTTGTAACGGGAGTTGATGATGGTTGCCATGGAAACTGACCGTAGCAACAAGGGGGTTGCAGGTGATTGTTGCCATGGAAACTGACCATAGGAACAGGGGCCGGTGATGGTTGCCATGGAAATTGACTGTAGCAACGGTAGCTGGTGATTGTTGCCATAGAAACTGACCGTAGCAACAGCAGGCTCATGATGGTTTCCATGGAAACTAACCATAGCAACATGGGGCTGGTGATGCTTGCCATGGAAACTGACCATAGGAACAGGGGGGCAGATGATGGTTGCCATGGAAACTGACCATAGCAATGGGGGCTGGTGATGGTTGCCATGGAAACAGTCCGTAGCAACAGCAGGCTTGTGATGGTTGCCATGGAAACTGACCATAGGAATAGCGGGCTGGTGATGGTTTCCATGGAAACTGACCACAGCAAAGGCAGCTTATGATGGTTGCCATTGAAACTGACCTTACCAGCAGGCTGGTAATGGTTGCCATGGAAATTGACCATAGGAACAGGAGCTGGTTGTGGTTGCCATGGAAACTGACCATAGGAATAGCGGGCTGGTGATGGTTGACAGGGAAACTGACCATACCAATAGGGGGCTCATGATGGTTGCCATGGAAACTGACCACAGCAACGGCAGCTGATAATGGTTGCCATGGAAACTGACCTTACCAGCAGGCTGGTAATGGTTGCCATGGAAATTGACCATAGGAACAGGAGCTGGTTGTGGTTGCTATGGAAACAGCCCGTAGGAAGGGGAGATGGTGATGGTTTCCATGGAAACTTACCGTTGTAACGGGAGTTGATGATGGTTGCCATGGAAACTGACCGTAGCAACAAGGGGGGGGCAGGTGATTGTTGCCATGGAAACTGACCATAGGAACAGGGGCCGGTGATGGTTTCCATGGAAACTGACCGTAGCAACGGTAGCTGGTGATTGTTGCCATGGAAACTGACCATAGCAACAGGGGGCTGGTGGTGGTTGCCATGGAAACTGACCGTAGCAACAGCAGGCTCGTGATGGTTGCCATGGAAACTGACCATAGGAACAGGGGCCGGTGATGGTTGCCATGGAAATTGACTGTAGCAACGGTAGCTGGTGATTGTTGCCATAGAAACTGACCGTAGCAACAGCAGGCTCATGATGGTTTCCATGGAAACTAACCATAGCAATAGGGGGCTGGTGATGGCTGCCATGGAAACTGACCATAGCAACATGGGGCTGGTGATGCTTGCCATGGAAACTGACCATAGGAACAGGGGGGCAGATGATGGTTGCCATGGAAACTGACCATAGCAATGGGGGCTGGTGATGGTTGCCATGGAAACAGTCCGTAGCAACAGCAGGCTTGTGATGGTTGCCATGGAAACTGACCATAGGAATACCGGGCTGGTGATGGTTGCCATGGAAACTGACCACAGCAAAGGCAGCTGATGATGGTTGCCATTGAAACTGACCTTACCAGCAGGCTGGTAATGGTTGCCATGGAAATTGACCATAGGAACAGGAGCTGGTTGTGGTTGCCATGGAAACTGACCATAGGAATAGCGGGCTGGTGATGGTTGACAGGGAAACTGACCATACCAATAGGGGGCTGGTGATGGTTGCCATGGAAACTGACCATAGGAACAGGGGCTGGTGATGGTTGCCATGGAAATAGACCGTAGCAACAGCAGGCTCATGATGGTTTCCATGGAAACTAACCATAGCAATAGGGGGCTGGTGATGGCTGCCATGGAAACTGACCATAGCAACATGGGGCTGGTGATGCTTGCCATGGAAACTGACCATAGGAACAGGGGGGCAGATGATGGTTGCCATGGAAACTGACCATAGCAATGGGGGCTGGTGATGGTTGCCATGGAAACTGACCATAGCAACATGGGGCTGGTGATGCTTGCCATGGAAACTGATTGTAGGAACAGGAGGGCAGGTGGTGGTTGCCATGGAAACTGACCATAGCAATGGGGGCTGGTGATGGTTGCCATGGAAACAGTCCGTAGCAACAGCAGGCTTGTGATGGTTGCCATGGAAACTGACCATAGGAATAGCGGGCTGGTGATGGTTGACATGGAAACTGACCATATCATTAGGGGGCTTATGGTGGTTGCCATGGAAACTGACCACAGCAACGGCAGCTGATGATGGTTGCCATGGAAACTGACCTTACCAGCAGGCTGGTCATGGTTGCCATGGAAATTGACCATAGCCACAGGGGGCTGGTGATGGTTGCCATCGAAACTGACCGTAGCAAGAGGGGGCTGGTGATGGTTGCCATAGAAAATTACCAATAGCAACGGGGCTGGTGATGGTTGCAATGGAAACTGACCATAGAAGCAGCGGGCTGGTGATGGTTGCCATGAAAACTGACCATAGCAACAGGGGCTGGTGATGGTTGCCATGGAAACTGACCGCAGCAACGGTAGCTGGTGATTGTTGACATGGAAAGTGACTGTAGGAACAGGGGGCTGGTGATGGTTACCATGGAATCTGACCATAGCAACAGTGGGCTGGTGATGGTTGTCATGGAAATTGACCATGAGAACCTGTGCTGGTTGTGGTTGCCATGGAAACTGACCATAGCAAAAGGGGGTGGGTGACAGTTGCCATGGAAACGACCATAGCTACAGTAGGCTCGTGATGGTCGCCATGGAAACTGACTATAGCAACGGGGGCTGGTGATGGTTGCCATGGAAACTGACCATAGCCACAGGGGCAGGTGACGGTTTCCATGGAAACTGACCATTGCAATGGGGGCTGGTGATGGTTTCCATGGAAACTGACCATTGCAATGGGGGCTGGTGATGGTTGCCATGGAAACTGACAGTAGGAATAGCGGGCTGGTGATGGTTGACATGGAAACTGACCATAACAATAGGGGGCTGGTGATAGTTGCCATGGAAACAGTCCGTAGCAACAGCAGGCTTGTGATGGTTGCCATGGAAACTGACCATGGGAATAGCGGGCTGGTGATGGTTGCCATGGAAACTGACCATACCAATAGGGGGCTCATGATGGTTGCCATGGAAACTGACCACAGCAATGGCAGCTGATGATGGTTGCCATGGAAACTGACCTTACCAGCAGGCTGGTAATGGTTGCCATGGAAATTGACCATAGCCACAGGGGCATGTGAGGGTTTCCATGGAAACTGACCATAGCAACAGGGGGCTGGTGGTGGTTGCCATGGAAACTGACCGTAGCAACAGCAGGCTCGTGATGGTTGCCATGGAAACTAAACGTACCAATAGACGGCTGGTGGTGGTTGCCATGGAAACTGACCGTAGCAACAGGGGGCTGGTGATGGTTGTCATGGAAACTGACCATAGCAACAGCAGGTTGGTGATGGTTGCCATGGAAATTGACCATAGGAACAGGAGCTGGTTGTGGTTGCCATGGAAACAGTCCGTAGCAAGGGGAGCTGGTGATGGTTTCCATGGAAACTTACCGTTGTAACGGGAGCTGATGATGGTTGCAATGGAAACTGACCATAGGAACAGGGGCTGGTGATGGTTGCCATGGAAACTGACCGTAGCAACAAGGGGGGGGCAGGTGATTGTTGCCATGGAAACTGACCATAGGAACAGGGGGCCGGTGATGGTTGCCATGGAAACTGACCGCAGCAACGGTAGCTAGTGATGGTTGCCATGGAAACTGACTGTAGGAACAGGAGGCTGGTGATGGTTACCATGGAATCTGACCATAGCAACAGGGGGCTGGTGATGGTTGGCCTGAAAATTGACCGCAGCAACGGCAGCTGGTGATGGTTGCCATGGAAACTGACCATAGCAACGGGGGCTGGTGATGGTTGTCATGGAAACTGACCATAGCAACAGCAGGTTGGTGATGGTTGCCATGGAAATTGACCATAGGAACAGGAGCTGGTTGTGGTTGCCATGGAAACAGCCCGTAGGAAGGGGAGATGATGATGGTTTCCATGGAAACTTACCGTTGTAACGGGAGTTGATGATGGTTGCCATGGAAACTGACCGTAGCAACAAGGGGGGGGCAGGTGATTGTTGCCATGGAAACTGACCATAGGAACAGGGGCCGGTGATGGTTGCCATGGAAATTGACTGTAGCAACGGTAGCTGGTGATTGTTGCCATGGAAACTGACCGTAGCAACAGCAGGCTCATGATGGTTTCCATGGAAACTAACCATAGCAATAGGGGGCTGGTGATGGCTGCCATGGAAACTGACCATAGCAACATGGGGCTGGTGATGCTTGCCATGGAAACTGATTGTAGGAAAAGGGGGGCAGGTGATGGTTGCCATGGAAACTGACCATAGCAATGGGGGCTGGTGATGGTTGCCATGGAAACTGACAGTAGGAATAGCGGGCTGGTGATGGTTGACATGGAAACTGACCATAACAATAGGGGGCTGGTGATGGTTGCCATGGAAACAGTCCGTAGCAACAGCAGGCTTGTGATGGTTGCCATGGAAACTGACCATAGGAATAACGGGCTGGTGATGGTTTCCATGGAAACTGACCATAGCCACAGCGGCTTGTGATGGTTAACATGGAATTTGATGGTAGAAACGGTAGCTGGTTATTGTTGCCATGGAAAATGACTACAGCACTGGGGGGGGGCTGGTGATGGTTGCCATGGAAACACTCCGTAGCAAGGGGAGCTGGTGATGGTTGACATGGAAACTGACCATTGCAATGGGGGCTGGTGATGGTTGCCATGGAAACTGACCATAACAATAGGGGGCTGGTGATGGTTGCCGTGGAAACAGTCCGTAGCAACAGCAGGCTTGTGATGGTTGCCATGGAAACAGACCATAGGAATAGCGGGCTGGTGATGGTTGCCATGGAAACTGGCCATACCAATAGGGGGCTCATGATGGTTGCCATGGAAACTGACCACAGCAACGGCAGCTGATGATGGTTGCCATGGAAACTGACCTTACCAGCAGGCTGGTAATGGTTGCCATGGAAATTGACCATAGCCACAGGGGGCTGGTGATGGTGGCCATCGAAACTGACCGTAGCAAGAGGGGGCTGGTGATGGTTGCCATGGAAAATTACCAATAGCAACGGGGCTGGTGATGGTTGCAATGGAAACTGACCATAGAAGCAGCGGGCTGGTGATGGTTGCCATGAAAACTGACCATAGCAACAGGGGCTGGTGATGGTTGCCATGGAAACTGACCGCAGCAACGGTAGCTGGTGATTGTTAACATGGAAACTGACTGTAGGAACAGGGGGCTGGTGATGGTTACCATGGAATCTGACCATAGCAACAGTGGGCTGGTGATGGTTGTCATGGAAATTGACCACAGGAACCTGTGCTGGTTGTGGTTGCCATGGAAACTGACCATAGCAAAAGGGGGTGGGTGACGGTTGCCATGGAAACGACCATAGCTACAGTAGGCTCGTGATGGTCGCCATGGAAACTGACTATAGCAACGGGGGCTGGTGATGGTTGCCATGGAAACTGACCATAGCCACAGGGGCAGGTGACGGTTTCCATGGAAACTGACCATTGCAATGGGGGCTGGTGATGGTTTCCATGGAAACTGACCATTGCAATGGGGGCTGGTGATGGTTGCCATGGAAACTGACAGTAAGAATAGCGGGCTGGTGATGGTTGACATGGAAACTGACCATAACAATAGGGGGCTGGTGATGGTTGCCATGGAAACAGTCCGTAGCAACAGCAGGCTTGTGATGGTTGCCATGGAAACTGACCATGGGAATAGCGGGCCGGTGATGGTTGCCATGGAAACTGACCATACCAATAGGGGGCTCATGATGGTTGCCATGGAAACTGACCACAGCAACGGCAGCTGATGATGGTTGCCATGGAAACTGACCTTACCAGCAGGCTGGTAATGGTTGCCATGGAAATTGACCATAGCCACAGGGGCAGGTGATGGTTTCCATGGAAACTGACCATAGCAACGGTAGCTGGTGATTGTTGCCATGGAAACTGACCATAGGAACAGGGGGCTGGTGGTGGTTGCCATGGAAACTGACCGTAGCAACAGCAGGCTCGTGATGGTTGCCATGGAAACTAACCGTAGCAATAGAGGGCTGGTGGTGGTTGACATGGAAACTGACCATAGCAACGGGGGCTGGTGATGGTTACCATGGAATCTGACCATAGCAACAGGGGGCTGGTGATGGTTGGCCTGAAAATTGACTGCAGCAACGGCAGCTGGTGATGGTTGCCATGGAAACTGACCGTAGCTGCAGCAGGCTGGTAATGGTTGCCATGAAAATTGAACATAGGAATAACGGGCTGGTGATGGTTGCCATGGAAACTGACCATAGCCACAGCGGCTTGTGATGGTTAACATGGAATTTGATGGTAGAAACGGTAGCTGGTTATTGTTGCCATGGAAAATGACTACAGCAACGGGGGGGGTTGTTGATGGTTGCCATGGAAACAGTCCGTAGCAAGGTGAGCCGGTGATGGTTGACATGGAAACTGACCATTGCAATGGGGGCTGGCGATGGTTGCCATGGAAACTGACCATAACAATAGGGGGCTGGTGATGGTTGCCATGGAAACAGTCCGTAGCAACAGCAGGCTTGTGATGGTTGCCATGGAAACTGACCATAGGAATAATGGGCTGGTGATGGTTGCCATGGAAACTGACCATAGCCACAGCGGCTTGTGATGGTTAACATGGAATTTGATGATAGAAACGGTAGCTGGTTATTGTTGCCATGGAAAATGACTACAGCAACGGGGGGGGGCTGGTGATGGTTGCCATGGAAACAGTCCGTAGCAAGGGGAGCTGGTGATGGTTGACGTGGAAACTGACATTACCAATAGGGGGCTCATGATGGTTGCCATGGAAACTGACCACGGCAACGGCAGCTGATGATGGTTGCCATGGAAACTGACCTTACCAGCAGGCTGGTAATGGTTGCCATGGAAATTGAACATAAGAACGGGAGCTGGTTGTGGTTGCCATGGAAGCAGCCCGTAGCAAGGGGAGCTGGTGATGGTTTCCATGAAAACTGTCCATAGCAACGGGGGCTGGTGATGTTTGTCATGGAAACTGACCATAGCAACAGCAGGTTGGTGATGGTTGCCATGGAAATTGACCATAGGAACAGGAGCTGGTTGTGGTTGCCATGGAAACAGCCCGTAGCAAGGGGAGATGGTGATGGTTTCCATGGAAACTTACCGTTGTAACGGGAGTTGATGATGGTTGCCATCGAAACTGACCGTAGCAACAAGGGGAGGCAGGTGATTGTTGCCATGGAAACTGACCATAGGAAGAGGGGCCGGTGATGGTTGCCATTGAAATTGATTGTAGCAACGGTAGCTGGTGATTGTTGCCATGGACTACTGACCGTAGCAACAGCAGGCTCATGATGGTTTCCATGGAAACTAACCATAGCAATAGGGGGCTGGTGATGGCTGCCATGGAAACTGACCATAGCAACATGGGGCTGGTGATGCTTGCCATGGAAACTGATTGTAGGAAAAGGGGGGCAGGTGATGGTTGCCATGGAAACTGACCATAGCAATGGGGGCTGGTGATGGTTGACATGGAAACTGACCATTGCAATGGGGGCTGGTGATGGTTGCCATGGAAACAGTCCGTAGCAACAGCAGGCTTGTGATGGTTGCCATGGAAACTGACCATAGGAATAGCGGGCTGGTGATGGTTGCCATGGAAACCGACCACAGCAACGGCAGCTGATGATGGTTGCCATGGAAACTGACCTTACCAGCAGGCTGGTAATGGTTGCCATGGAAATTGACCATAGGAACAGGAGCTGGTTGTGGTTGCCATGGAAACAGCCCGTAGAAAGGGGAGATGGTGATGGTTTCCATGGAAACTTACCGTTGTAATGGGAGTTGATGATGGTTGCCATGGAAACTGACCGAAGCAACAAGGGGGTTGCAGGTGATTGTTGCCATGGAAACTGACCATAGGAATAGCGGGCTGGTGATGGTTGCCATGGAAACTGACCATAGGAATACCGGGCTGGTGATGGTTGACATGGAAACTGACCATACCAATAGGGGGCTCATGATGGTTGCCATGGAAACTTACCACAGCAACGGCAGCTGATGATGGTTGCCATGGAAACTGACCTCACCAGCAGGCTGGTAATGCTTGCCATGGAAATTGACCATAGCCACAGGGGCAGGTGATGGTTTCCATGGAAACTGACCATAGCAACGGTAGCTGGTGATTGTTGCCATGGAAACTGACCATAGCAACAGGGGGCTGGTGGTGGTTGCCATGGAAACTGACCGTAGCAACAGCAGGCTCGTGATGGTTGCCATGGAAACTAAAGGTACCAATAGACGGCTGGTGGTGGTTGCCATGGAAACTGACCATAGCAACGGGGACTGGTGATGGTTGTCATGGAAACTGACCGTAGCAACAGCAGGTTGGTGATGGTTGCCATGGAAATTGACCATAGGAACAGGAGCTGGTTGTGGTTGCCATGGAAACAGTCCGTAGCAAGGGGAGCTGGTGATGGTTTCCATGGAAACTTACCGTTGTAACGGGAGCTGATGATGGTTGCAATGGAAACTGACCATAGGAACAGGGGCTGGTGATGGTTGCCATGGAAATAGACCGTAGCAACAAGGGGGGGAAGGTGATTGTTGCCATGGAAACTGACCATAGGAACAGGGGGCCGGTGATGGTTGCCATGGAAACTGACCGCAGCAACGGTAGCTGGTGATGGTTGCCATGGAAACTGACCGCAGCAACGGTAGCTGGTGATGGTTGCCATGGAAACTGACTGTAGGAACAGGAGGCTGGTGATGGTTACCATGGAATCTGACCATAGCAACAGGAGGCTGGTGATGGTTGGCCTGAAAATTGACCGCAGCAACGGCAGCTGGTGATAGTTTCCATGGAAACTGACCATAACAATAGGGGGCTGTTGATGGTTGTCATGGAAGCTGACCATAGCAACAGCAGGTTGGTGATGGTTGCCATGGAAATTGACCATAGGAACAGGTGCTGGTTGCGGTTGCCATGGAAACAGCCCGTAGCAAGGGGAGATGGTGATGGTTTCCATGGAAACTTACCGTTGTAACGGGAGTTGATGATGGTTGCCATGGAAACTGACCGTAGCAACAAGGGGGTTGCAGGTGGTTGTTGCCATGGAAACTGACCATAGGAACAGGGGCCGGTGATGGTTGCCATGGAAATTGACTGTAGCAACGGTAGCTGGTGATTGTTGCCATAGAAACTGACCGTAGCAACAGCAGGCTCATGATGGTTTCCATGGAAACTAACCATAGCAATAGGGGGCTGGTGATGGCTGCCATGGAAACTGACCATAGCAACATGGGGCTGGTGATGCTTGCCATGGAAACTGACCATAGGAACAGGGGGGCAGATGATGGTTGCCATGGAAACTGACCATAGCAAGAGGGGGCTGGTGATGGTTGCCATAGAAAATTACCAATAGCAACGGGGCTGGTGATGGTTGCAATGGAAACTGACCATAGAAGCAGCGGGCTGGTGATGGTTGCCATGAAAACTGACCATAGCAACAGGGGCTGGTGATGGTTGCCATGGAAACTGACCGCAGCAACGGTAGCTGGTGATTGTTAACATGGAAACTGACTGTAGGAACAGGGGGCTGGTGATGGTTACCATGGAATCTGACCATAGCAACAGTGGGCTGGTGATGGTTGTCATGGAAATTGACCATAGGAACCTGTGCTGGTTGTGGTTGCCAAAGAAACTGACCATAGCAAAAGGGGGTGGGTGACGGTTGCCATGGAAATGACCATAGCTACAGTAGGCTCGTGATGGTCGCCATGGAAACTGACTATAGCAACGGGGGCTGGTGATGGTTGCCATGGAAACTGACCATAGCCACAGGGGCAGGTGACGGTTTCCATGGAAACTGACCATTGCAATGGGGGCTGGTGATGGTTGCCATGGAAACTGACAGTAGGAATAGCGGGCTGGTGATTGTTGACATGGAAACTGAGCATAACAATAGGGGGCTGGTGATAGTTGCCATGGAAACAGTCCGTAGCAACAGCAGGCTTGTGATGGTTGCCATGGAAACTGACCATGGGAATAGCGGGCTGGTGATGGTTGCCATGGAAACTGACCATACCAATAGGGGGCTCATGATGGTTGCCATGGAAACTGACCACAGCAATGGCAGCTGATGATGGTTGCCATGGAAACTGACCTTACCAGCAGGCTGGTAATGGTTGCCATGGAAATTGACCATAGCCACAGGGGCATGTGAGGGTTTCCATGGAAACTGACCATAGCAACAGGGGGCTGGTGGTGGTTGCCATGGAAACTGACCGTAGCAACAGCAGGCTCGTGATGGTTGCCATGGAAACTAAACGTACCAATAGACGGCTGGTGGTGGTTGCCATGGAAACTGACCGTAGCAACAGGGGGCTGGTGATGGTTGTCATGGAAACTGACCGTAGCAACAGCAGGTTGGTGATGGTTGCCATGGAAATTGACCATAGGAACAGGAGGTGGTTGTGGTTGCCATGGAAACAGTCCGTAGCAAGGGGAGCTGGTGATGGTTTCCATGGAAACTTACCGTTGTAACGGGAGCTGATGATGGTTGCAATGGAAAATGACCATAGGAACAGGGGCTGGTGATGGTTGCCATGGAAACTGACCGTAGCAACAAGGGGGGGGCAGGTGATTGTTGCCATGGAAACTGACCATAGGAACAGGGGGCCGGTGATGGTTGCCATGGAAACTGACCGCAGCAACGGTAGCTAGTGATGGTTGCCATGGAAACTGACTGTAGGAACAGGAGGCTGGTGATGGTTACCATGGAATCTGACCATAGCAACAGGGGGCTGGTGATGGTTGGCCTGAAAATTGACCGCAGCAACGGCAGCTGGTGATGGTTGCCATGGAAACTGACCATAACAATAGGGGACTGGTGATGGTTGTCATGGAAACTGACCATAGCAACAGCAGGTTGGTGATGGTTGCCATGGAAATTGACCATAGGAACAGGAGCTGGTTGTGGTTGCCATGGAAACAGCCCGTAGGAAGGGGAGATGATGATGGTTTCCATGGAAACTTACCGTTGTAACGGGAGTTGATGATGGTTGCCATGGAAACTGACCGTAGCAACAAGGGGGGGGCAGGTGATTGTTGCCATGGAAACTGACCATAGGAACAGGGGCCGGTGATGGTTGCCATGGAAATTGACTGTAGCAACGGTAGCTGGTGATTGTTGCCATGGAAACTGACCGTAGCAACAGCAGGCTCATGATGGTTTCCATGGAAACTAACCATAGCAATAGGGGGCTGGTGATGGCTGCCATGGAAACTGACCATAGCAACATGGGGCTGGTGATGCTTGCCATGGAAACTGATTGTAGGAAAAGGGGGGCAGGTGATGGTTGCCATGGAAACTGACCATAGCAATGGGGGCTGGTGATGGTTGCCATGGAAACTGACAGTAGGAATAGCGGGCTGGTGATGGTTGACATGGAAACTGACCATAACAATAGGGGGCTGGTGATGGTTGCCATGGAAACAGTCCGTAGCAACAGCAGGCTTGTGATGGTTGCCATGGAAACTGACCATAGGAATAACGGGCTGGTGATGGTTTCCATGGAAACTGACCATAGCCACAGCGGCTTGTGATGGTTAACATGGAATTTGATGGTAGAAACGGTAGCTGGTTATTGTTGCCATGGAAAATGACTACAGCACTGGGGGGGGGGCTGGTGATGGTTGCCATGGAAACACTCCGTAGCAAGGGGAGCTGGTGATGGTTGACATGGAAACTGACCATTGCAACATGGGGCTGGTGATGGTTGCCATGGAAACTGACCATAACAATAGGGGGCTGGTGATGGTTGCCGTGGAAACAGTCCGTAGCAACAGCAGGCTTGTGATGGTTGCCATGGAAACAGACCATAGGAATAGCGGGCTGGTGATGGTTGCCATGGAAACTGGCCATACCAATAGGGGGCTCATGATTGTTGCCATCTAAACTGACCACAGCAACGGCAGCTGATGATGGTTGCCATGGAAACTGACCTTACCAGCAGGCTGGTAATGGTTGCCATGGAAATTGACCATAGCCACAGGGGGCTGGTGATGGCGGCCATCGAAACTGACCGTAGCAAGAGGGGGCTGGTGATGGTTGCCATAGAAAATTACCAATAGCAACGGGGCTGGTGATGGTTGCAATGGAAACTGACCATAGAAGCAGCGGGCTGGTGATGGTTGCCATGAAAACTGACCATAGCAACAGGGGCTGGTGATGGTTGCCATGGAAACTGACCGCAGCAACGGTAGCTGGTGATTGTTAACATGGAAACTGACTGTAGGAACAGGGGGCTGGTGATGGTTACCATGGAATCTGACCATAGCAACAGTGGGCTGGTGATGGTTGTCATGGAAATTGACCACAGGAACCTGTGCTGGTTGTGGTTGCCATGGAAACTGACCATAGCAAAAGGGGGTGGGTGACGGTTGCCATGGAAACGACCATAGCTACAGTAGGCTCGTGATGGTCGCCATGGAAACTGACTATAGCAACGGGGGCTGGTGATGGTTGCCATGGAAACTGACCATAGCCACAGGGGCAGGTGACGGTTTCCATGGAAACTGACCATTGCAATGGGGGCTGGTGATGGTTTCCATGGAAACTGACCATTGCAATGGGGGCTGGTGATGGTTGCCATGGAAACTGACAGTAGGAATAGCGGGCTGGTGATGGTTGACATGGAAACTGACCATAACAATAGGGGGCTGGTGATGGTTGCCATGGAAACAGTCCGTAGCAACAGCAGGCTTGTGATGGTTGCCATGGAAACTGACCATGGGAATAGCGGGCCGGTGATGGTTGCCATGGAAACTGACCATACCAGTAGGGGGCTCATGATGGTTGCCATGGAAACTGACCACAGCAACGGCAGCTGATGATGGTTGCCATGGAAACTGACCTTACCAGCAGGCTGGTAATGGTTGCCATGGAAATTGACCATAGCCACAGGGGCAGGTGATGGTTTCCATGGAAACTGACCATAGCAACGGTAGCTGGTGATTGTTGCCATGGAAACTGACCATAGGAACAGGGGGCTGGTGGTGGTTGCCATGGAAACTGACCGTAGCAACAGCAGGCTCGTGATGGTTGCCATGGAAACTAACCGTAGCAATAGAGGGCTGGTGGTGGTTGACATGGAAACTGACCATAGCAACGGGGGCTGGTGATGGTTGTCATGGAAACTGACCGTAGCAACAGCAGGTTGGTGATGGTTGCCATGGAAATTGACCATAGGAACAGGAGCTGGTTGTGGTTGCCATGGAAACAGTCCGTAGCAAGGGGAGCTGGTGATGGTTTCCATGGAAACTTACCGTTGTAACGGGAGCTGATGACGGTTGCAATGGAAACTGACCATAGGAACAGGGGCTGGTGATGGTTGCCATGGAAACTGACCGTAGCAACAAGGGGGGGGGCAGGTGATTGTTGCCATGGAAACTGAGCATTGGAACAGGGGCCGGTGGTGGTTTCCATGGAAACTGACCGCAGCAACGGTAGCTGGTGATGGTTGCAATGGAAACTGACTGTAGGAGCAGGAGGCTGGTGATGGTTACCATGGAATCTGACCATAGCAACAGGGGGCTGGTGATGGTTGGCCTGAAAATTGACCGCAGCAACGGCAGCTGGTGATGGTTGCCATGGAAACTGACCATAACAATAGGGGGCTGGTGATGGTTGTCATGGAAACTGACCATAGCAACAGCAGGTTGGTGATGGTTGCCATGGAAATTGACCATAGGAACAGGAGCTGGTTGCGGTTGCCATGGAGACAGCCCGTAGCAAGGGGAGATGGTGATGGTTTCCATGGAAACTTACCGTTGTAACGGGAGTTGATGATGGTTGCCATGGAAACTGACCGTAGCAACAAGGGGGGGCAGGTGATTGTTGCCATGGAAACTGACCATAGGAAGAGGGGCCTATGATGGTTGCCATGGAAATTGACTGTAGCAACGGTAGCTGGTGATTGTTGCCATGGAAACTGACCGTAGCAACAGCAGGCTCATGATGGTTTCCATGGAAACTAACCATAGCAATAGGGGGCTGGTGATGGCTGCCATGGAAACTGACCATAGCAACATGGGGCTGGTGATGCTTGCCATGGAAACTGATTGTAGGAACAGGGGGGCAGGTGATGGTTGCCATGGAAACTGACCATAGCAATGGGGGCTGGTGATGGTTGCCATGGAAACTGACAGTAGGAATAGCGGGCTGGTGATGGTTGACATGGAAACTGACCATAACAATAGGGGGCTGGTGATTGTTGCCATGGAAACAGTCCGTAGCAACAGCAGGCTTGTGATGGTTGCCATGGAAACTGACCATAGGAATAACGGGCTGGTGATGGTTGCCATGGAAACTGACAATAGCCACAGCGGCTTGTGATGGTTAACATGGAATTTGATGGTAGAAACGGTAGCTGGTTATTGTTGCCATGGAAAATGACTACAGCAACGGGGGGGGGGGGCTGGTGATGGTTGCCATGGAAACAGTCCGTAGCAAGGGGAGCTGGTGATGGTTGACATGGAAACTGACCATTGCAATGGGGGCTGGTGATGGTTGCCATGGAAACTGACCATAACAATAGGGGGCTGGTGATGGTTGCCATGGAAACAGTCCGTAGCAACAGCAGGCTTGTGATGGTTGCCATGGAAACTGACCATAGGAATAGCGGGCTGGTGATGGTTGCCATGGAAACTGACCATACCAATAGGGGGCTCATGATGGTTGCCATGGATACTGACCACAGCAACGGCAGCTGATGATGGTTGCCATGGAAACTGACCTTACCAGCAGGCTGGTAATGGTTGCCACGGAAATTGACCATAGCCACAGGGGCAGGTGATGGTTTCCATGGAAACTGACCATAGCAACGGTAGTTGGTGATGGTTGCCATGGAAACTGACCATAGCAACAGGGGGCTGGTGGTGGTTGCCATGGAAACTGACCGTAGCAACAGCAGGCTCGTGATGGTTGCCATGGAAACTAACCGTAGCAATAGAGGGCTGGTGGTGGTTGACATGGAAACTGACCATAGCAACGGGGGCTGCTGATGGTTGTCATGGAAACTGACCGTAGCAACAGCAAGTTGGTGATGGTTGCCATGGAAATTGACCATAGGAACAGGAGCTGGTTGTGGTTGCCATGGAAACTGTCCGTAGCAAGGGGAGCTGGTGATGGTTTCCATGGAAACTTACCGTTGTAACGGGAGCTGATGATGGTTGCAATGGAAACTTACCTTAGGAACAGGGGCTGGTGATGGTTGCCATGGAAACTGACCGTAGCAACAATGGGGGGGCAGGTGATTGTTGCCATGGAATCTGACCATAGGAACAGGGGGCCGGTGATGGTTGCAATGGAAACTGACCATAACAATAGGGGGCTGGTGATGGTTGTCATGGAAACTGACCATAGCAACAGCAGGTTGGTGATGGTTGCCATGGAAATTGACCATAGGAACAGGTGCTGGTTGTGGTTGCCATGGAAACAGTCCGTAGCAAGGGGAGATGGTGATGGTTTCCATGGAAACTTACCGTTGTAACGGGAGCTGATGATGGTTGCAATGGAAACTGACCATAGGAACAGGGGCTGGTGATGGTTGCCATGGAAACTGACCGTAGCAACAAGGAGGGGGGCAGGTGATTGTTGCCATGGAAACTGAGCATTGGAACAGGGGCCGGTGGTGGTTGCCATGGAAACTGACCGCAGCAACGGTAGCTGGTGATGGTTGCAATGGAAACTGACTGTAGGAGCAGGAGGCTGGTGATGGTTACCATGGAATCTGACCATAGCAACAGGGGGCTGGTGATGGTTGGCCTGAAAATTGACCGCAGCAACGGCAGCTGGTGATGGTTGCCATGGAAACTGACCATAACAATAGGGGGCTGGTGATGGTTGTCATGGAAACTGACCATAGCAACAGCAGGTTGGTGATGGTTGCCATGGAAATTGACCATAGGAACAGGAGCTGGTTGCGGTTGCCATGGAGACAGCCCGTAGCAAGGGGAGATGGTGATGGTTTCCATGGAAACTTACCGTTGTAACGGGAGTTGATGATGGTTGCCATGGAAACTGACCGTAGCAACAAGGGGGGGGCAGGTGATTGTTGCCATGGAAACTGACCATAGGAAGAGGGGCCTATGATGGTTGCCATGGAAATTGACTGTAGCAACGGTAGCTGGTGATTGTTGCCATGGAAACTGACCGTAGCAACAGCAGGCTCATGATGGTTTCCATGGAAACTAACCATAGCAATAGGGGGCTGGTGATGGCTGCCATGGAAACTGACCATAGCAACATGGGGCTGGTGATGCTTGCCATGGAAACTGATTGTAGGAACAGGGGGGCAGGTGATGGTTGCCATGGAAACTGACCATAGCAATGGGGGCTGGTGATGGTTGCCATGGAAACTGACAGTAGGAATAGCGGGCTGGTGATGGTTGACATGGAAACTGACCATAACAATAGGGGGCTGGTGATTGTTGCCATGGAAACAGTCCGTAGCAACAGCAGGCTTGTGATGGTTGCCATGGAAACTGACCATAGGAATAACGGGCTGGTGATGGTTGCCATGGAAACTGACCATAGCCACAGCGGCTTGTGATGGTTAACATGGAATTTGATGGTAGAAACGGTAGCTGGTTATTGTTGCCATGGAAAATGACTACAGCAACGGGGGGGGGGGGCTGGTGATGGTTGCCATCGAAACAGTCCGTAGCAAGGGGAGCTGGTGATGGTTGACATGGAAACTGACCATTGCAATGGGGGCTGGTGATGGTTGCCATGGAAACTGACCATAACAATAGGGGGCTGGTGATGGTTGCCATGGAAACAGTCCGTAGCAACAGCAGGCTTGTGATGGTTGCCATGGAAACTGACCATAGGAATAGCGGGCTGGTGATGGTTGCCATGGAAACTGACCATACCAATAGGGGGCTCATGATGGTTGCCATGGATACTGACCACAGCAACGGCAGCTGATGATGGTTGCCATGGAAACTGACCTTACCAGCAGGCTGGTAATGGTTGCCACGGAAATTGACCATAGCCACAGGGGCAGGTGATGGTTTCCATGGAAACTGACCATAGCAACGGTAGTTGGTGATGGTTGCCATGGAAACTGACCATAGCAACAGGGGGCTGGTGGTGGTTGCCATGGAAACTGACCGTAGCAACAGCAGGCTCGTGATGGTTGCCATGGAAACTAACCGTAGCAATAGAGGGCTGGTGGTGGTTGACATGGAAACTGACCATAGCAACGGGGGCTGGTGATGGTTGTCATGGAAACTGACCGTAGCAACAGCAAGTTGGTGATGGTTGCCATGGAAATTGACCATAGGAACAGGAGCTGGTTGTGGTTGCCATGGAAACTGTCCGTAGCAAGAGGAGCTGGTGATGGTTTCCATGGAAACTTACCGTTGTAACGGGAGCTGATGATGGTTGCAATGGAAACTTACCTTAGGAACAGGGGCTGGTGATGGTTGCCATGGAAACTGACCGTAGCAACAAGGGGGGGGCAGGTGATTGTTGCCATGGAATCTGACCATAGGAACAGGGGGCCGGTGATGGTTGCCATGGAAACTGACCGCAGCAACAGTAGCTGGTGATGGTTGCCATGGAAACTGACTGTAGGAACAAGGGGGGGCAGGTGATTGTTGCCATGGAATCTGACCATAGCAACAGGGGGCTGGTGATGGTTGGCATGAAACTTGACCGCAGCAACGGCAGCTGGTGATGGTTGCAATGGAAACTGACCATAATAATAGGGGGCTGGTGATGGTTGTCATGGAAACTGACCATAGCAACAGCAGGTTGGTGATGGTTGCCATGGAAATTGACCATAGGAACAGGAGCTGGTTGTGGTTGCCATGGAAACAGCCCGTAGCAAGGGGAGATGGTGATGGTTTCCATGGAAACCTACCGTTGTAACGGGAGTTGATGATGGTTGCCATGGAAACTGACCGTAGCAACAAGGGGCGGCAGGTGATTGTTGCCATGGAAACTGACCATAGGAACAGGGGCCGGTGATGGTTGCCATGGAAATTGACTGTAGCAACGGTAGCTGGTAATTGTTGCCATGGAAACCGACCGTAGCAACAGCAGGCTCATGATAGTTTCCATGGAAACTAACCATAGCAATAGGGGGCTGGTGATGGCTGCCATGGAAACTGACCATAGCAACATGGGGCTGGTGATGCTTGCCATGGAAACTGACTGTAGGAACAGGGGGGCATGTGATGGTTGCCATGGAAACTGACCATAGCAATGGGGGCTGGTGATGGGTTCCATGGAAACTGACAGTAGGAATAGCGGGCTGGTGATGGTTGACATGGAAACTGACCATAACAATAGGGGGCTGGTGATGGTTGCCATGGAAACAGTCCGTAGCAACAGCAGGCTTGTGATGGTTGCCATGGAAACTGACCATAGGAATAACGGGCTGGTGATGGTTGCCATGGAAACTGACCATAGCCACAGCGGCTTGTGATGGTTAACATGGAATTTGATGGTAGAAACGGTAGCTGGTTATTGTTGCCATGGAAAATGACTACAGCAACGGGGGCTGTTGGTGATGGTTGCCATGGAAACAGTCCGTAGCAAGGGGTGCTGGTGATGGTTGACATGGAAACTAACCATTGCAATGGGGCTGGTGATGGTTGCCATGGAAACTGACCATAACAATAGGGGGCTGGTGATGGTTGCCATGGAAACTGACCATACCAATAGGGGGCTCATGATGGTTGCCATGGAAACTGACCACAGCAACGGCAGCTGATGATGGTTGCCATGGAAACTGACCTTACCAACAGGCTGGTAATGGTTGCCATGGAAATTGACCATAGCCACAGGGGCAGGCGATGGTTTCCATGGAAACTGACCATAGCAACGGTAGCTGGTGATTGTTGCCATGGAAACTGACCATAGCAACAGGGGGCTGGTGGTGGTTGCCATGGAAACTGACCATAGCAACAGCAGGCTCGTGGTGGTTGCCATGGAAACTAACCGTAGCAATAGAGGGCTGGTCGTGGTTGACATGGAAACTGACCATAGCAACGGGGGCTGGCGATGGTTGTCACGGAAACTGACCGTAGCAACAGCAGGTTGGTGATGGTTGCCATGGAAATTAACCATAGGAACAGGAGCTGGTTGTGGTTGCCATGGAAACAGTCCGTAGCAAGGGGAGCTGGTGATGGTTTCCATGGAAACTTACCGTTGTAACGGGAGGTGATGATGGTTGCAATGGAAACTGACCATAGGAACAGGGGCTGCTGATGGTTGCCATGGAAACTGACCGTAGCAACCAGGGGGGGGCAGGTGATTGTTGCCATGGAAACTGACCATAGGAACAGGGGCCGGTGATGGTTGCCATGGAAACTGACCGCAGCAACGGTAGCTGGTGATGGTTGCCATAGAAACTGACTGTAGGAACAGGAGGCTGGTGATGGTTACCATGGAATCTGACCATAGCAACAGGGGGCTGGTGATGGTTGGCCTGAAAATTGACCGCAGCAACGGCAGCTGGTGATGGTTGCCATGGAAACTGACCGTAGCTGCAGCAGGCTGGTAATGGTTGCCATGAAAATTGAACATAGGAATAACGGGCTGGTGATGGTTGCCATGGAAACTGACCATAGCCACAGCGGCTTGTGATGGTTAACATGGAATTTGATGGTAGAAACGGTAGCTGGTTATTGTTGCCATGGAAAATGACTACAGCAACGGGGGGGGTTGGTGATGGTTGCCATGGAAACAGTCCGTAGCAAGGAGAGCCGGTGATGGTTGACATGGAAACTGACCATTGCAATGGGGGCTGGCGATGGTTGCCATGGAAACTGACCATAACAATAGGGGGTTGGTGATGGTTGCCATGGAAACAGTCCGTAGCAACAGCAGGCTTGTGATGGTTGCCATGGAAACTGACCATAGGAATAATGGGCTGGTGATGGTTGCCATGGAAACTGACCATAGCCACAGCGGCTTGTGATGGTTAACATGGAATTTGATGGTAGAAACGGTAGCTGGTTATTGTTGCCATGGAAAATGACTACAGCAACGGGGGGGGGCTGGTGATGGTTGCCATGGAAACAGTCCGTAGCAAGGGAAGCTGGTGATGGTTGACATGGAAACTGACCATACCAATAGGGGGCTCATGATGGTTGCCATGGAAACTGACCACGGCAACGGCAGCTGATGATGGTTGCCATGGAAACTGACCTTACCAGCAGGCTGGTAATGGTTGCCATGGAAATTGAACATAAGAACGGGAGCTGGTTGTGGTTGCCATGGAAGCAGCCCGTAGCAAGGGGAGCTGGTGATGGTTTCCATGAAAACTGACCATAGCAACGGGGGCTGGTGATGTTTGTCATGGAAACTGACCATAGCAACAGCAGGTTGGTGATGGTTGCCATGGAAATTGACCATAGGAACAGGAGCTGGTTGTGGTTGCCATGGAAACAGCCCGTAGCAAGGGGAGATGGTGATGGTTTCCATGGAAACTTACCGTTGTAACGGGAGTTGATGATGGTTGCCATCGAAACTGACCGTAGCAACAAGGGGGGGCAGGTGATTGTTGCCATGGAAACTGACCATAGGAACAGGGGCCGGTGATGGTTGCCATTGAAATTGATTGTAGCAACGGTAGCTGGTGATTGTTGCCATGGAAACTGACCGTAGCAACAGCAGGCTCATGATGGTTTCCATGGAAACTAACCATAGCAATAGGGGGCTGGTGATGGCTGCCATGGAAACTGACCATAGCAACATGGGGCTGGTGATGCTTGCCATGGAAACTGATTGTAGGAAAAGGGGGGCAGGTGATGGTTGCCATGGAAACTGACCATAGCAATGGGGGCTGGTGATGGTTGCCATGGAAACTGACAGTAGGAATAGCGGGCTGGTGATGGTTGACATGGAAACTGACCATAACAATAGGGGGCTGGTGATGGTTGCCATGGAAACAGTCCGTAGCAACAGCAGGCTTGTGATGGTTGCCATGGAAACTGACAATAGGAATAACGGGCTGGTGATGGTTTCCATGGAAACTGACCATAGCCACAGCGGCTTGTGATGGTTAACATGGAATTTGATGGTAGAAACGGTAGCTGGTTTTTGTTGCCATGGAAAATGACTACAGCACTGGGGGGGGCTGGTGATGGTTGTCATGGAAATTGACCATAGGAACCTGTGCTGGTTGTGGTTGCCATGGAAACTGACCATAGCAAAAGGGGGTGGGTGACGGTTGCCATGGAAACGACCATAGCTACAGTAGGCTCGTGATGGTCGCCATGGAAACTGACTATAGCAACGGGGGCTGGTGATGGTTGCCATGGAAACTGACCATAGCCACAGGGGCAGGTGACGGTTTCCATGGAAACTGACCATTGCAATGGGGGCTGGTGATGGTTTCCATGGAAACTGACCATTGCAATGGGGGCTGGTGATGGTTGCCATGGAAACTGACAGTAGGAATAGCGGGCTGGTTCTGGTTGCCATGGAAACAGACCATACCAATAGGGGGCTCATGATGGTTGCCATGGAAACTGACCACGGCAACGGCAGCTGATGATGGTTGCCATGGAAACTGACCTTACCAGCAGGCTGGTAATGGTTGCCATGGAAATTGACTATAGGAACAGGAGCTGGTTGTGGTTGCCATGGAACCTGACCATAGCAATAGGGGGCTGGTGACGGTTGCCATGGAAACTGACTATAGCAACAGTGGGCTGTGATGGTTGCCATGGAAACTGACAGTAGGAAAAGCGGGCTGGTGATGGTTGACATGGAAACTGACCATAACAATAGGGGGCTGGTGATGGTTGCCATGGAAACAGTCCGTAGCAACAGCAGGCTTGTGATGGTTGCCATGGAAACTGACCATAGGAATACCGGGCTGGTGATGGTTTCCATGGAAACTGACCATAGCCACAGCGGCTTGTGATGGTTAACATGGAATTTGATGGTAGAAACGTTAGCTGGTTATTGTTGCCATGGAAAATGACTACAGCAACGGGGGGGGCTGGTTATGGTTGCCATGGAAACAGTCCGTAGCAAGGGGAGCTGGTGATGGTTGACATGGAAACTGACCATTGCAATGGGGGCTGGTGATGGCTGACATGGAAACTGACCATAACAATAGGGGGCTGGTGATTGTTGCCATGGAAACAGTCCGTAGCAACAGCAGGCTTGTGATGGTTGCCATGGAAACTGACCATAGGAATAGCGGGCTGGTGATGGTTGACATGGAAACTGACCATACCAATAGGGGGCTCATGATGGTTGCCATGGAAACTGACCACAGCAACGGCAGCTGATGATGGTTGCCATGGAAACTGACCTTACCAGCAGGCTGCAAATGGTTGCCATGGAAATTGAACATAGGAATAACGGGCTGGTGATGGTTGCCATGGAAACTGACCATAGCCACAGCGGCTTGTGATGGTTAACATGGAATTTGATGGTAGAAACGTTAGCTGGTTATTGTTGCCATGGAAAATGACTACAGCAACGGGGGGGGCTGGTGATGGTTGCCATGGAAACAGTCCATACCAAGGGGAGCTGGTGATGGTTGACATGGAAACTGACCATTGCAATGGGGGCTGGTGATGGTTGCCATGGAAACTGACCATAACAATAGGGGGCTGGTGATGGTTGCCGTGGAAACAGTCCGTAGCAACAGCAGGCTTGTGATGGTTGCCATGGAAACTGACCATAGGAATAGCGGGCTGGTGATGGTTGCCATGGAAACTGGCCATACCAGTTGGGGGCTCATGATGGTTGCCATGGAAACTGACCACAGCAACGGCAGCTGATGATGGTTGCCATGGAAACTGACCTTAACAGCAGGCTGGTAATGGTTGCCATGGAAATTAACCATAGCCACAGGGGGCTGGTGATGGTTGCCATCGAAACTGACCGTAGCAAGAGGGGGCTGGTGATGGTTGCCATAGAAAATTACCAATAGCAACGGGGCTGGTGATGGTTGCAATGGAAACTGACCATAGAAGCAGCGGGCTGGTGATGGTTGCCATGAAAACTGACCATAGCAACAGGGGCTGGTGATGGTTGCCATGGAAACTGACCGCAGCAACGGTAGCTGGTGATTGTTAACATGGAAAGTGACTGTAGGAACAGGGGGCTGGTGATGGTTACCATGGAATCTGACCATAGCAACAGTGGGCTGGTAATGGTTGCCATGGAAATTGACCATAGGAACCTGTGCTGGTTGTGGTTGCCATGGAAACTGACCATAGCAAAAGGGGGTGGGTGACGGTTGCCATGGAAACGACCATAGCTACAGCAGGCTCGTGATGGTCGCCATGGAAACTGACTATAGCAACGGGGGCTGGTGATGGTTGCCATGGAAACTGACCATAGCCACAGGGGCAGGTGACGGTTTCCATGGAAACTGACCATTGCAATGGGGGCTGGTGATGGTTTCCATGGAAACTGACCATTGCAATGGGGGCTGGTGATGGTTGCCATGGAAACTGACAGTAGGAATAGCGGGCTGGTGATGGTTGCCATGGAAACTGACCATACCAATAAGGGGCTCATGATGGTTGCCATGGAAACTGACCACGGCAACGGCAGCTGATGATGGTTGCCATGGAAACTGACCTTACCAGCAGGCTGGTAATGGTTGCCATGGAAATTGACTATAGGAACAGGAGCTGGTTGTGGTTGCCATGGAAACTGACCATAGCAATAGGGGGCTGGTGACGGTTGCCATGGAAACTGACTATAGCAACAGTGGGCTGTGATGGTTGCCATGGAAACTGACAGTAGGAAAAGCGGGCTGGTGATGGTTGACATGGAAACTGACCATAACAATAGGGGGCTGGTGATGGTTGCCATGGAAACAGTCCGTAGCAACAGCAGGCTTGTGATGGTTGCCATGGAAACTGACCATAGGAATAACGGGCTGGTGATGGTTGCCATGAAAACTGACCATAGCCACAGCGGCTTGTGATGGTTAACATGGAATTTGATGGTAGAAACGGTAGCTGGTTATTGTTGCCATGGAAAATGACTACAGCAACGGGGAGGGCTGGTGATGGTTGCCATGGAAACAGTCCGTAGCAAGGGGAGCTGGTGATGGTTGACATGGAAACTGACCATTGCAATGGGGGCTGGTGATGGCTGACATGGAAACTGACCATAACAATAGGGGGCTGGTGATTGTTGCCATGGAAACAGTCCGTAGCAACAGCAGGCTTGTGATGGTTGCCATGGAAACTGACCATAGGAATAGCGGGCTGGTGATGGTTGACATGGAAACTGACCATACCAATAGGGGGCTCATGATGGTTGCCATGGAAACTGACCACAGCAACGGCAGCTGATGATGGTTGCCATGGAAACTGACCTTACCGGCAGGCTGCAAATGGTTGCCATGGAAATTGAACATAGGAATAACGGGCTGGTGATGGTTTCCATGGAAACTGACCATAGCCACAGCGGCTTGTGATGGTTAACATGGAATTTGATGGTAGAAACGTTAGCTGGTTATTGTTGCCATGGAAAATGACTACAGCAACGGGGGGGGCTGGTGATGGTTGCCATAGAAACAGTCCATACCAAGGGGAGCTGGTGATGGTTGACATGGAAACTGACCATTGCAATGGGGGCTGGTGATGGTTGCCATGGAAACTGACCATAACAATAGGGGGCTGGTGATGGTTGCCATGGAAACTGACCGTAGCAACAAGGGGGGGCAGGTGATTGTTGCCATGGAAACTGACCATAGGAACAGGGGCCGGTGATGGTTGCCATGGAAACTGACCACAGCAATGGTAGCTGGTGATTGTTAACATGGAAACTGACTGTAGGAACAGGGGGCTGGTGATGGTTACCATGGAATCTGACCATAGCAACAGTGGGCTGGTGATGGTTGTCATGGAAATTGACCATAGGAACCTGTGCTGGTTGTGGTTGCCATGGAAACTGACCATAGCCACAGGGGCAGGTGACGGTTTCCATGGAAACTGACCATTGCAACGGTAGCTGGTGATTGTTGCCATGGAAACTGACCATGGCAACAGGGGGCTGGTGGTGGTTGCCATGGAAACTGACCGTAGGAACAGCAGGCTCGTGATGGTTGCCATGGAAACTAACCGTAGCAATAGAGGGCTGGTGGTGGTTGACATGGAAACTGGCCATAGCAACGGGGGCTGGTCATGGTTGTCATGGAAACTGACCGTAGCAATAGCAGGTTGGTGATGGTTGCCATGGAAATTGACCATAGGAACAGGAGCTGGTTGTGGTTGCCATGGAAACAGTCCGTAGCAAGGAGAGCTGGTGATGGTTTCCATGGAAACTTACCGTTGTAACGGGAGATGGTGATGGTTGCCATGGAAACGGACCGTAGCTGCAGCAGGCTGGTAATGGTTGCCATGAAAATTGAACATAGGAATAACGGGCTGGTGATGGTTGCCATGGAAACTGACCATAGCCACAGGGGGCTGGTGATGGTTACCATGGAAACTGAGCATAACAACAGGGGGCTCGTGATGGTTGGCCTGAAAATTGACCGCAGGAACGGCAGCTGGTGATGCTTGCCATGGAAAATGACCGTAGCTGCAGCAGGCTGGTAATGGTTGCCATGAAAATTGAACATAGGAATAACGGGCTGGTGATGTTTGCCATGGAAACTGACCCTAGCCACAGCGGCTTGTGATGGTTAACATGGAATTTGATGGTAGAAACGGTAGCTGGTTATTGTTGCCATGGAAAATGACTACAGCAACGGGGGGGGCTGGTGATGGTTGCCATGGAAACAGTCCGTAGCAAGGGGAGCTGGTGATGGTTGACATGGAAACTGACCATTGCAATGGGGGCTGGTGATGGTTGCCATGGAAACTGACCATAACAATAGGGGGCTGGTGATGGTTGCCATGGAAACAGTCCGTAGCAACAGCAGGCTTGTGATGGTTTCCATGGAAACTGACCATAGGAATAGCGGGCTGGTGATTGTTGCCTTGGAAACTGACCATAGGAACAGGGGGCTGGTGGTGGTTGCCATGGGAGCTGACCGTAGCAACAGCAGGTTGGTGATGGTTGCCTTGGAAATTGACGATAGCAACAGGAGCTGGTTGTGGTTGCCATGGAAACAGTCCGTAGCAAGGGGAGGTGGTGATGGTTTCCATGGAAACTTACCGTTGTAACAGGAGCTGATGATGGTTGCAATGGAAACTGAGCATAGGAGCAGGGGCTGGTGATGGTTGCCATGGAAACTGACCGTAGCAACAAGGGGGGGCAGGTGATTGTTGCCATGGAAACTGACCATAGGAACAGGGGCCGGTGATGGTTGCCATGGAAACTGACCGCAGCAACGGTAGCTGGTGATGGTTGCCATGGAATCTGACCACAGCAACAGGGGGCTGGTGATGGTTGCCATGGAAACAGTCCGTAGCAACAGCAGGCTTGTGATGGTTTCCATGGAAACTGACCATAGGAATAGCGGGCTGGTGATGGTTGCCATGGAAACAGTCCGTAGCAACAGCAGGCTTGTGATGGTTGCCATGGAAACTGACCATAGGAATAGCGGGCTGGTGATGGTTGACATGGAAACTGACCATACCAATAGGGGGCTCATGATGGTTGCCATGGAAACTGACCACAGCAACGGCAGCTGATGATGGTTGCCATGGAAACTGACCTTACCAGCAGGCTGGTAATGGTTGCCATGGAAATTGACCATAGCCACAGGGGCAGGTGATGGTTTCCATGGAAACTGACCATAGCAATAGGTAGCTGGTGATTGTTGCCTTGGAAACTGACCATAGGAACAGGGGGCTGGTGGTGGTTGCCATGGGAGCTGACCGTAGCAACAGCAGGCTCGTGATGGTTGCCATGGAAACTAACCGTAGCAATAGAGGGCTGGTGGTGGTTGCCGTGGAAACTGACCATAGCAACGGGGGCTGGTGATGGTTGTCATGGAAACTGACCGTAGCAACAGCAGGTTGGTGATGGTTGCCATGGAAATTGACGATAGGAACAGGAGCTGGTTGTGGTTGCCATGGAAACAGTCCGTAGCAAGGGGAGATGGTGATGGTTTCCATGGAAACTTACCGTTGTAACAGGAGCTGATGATGGTTGCAATGGAAACTGACCATAGGAGCAGGGGCTGGTGATGGTTGCCATGGAAACTGACCGTAGCAACAAGGGGGGGCAGGTGATTGTTGCCATGGAAACTGACCATAGGAACAGGGGCCGGTGATGGTTTCCATGGAAACTGACCGTAGCAACGGTAGCTGGTGATTGTTGCCATGGAAACTGACCATAGCAACAGTGGGCTGGTGGTGGTTGCCATGGGAGCTGACCGTAGCAACAGCAGGCTCGTGATGGTTGCCATGGAAACTAACCGTAGCAATAGAGGGCTGGTGGTGGTTGCCATGGAAACTGACCATAGCAACGGGGGCTGGTGATGGTTGTCATGGAAACTGACCGTAGCAACAGCATGTTGGTGATGGTTGCCATGGAAATTGACCATAGGAACAGGAGCTGTTTGTGGTTGCCATGGAAACAGTCCGTAGCAAGGGGAGCTGGTGATGGTTTCCATGGAAACTTACCGTTGTAACGGGAGCTGATGATGGTTGCAATGCAAACTGACCATAGGAGCAGGGGCTGGTGATGGTTGCCATGGAAACTGACCGTAGCAACAAGGGGGGGCAGGTGATTGTTGCCATGGAAACAGTCCGTAGCAACAGCAGGCTTGTGATGGTTGCCATGGAAACTGACCATAGCAATAACGGGCTGGTGATGGTTGCCATGGAAACTGACCATAGGAATAGCGGGCTGGTGATGGTTGCCATGGAAACTGACCATACCAATAGGGGTCTCATGATGGTTGCCATGGAAACTTACCACAGCAACGGCAGCTGATGATGGTTGCCATGGAAACTGACCTTACCAGCAGGCTGGTAATGGTTGCCATGGAAATTGACCATAGCCACAGGGGCAGGTGATGGTTTTCATGGAAACTGACCATAGCAACGGTAGCTGGTGATTGTTGCCATGGAAACTGACCGTAGCAACAGCAGGCTCATGATGGTTTCCATGGAAACTAACCATAGCAATAGGGGGCCGGTGATGGCTGCCATGGAAACTGACCATAGCAACATGGGGCTGGTGATGCTTGCCATGGAAACTGATTGTAGGAACAGGGGGGCAGGTGGTGGTTGCCATGGAAACTGACCATAGCAATGGGGGCTGGTGATGGTTGCCATGGAAACTGACAGTAGGAATAGGAGGCTGGTGATGGTTGACATGGAAACTGACCATAACAATAGGGGGCTGGTGATGGTTGCCATGGAAACAGTCCGTAGCAAGGGGAGCTGGTCATGGTTGACATGGAAACTGACCATAGCAACGGGGACTGGTGATGGTTGCCATGGAAACTGACCATAACAATAGGGGGCTGGTGATGGTTGCCATGGAAACAGTCTGTAGCAACAGCAGGCTTGTGATGGCTGCCATGGAAACTGACCATAGGAATAGCGGGCTGGTGATGGTTGACATGGAAACTGACCATACCAATAGGGGGCTCATGATGGTTGCCATGGAAACTGACCACAGCAACGGCAGCTGATGATGGTTGCCATGGAAACTGACCTTACCAGCAGGCTGGTAGTGGTTGCCATGGGAATTGACCATAGCCACAGGGGCAGGTGATGGTTTCCATGGAAACTGACCATAGCAATAGGTAGCTGGTGATTGTTGCCTTGGAAACTGACCATAGGAACAGGGGGCTGGTGGTGGTTGCCATGGGAGCTGACCGTAGCAACAGCAGGCTCGTGATGGTTGCCATGGAAACTAACCGTAGCAACAGCAGGTTGGTGATGGTTGCCATGGAAATTGACGATAGGAACAGGAGCTGGTTGTGGTTGCCATGGAAACAGTCCGTAGCAAGGGGAGATGGTGATGGTTTCCATGGAAACTTACCGTTGTAACAGGAGCTGATGATGGTTGCAATGGAAACTGACCAGAGGAGCAGGGGCTGGTGATGGTTGCCATGGAAACTGACCGTAGCAACAAGGGGGGGCAGGTGATTGTTGCCATGGAAACTGACCATAGGAACAGGGGCCGGTGATGGTTGCCATGGAAACTGACCGCAGCAACGGTAGCTGGTGATGGTTGCCATGGAATCTGACCACAGCAACAGGGGGCTGGTGATGGTTACCATGGAAACTGAGCATAACAACAGGGGGCTGGTGATGGTTGGCCTGAAAATTGACCGCAGGAACGGCAGCTGGTGATGGTTGCCATGGAAAATGACCGTAGCTGCAGCAGGCTGGTAATGGTTGCCATGAAAATTGAACATAGGAATAACGGGCTGGTGATGGTTGCCATGGAGACTGACCATAGCCACAGCGGCTTGTGATGGTTAACATGGAATTTGATGGTAGAAACGGTAGCTGGTTATTGTTGCCATGGAAAATGACTACAGCAACGGGGGGGGCTGGTGATGGTTGCCATGGAAACAGTCCGTAGCAAGGGGAGCCGGTGATGGTTGACATGGAAACTGACCATTGCAATGGGGGCTGGTGATGGTTGCCATGGAAACTGACCATAACAATAGGGGGTTGGTGATGGTTGCCGTGGAAACAGTCCGTAGCAACAGCAGGCTTGTGATGGTTTCCATGGAAACTAACCATAGCAATAGGGGGCCGGTGATGGCTGCCATGGAAACTGACCATAGCAACATGGGGCTGGTGATGCTTGCCATGGAAACTGATTGTAGGAACAGGGGGGCAGGTGGTGGTTGCCATGGAAACTGACCATTGCAATGGGGGCTGGTGATGGTTGCCATGGAAACTGACAGTAGGAATAGCGGGCTGGTTCTGGTTGCCATGGAAACTGACCATACCAATAGGGGGCTCATGATGGTTGCCATGGAAACTGACCACGGCAACGGCAGCAGATGATGGTTGCCATGGAAACTGACCTTACCAGCAGGCTGGTAATGGTTGCCATGGAAATTGACTATAGGAACAGGAGCTGGTTGTGGTTGCCATGGAAACTGACCATAACAATAGGGGGCTGGTGATGGTTGCCATGGAAACAGTCCGTAGCAACAGCAGGCTTGTGATGGTTGCCATGGAAACTGACCATAGGAATAACGGGCTGGTGATGGTTTCCATGGAAACTGACCATAGCCACAGCGGCTTGTGATGGTTAACATGGAATTTGATGGTAGAAACGGTAGCTGGTTTTTGTTGCCATGGAAAATGACTACAGCACTGGGGGGGGGCTGGTGATGGTTGTCATGGAAATTGACTATAGGAACCTGTGCTGGTTGTGGTTGCCATGGAAACTGACCATAGCAAAAGGGGGCTGGTGATGGTTGCCATGGAAACAGTCCGTAGCAACAGCAGGCTTGTGATGCTTGCCATGGAAACTGACCATAGGAATAACGGGCTGGTGATGGTTTCCATGGAAACTGACCATAGCCACAGCGGCTTGTGATGGTTAACATGGAATTTGATGGTAGAAACGGTAGCTGGTTATTGTTGCCATGGAAAATGACTACAGCAACGGGGGGGGCTGGTGATGGTTGCCATGGAAACAGTCCGTAGCAAGGGGAGCTGGTGATGGTTGACATGAAAACTGACCTTACCAGCAGGCTGGTAATGGTTGCCATGGAAATTGACCATAGCCACAGGGGGCTGGTGATGGTTGCCATCGAAACTGACCGTAGCAAGAGGGGGCTGGTGATGGTTGCCATAGAAAATTACCAATAGCAACGGGGCTGGTGATGGTTGCAATGGAAACTGACCATAGAAGCAGCGGGCTGGTGATGGTTGCCATGAAAACTGACCATAGCAACAGGGGCTGGTGATGGTTGCCATGGAAACTGACCGCAGCAACGGTAGCTGGTGATTGTTAACATGGAAAGTGACTGTAGGAACAGGGGGCTGGTGATGGTTACCATGGAATCTGACCATAGCAACAGTGGGCTGGTGATGGTTGTCATGGAAATTGACCATAGGAACCTGTGCTGGTTGTGGTTGCCATGGAAACTGACCATAGCAAAAGGGGGTGGGTGACGGTTGCCATGGAAACGACCATAGCTACAGCAGGCTCGTGATGGTCGCCATGGAAACTGACTATAGCAACGGGGGCTGGTGATGGTTGCCATGGAAACTGACCATAGCCACAGGGGCAGGTGACGGTTTCCATGGAAACTGACCATTGCAATGGGGGCTGGTGATGGTTTCCATGGAAACTGACCATTGCAATGGGGGCTGGTGATGGTTGCCATGGAAACTGACCATAGCAATAGGTAGCTGGTGATTGTTGCCTTGGAAACTGACCATAGGAACAGGGGGCTGGTGGTGGTTGCCATGGGAGCTGACCGTAGCAACAGCAGGCTCGTGATGGTTGCCATGGAAACTAACCGTAGCAATAGAGGGCTGGTGGTGGTTGCCATGGAAACTGACCATAGCAACGGGGGCTGGTCATGGTTGTCATGGAAACTGACCGTAGCAACAGCAGGTTGGTGATGGTTGCCATGGAAATTGACCATAGGAACAGGAGCTGTTTGTGGTTGCCATGGAAACAGTCCGTAGCAAGGGGAGCTGGTGATGGTTTCCATGGAAACTTACCGTTGTAACGGGAGCTGATGATGGTTGCAATGCAAACTGACCATAGGAGCAGGGGCTGGTGATGGTTGCCATGGAAACTGACCGTAGCAACAAGGGGGGGCAGGTGATTGTTGCCATGGAAACAGTCCGTAGCAACAGCAGGCTTGTGATGGTTGCCATGGAAACTGACCATAGCAATAACGGGCTGGTGATGGTTGCCATGGAAACTGACCATAGGAATAGCGGGCTGGTGATGGTTGCCATGGAAACTGACCATACCAATAGGGGTCTCATGATGGTTGCCATGGAAACTTACCACAGCAACGGCAGCTGATGATGGTTGCCATGGAAACTGACCTTACCAGCAGGCTGGTAATGGTTGCCATGGAAATTGACCATAGCCACAGGGGCAGGTGATGGTTTCCATGGAAACTGACCATAGCAACGGTAGCTGGTGATTGTTGCCATGGAAACTGACCGTAGCAACAGCAGGCTCATGATGGTTTCCATGGAAACTAACCATAGCAATAGGGGGCCGGTGATGGCTGCCATGGAAACTGACCATAGCAACATGGGGCTGGTGATGCTTTCCATGGAAACTGATTGTAGGAACAGGGGGGCAGGTGGTGGTTGCCATGGAAACTGACCATAGCAATGGGGGTGGTGATGGTTGCCATGGAAACTGACAGTAGGAATAGGAGGCTGGTGATGGTTGACATGGAAACTGACCATAACAATAGGGGGCTGGTGATGGTTGCCATGGAAACAGTCCGTAGCAAGGGGAGCTGGTAATGGTTGACATGGAAACTGACCATAGCAACGGGGACTGGTGATGGTTGCCATGGAAACTGACCATAACAATAGGGGGCTGGTGATGGTTGCCATGGAAACAGTCCGTAGCAAGGGGACCTGGTGATGGTTGACATGGAAACTGACCATTGCAATGGGGGCTGGTGATGGTTGCCATGGAAACTGACCATAACAATAGGGGGTTGGTGATGGTTGCCGTGGAAACAGTCCGTAGCAACAGCAGGCTTGTGATGGTTTCCATGGAAACTAACCGTAGCAATAGGGGGCCGGTGATGGCTGCCATGGAAACTGACCATAGCAACATGGGGCTGGTGATGCTTGCCATGGAAACTGATTGTAGGAACAGGGGGGCAGGTGGTGGTTGCCATGGAAACTGACCATAGCAATGGGGGCTGGTGATGGTTGCCATGGAAACTGACCATAACAATAGGGGGCTGGTGATGGTTGCCATGGAAACAGTCCGTAGCAACAGCAGGCTTGTGATGGTTGCCATGGAAACTAACCGTAGCAATAGAGGGCTGGTGGTGGTTGCCATGGAAACTGACCATAGCAACGGGGGCTGGTGATGGTTGTCATGGAAACTGACCGTAGCAACAGCAGGTTGGTGATGGTTGCCATGGAAATTGACGATAGGAACAGGAGCTGGTTGTGGTTGCCATGGAAACAGTCCGTAGCAAGGGGAGATGGTGATGGTTTCCATGGAAACTTACCGTTGTAACAGGAGCTGATGATGGTTGCAATGGAAACTGACCATAGGAGCAGGGGCTGGTGATGGTTGCCATGGAAACTGACCGTAGCAACAAGGGGGGGCAGGTGATTGTTGCCATGGAAACTGACCATAGGAACAGGGGCCGGTGATGGTTGCCATGGAAACTGACCGCAGCAACGGTAGCTGGTGATGGTTGCCATGGAATCTGACCACAGCAACAGGGGGCTGGTGATGGTTACCATGGAAACTGAGCATAACAACAGGGGGCTGGTGATGGTTGGCCTGAAAATTGACCGCAGGAACGGCAGCTGGTGATGGTTGCCATGGAAAATGACCGTAGCTGCAGCAGGCTGGTAATGGTTGCCATGAAAATTGAACATAGGAATAACGGGCTGGTGATGTTTGCCATGGAAACTGACCCTAGCCACAGCGGCTTCTGATGGTTAACATGGAATTTGATGGTAGAAACTGTAGCTGGTTATTGTTGCCATGGAAAATGACTACAGCAACGGGGGGGGCTGGTGATGGTTGCCATGGAAACAGTCCGTAGCAAGGGGAGCTGGTGATGGTTGACATGGAAACTGACCATTGCAATGGGGGCTGGTGATGGTTGCCATGGAAACTGACCATAACAATAGGGGGCTGGTGATGGTTGCCATGGAAACAGTCCGTAGCAACAGCAGGCTTGTGATGGTTTCCATGGAAACTGACCATAGGAATAGCGGGCTGGTGATTGTTGCCTTGGAAACTGACCATAGGAACAGGGGGCTGGTGGTGGTTGCCATGGGAGCTGACCGTAGCAACAGCAGGTTGGTGATGGTTGCCATGGAAATTGACGATAGGAACAGGAGCTGGTTGTGGTTGCCATGGAAACAGTCCGTAGCAAGGGGAGATGGTGATGGTTTCCATGGAAACTTACCGTTGTAACAGGAGCTGATGATGGTTGCAATGGAAACTGACCATAGGAGCAGGGGCTGGTGATGGTTGCCATGGAAACTGACCGAAGCAACAAGGGGGGGCAGGTGATTGTTGCCATGGAAACTGACCATAGGAACAGGGGCCGGTGATGGTTGCCATGGAAACTGACCGCAGCAACGGTAGCTGGTGATGGTTGCCATGGAATCTGACCACAGCAACAGGGGGCTGGTGATGGTTGCCATGGAAACAGTCCGTAGCAACAGCAGGCTTGTGATGGTTTCCATGGAAACTGACAGTAGGAATAGCGCGCTGGTGATGGTTGCCATGGAAACAGTCCGTAGCAACAGCAGGCTTGTGATGGTTGCCATGGAAACTGACCATAGGAATAGCGGGCTGGTGATGGTTGACATGGAAACTGACCATACCAATAGGGGGCTCATGATGGTTGCCAGGGAAACTGACCACAGCAACGGCAGCTGATGATGGTTGCCATGGAAACTGACCTTACCAGCAGGCTGGTAATGGTTGCCATGGAAATTGACCATAGCCACAGGGGCAGGTGATGGTTTCCATGGAAACTGACCATAGCAATAGGTAGCTGGTGATTGTTGCCTTGGAAACTGACCATAGGAACAGGGGGCTGCTGGTGGTTGCCATGGGAGCTGACCGTAGCAACAGCAGGCTCGTGATGGTTGCCATGGAAACTAACCGTAGCAATAGAGGGCTGGTGGTGGTTGCCATGGAAACTGACCATAGCAACGGGGGCTGGTGATGGTTGTCATGGAAACTGACCGTAGCAACAGCAGGTTGGTGATGGTTGCCATGGAAATTGACGATAGGAACAGGAGCTGGTTGTGGTTGCCATGGAAACAGTCCGTAGAAAGGGGAGAGGGTGATGGTTTCCATGGAAACTTACCGTTGTAACAGGAGCTGATGATGGTTGCAATGGAAACTGACCATAGGAGCAGAGGCTGGTGATGGTTGCCATGGAAACTGACCGTAGCAACAAGGGGGGGCAGGTGATTGTTGCCATGGAAACTGACCATAGGAAGAGGGGCCGGTGATGGTTTCCATGGAAACTGACCGTAGCAACGGTAGCTGGTGATTGTTGCCATGGAAACTGACCATAGCAACAGGGGGCTGGTGGTGGTTGCCATGGAAACTGACCGTAGCAACAGCAGGCTCGTGATGGTTGCCATGGAAACTAACCGTAGCAATAGAGGGCTGGTGGTGGTTACATGGAAACTGACCATAGCAACGGGGGCTGGTCATGGTTGTCATGGAAACTGACCGTAGCAACAGCAGGTTGGTGATGCTTGCCATGGAAATTGACCATAGGAACAGGAGCTGTTTGTGGTTGCCATGAAAACAGTCCGTAGCAAGGGGAGCTGGTGATGGTTTCCATGGAAACTTACCGTTGTAACGGGAGCTGATGATGGTTGCAATGCAAACTGACCATAGGAGCAGGGGCTGGTGATGGTTGCCATGGAAACTGACCGTAGCAACAAGGGGGGGCAGGTGATTGTTGCCATGGAAACAGTCCGTAGCAACAGCAGGCTTGTGATGGTTGCCATGGAAACTGACCATAGCAATAACGGGCTGGTGATGGTTGCCATGGAAACTGACCATAGGAATAGCGGGCTGGTGATGGTTGCCATGGAAACTGACCATACCAATAGGGGTCTCATGATGGTTGCCATGGAAACTTACCACAGCAACGGCAGCTGATGATGGTTGCCATGGAAACTGACCTTACCAGCACGCTGGTAATGGTTGCCATGGAAATTGACCATAGCCACAGGGGCAGGTGATGGTTTCCATGGAAACTGACCATAGCAACGGTAGCTGGTGATTGTTGCCATGGAAACTGACCGTAGCAACAGCAGGCTCATGATGGTTTCCATGGAAACTAACCATAGCAATAGGGGGCCGGTGATGGCTGCCATGGAAACTGACCATAGCAACATGGGGCTGGTGATGCTTGCCATGGAAACTGACTGTAGGAACAGGTGGGAAGGTGATGGTTGCCATGGAAACTGACCATAGCAACAGGGTTGGTGAACGTTGCCATGGAAAATGAACAACCAAGAGGGGTATGTTGGTGGTTGCCATAGAAACTGACAATCGCAACAAGGCTGTGATGGTTGCCACAGAAACTGACCCTAGCAACAGGGGGCCGGTGATGGCTGCCATGGAAACTGACCATAGCAACATGGGGCTGGTGATGCTTGCCATGGAAACTGATTGTAGGAACAGGGGGGCAGGTGGTGGTTGCCATGGAAACTGACCATAGCAATGGGGGCTGGTGATGGTTGCCATGGAAACTGACAGTAGGAATAGGAGGCTCGTGATGGTTGACATGGAAACTGACCATAACAATAGGGGGCTGGTGATGGTTGCCATGGAAACAGTCCGTAGCAAGGGGAGCTGGTGATGGTTGACATGGAAACTGACCATAGCAACGGGGACTGGTGATGGTTGCCATGGAAACTGACCATAACAATAGGGGGCTGGTGATGGTTGCCATGGAAACAGTCTGTAGCAACAGCAGGCTTGTGATGGCTGCCATGGAAACTGACCATAGGAATAGCGGGCTGGTGATGGTTGACATGGAAACTGACCATACCAATAGGGGGCTCATGATGGTTGCCATGGAAACTGACCACAGCAACGGCAGCTGATGATGGTTGCCATGGAAACTGACCTTACCAGCAGGCTGGTAGTGGTTGCCATGGGAATTGACCATAGCCACAGGGGCAGGTGATGGTTTCCATGGAAACTGACCATAGCAATAGGTAGCTGGTGATTGTTGCCTTGGAAACTGACCATAGGAACAGGGGGCTGGTGGTGGTTGCCATGGGAGCTGACCGTAGCAACAGCAGGCTCGTGATGGTTGCCATGGAAACTAACCGTAGCAACAGCAGGTTGGTGATGGTTGCCATGGAAACTGACCATACCAATAGGGGGCTCATGATGGTTGCCATGGATACTGACCACAGCAACGGCAGCTGATGATGGTTGCCATGGAAACTGACCTTACCAGCAGGCTGGTAATGGTTGCCACGGAAATTGACCATAGCCACAGGGGCAGGTGATGGTTTCCATGGAAACTGACCATAGCAACGGTAGTTGGTGATGGTTGCCATGGAAACTGACCATAGCAACAGGGGGCTGGTGGTGGTTGCCATGGAAACTGACCGTAGCAACAGCAGGCTCGTGATGGTTGCCATGGAAACTAACCGTAGCAATAGAGGGCTGGTGGTGGTTGACATGGAAACTGACCATAGCAACGGGGGCTGCTGATGGTTGTCATGGAAACTGACCGTAGCAACAGCAAGTTGGTGATGGTTGCCATGGAAATTGACCATAGGAACAGGAGCTGGTTGTGGTTGCCATGGAAACTGTCCGTAGCAAGGGGAGCTGGTGATGGTTTCCATGGAAACTTACCGTTGTAACGGGAGCTGATGATGGTTGCAATGGAAACTTACCTTAGGAACAGGGGCTGGTGATGGTTGCCATGGAAACTGACCGTAGCAACAATGGGGGGGCAGGTGATTGTTGCCATGGAATCTGACCATAGGAACAGGGGGCCGGTGATGGTTGCAATGGAAACTGACCATAACAATAGGGGGCTGGTGATGGTTGTCATGGAAACTGACCATAGCAACAGCAGGTTGGTGATGGTTGCCATGGAAATTGACCATAGGAACAGGTGCTGGTTGTGGTTGCCATGGAAACAGTCCGTAGCAAGGGGAGATGGTGATGGTTTCCATGGAAACTTACCGTTGTAACGGGAGGTGATGATGGTTGCAATGGAAACTGACCATAGGAACAGGGGCTGGTGATGGTTGCCATGGAAACTGACCGTAGCAACAAGGAGGGGGGCAGGTGATTGTTGCCATGGAAACTGAGCATTGGAACAGGGGCCGGTGGTGGTTGCCATGGAAACTGACCGCAGCAACGGTAGCTGGTGATGGTTGCAATGGAAACTGACTGTAGGAGCAGGAGGCTGGTGATGGTTACCATGGAATCTGACCATAGCAACAGGGGGCTGGTGATGGTTGGCCTGAAAATTGACCGCAGCAACGGCAGCTGGTGATGGTTGCCATGGAAACTGACCATAACAATAGGGGGCTGGTGATGGTTGTCATGGAAACTGACCATAGCAACAGCAGGTTGGTGATGGTTGCCATGGAAATTGACCATAGGAACAGGAGCTGGTTGCGGTTGCCATGGAGACAGCCCGTAGCAAGGGGAGATGGTGATGGTTTCCATGGAAACTTACCGTTGTAACGGGAGTTGATGATGGTTGCCATGGAAACTGACCGTAGCAACAAGGGGGGGGCAGGTGATTGTTGCCATGGAAACTGACCATAGGAAGAGGGGCCTATGATGGTTGCCATGGAAATTGACTGTAGCAACGGTAGCTGGTGATTGTTGCCATGGAAACTGACCGTAGCAACAGCAGGCTCATGATGGTTTCCATGGAAACTAACCATAGCAATAGGGGGCTGGTGATGGCTGCCATGGAAACTGACCATAGCAACATGGGGCTGGTGATGCTTGCCATGGAAACTGATTGTAGGAACAGGGGGGCAGGTGATGGTTGCCATGGAAACTGACCATAGCAATGGGGGCTGGTGATGGTTGCCATGGAAACTGACAGTAGGAATAGCGGGCTGGTGATGGTTGACATGGAAACTGACCATAACAATAGGGGGCTGGTGATTGTTGCCATGGAAACAGTCCGTAGCAACAGCAGGCTTGTGATGGTTGCCATGGAAACTGACCATAGGAATAACGGGCTGGTGATGGTTGCCATGGAAACTGACCATAGCCACAGCGGCTTGTGATGGTTAACATGGAATTTGATGGTAGAAACGGTAGCTGGTTATTGTTGCCATGGAAAATGACTACAGCAACGGGGGGGGGGGGCTGGTGATGGTTGCCATCGAAACAGTCCGTAGCAAGGGGAGCTGGTGATGGTTGACATGGAAACTGACCATTGCAATGGGGGCTGGTGATGGTTGCCATGGAAACTGACCATAACAATAGGGGGCTGGTGATGGTTGCCATGGAAACAGTCCGTAGCAACAGCAGGCTTGTGATGGTTGCCATGGAAACTGACCATAGGAATAGCGGGCTGGTGATGGTTGCCATGGAAACTGACCATACCAATAGGGGGCTCATGATGGTTGCCATGGATACTGACCACAGCAACGGCAGCTGATGATGGTTGCCATGGAAACTGACCTTACCAGCAGGCTGGTAATGGTTGCCACGGAAATTGACCATAGCCACAGGGGCAGGTGATGGTTTCCATGGAAACTGACCATAGCAACGGTAGTTGGTGATGGTTGCCATGGAAACTGACCATAGCAACAGGGGGCTGGTGGTGGTTGCCATGGAAACTGACCGTAGCAACAGCAGGCTCGTGATGGTTGCCATGGAAACTAACCGTAGCAATAGAGGGCTGGTGGTGGTTGACATGGAAACTGACCATAGCAACGGGGGCTGGTGATGGTTGTCATGGAAACTGACCGTAGCAACAGCAAGTTGGTGATGGTTGCCATGGAAATTGACCATAGGAACAGGAGCTGGTTGTGGTTGCCATGGAAACTGTCCGTAGCAAGAGGAGCTGGTGATGGTTTCCATGGAAACTTACCGTTGTAACGGGAGCTGATGATGGTTGCAATGGAAACTTACCTTAGGAACAGGGGCTGGTGATGGTTGCCATGGAAACTGACCGTAGCAACAAGGGGGGGGCAGGTGATTGTTGCCATGGAATCTGACCATAGGAACAGGGGGCCGGTGATGGTTGCCATGGAAACTGACCGCAGCAACAGTAGCTGGTGATGGTTGCCATGGAAACTGACTGTAGGAACAAGGGGGGGCAGGTGATTGTTGCCATGGAATCTGACCATAGCAACAGGGGGCTGGTGATGGTTGGCATGAAACTTGACCGCAGCAACGGCAGCTGGTGATGGTTGCAATGGAAACTGACCATAATAATAGGGGGCTGGTGATGGTTGTCATGGAAACTGACCATAGCAACAGCAGGTTGGTGATGGTTGCCATGGAAATTGACCATAGGAACAGGAGCTGGTTGTGGTTGCCATGGAAACAGCCCGTAGCAAGGGGAGATGGTGATGGTTTCCATGGAAACCTACCGTTGTAACGGGAGTTGATGATGGTTGCCATGGAAACTGACCGTAGCAACAAGGGGCGGCAGGTGATTGTTGCCATGGAAACTGACCATAGGAACAGGGGCCGGTGATGGTTGCCATGGAAATTGACTGTAGCAACGGTAGCTGGTAATTGTTGCCATGGAAACCGACCGTAGCAACAGCAGGCTCATGATAGTTTCCATGGAAACTAACCATAGCAATAGGGGGCTGGTGATGGCTGCCATGGAAACTGACCATAGCAACATGGGGCTGGTGATGCTTGCCATGGAAACTGACTGTAGGAACAGGGGGGCATGTGATGGTTGCCATGGAAACTGACCATAGCAATGGGGGCTGGTGATGGGTTCCATGGAAACTGACAGTAGGAATAGCGGGCTGGTGATGGTTGACATGGAAACTGACCATAACAATAGGGGGCTGGTGATGGTTGCCATGGAAACAGTCCGTAGCAACAGCAGGCTTGTGATGGTTGCCATGGAAACTGACCATAGGAATAACGGGCTGGTGATGGTTGCCATGGAAACTGACCATAGCCACAGCGGCTTGTGATGGTTAACATGGAATTTGATGGTAGAAACGGTAGCTGGTTATTGTTGCCATGGAAAATGACTACAGCAACGGGGGCTGTTGGTGATGGTTGCCATGGAAACAGTCCGTAGCAAGGGGTGCTGGTGATGGTTGACATGGAAACTAACCATTGCAATGGGGCTGGTGATGGTTGCCATGGAAACTGACCATAACAATAGGGGGCTGGTGATGGTTGCCATGGAAACTGACCATACCAATAGGGGGCTCATGATGGTTGCCATGGAAACTGACCACAGCAACGGCAGCTGATGATGGTTGCCATGGAAACTGACCTTACCAACAGGCTGGTAATGGTTGCCATGGAAATTGACCATAGCCACAGGGGCAGGCGATGGTTTCCATGGAAACTGACCATAGCAACGGTAGCTGGTGATTGTTGCCATGGAAACTGACCATAGCAACAGGGGGCTGGTGGTGGTTGCCATGGAAACTGACCATAGCAACAGCAGGCTCGTGGTGGTTGCCATGGAAACTAACCGTAGCAATAGAGGGCTGGTCGTGGTTGACATGGAAACTGACCATAGCAACGGGGGCTGGCGATGGTTGTCACGGAAACTGACCGTAGCAACAGCAGGTTGGTGATGGTTGCCATGGAAATTAACCATAGGAACAGGAGCTGGTTGTGGTTGCCATGGAAACAGTCCGTAGCAAGGGGAGCTGGTGATGGTTTCCATGGAAACTTACCGTTGTAACGGGAGGTGATGATGGTTGCAATGGAAACTGACCATAGGAACAGGGGCTGCTGATGGTTGCCATGGAAACTGACCGTAGCAACCAGGGGGGGGCAGGTGATTGTTGCCATGGAAACTGACCATAGGAACAGGGGCCGGTGATGGTTGCCATGGAAACTGACCGCAGCAACGGTAGCTGGTGATGGTTGCCATAGAAACTGACTGTAGGAACAGGAGGCTGGTGATGGTTACCATGGAATCTGACCATAGCAACAGGGGGCTGGTGATGGTTGGCCTGAAAATTGACCGCAGCAACGGCAGCTGGTGATGGTTGCCATGGAAACTGACCGTAGCTGCAGCAGGCTGGTAATGGTTGCCATGAAAATTGAACATAGGAATAACGGGCTGGTGATGGTTGCCATGGAAACTGACCATAGCCACAGCGGCTTGTGATGGTTAACATGGAATTTGATGGTAGAAACGGTAGCTGGTTATTGTTGCCATGGAAAATGACTACAGCAACGGGGGGGGTTGGTGATGGTTGCCATGGAAACAGTCCGTAGCAAGGAGAGCCGGTGATGGTTGACATGGAAACTGACCATTGCAATGGGGGCTGGCGATGGTTGCCATGGAAACTGACCATAACAATAGGGGGTTGGTGATGGTTGCCATGGAAACAGTCCGTAGCAACAGCAGGCTTGTGATGGTTGCCATGGAAACTGACCATAGGAATAATGGGCTGGTGATGGTTGCCATGGAAACTGACCATAGCCACAGCGGCTTGTGATGGTTAACATGGAATTTGATGGTAGAAACGGTAGCTGGTTATTGTTGCCATGGAAAATGACTACAGCAACGGGGGGGGGCTGGTGATGGTTGCCATGGAAACAGTCCGTAGCAAGGGAAGCTGGTGATGGTTGACATGGAAACTGACCATACCAATAGGGGGCTCATGATGGTTGCCATGGAAACTGACCACGGCAACGGCAGCTGATGATGGTTGCCATGGAAACTGACCTTACCAGCAGGCTGGTAATGGTTGCCATGGAAATTGAACATAAGAACGGGAGCTGGTTGTGGTTGCCATGGAAGCAGCCCGTAGCAAGGGGAGCTGGTGATGGTTTCCATGAAAACTGACCATAGCAACGGGGGCTGGTGATGTTTGTCATGGAAACTGACCATAGCAACAGCAGGTTGGTGATGGTTGCCATGGAAATTGACCATAGGAACAGGAGCTGGTTGTGGTTGCCATGGAAACAGCCCGTAGCAAGGGGAGATGGTGATGGTTTCCATGGAAACTTACCGTTGTAACGGGAGTTGATGATGGTTGCCATCGAAACTGACCGTAGCAACAAGGGGGGGCAGGTGATTGTTGCCATGGAAACTGACCATAGGAACAGGGGCCGGTGATGGTTGCCATTGAAATTGATTGTAGCAACGGTAGCTGGTGATTGTTGCCATGGAAACTGACCGTAGCAACAGCAGGCTCATGATGGTTTCCATGGAAACTAACCATAGCAATAGGGGGCTGGTGATGGCTGCCATGGAAACTGACCATAGCAACATGGGGCTGGTGATGCTTGCCATGGAAACTGATTGTAGGAAAAGGGGGGCAGGTGATGGTTGCCATGGAAACTGACCATAGCAATGGGGGCTGGTGATGGTTGCCATGGAAACTGACAGTAGGAATAGCGGGCTGGTGATGGTTGACATGGAAACTGACCATAACAATAGGGGGCTGGTGATGGTTGCCATGGAAACAGTCCGTAGCAACAGCAGGCTTGTGATGGTTGCCATGGAAACTGACAATAGGAATAACGGGCTGGTGATGGTTTCCATGGAAACTGACCATAGCCACAGCGGCTTGTGATGGTTAACATGGAATTTGATGGTAGAAACGGTAGCTGGTTTTTGTTGCCATGGAAAATGACTACAGCACTGGGGGGGGCTGGTGATGGTTGTCATGGAAATTGACCATAGGAACCTGTGCTGGTTGTGGTTGCCATGGAAACTGACCATAGCAAAAGGGGGTGGGTGACGGTTGCCATGGAAACGACCATAGCTACAGTAGGCTCGTGATGGTCGCCATGGAAACTGACTATAGCAACGGGGGCTGGTGATGGTTGCCATGGAAACTGACCATAGCCACAGGGGCAGGTGACGGTTTCCATGGAAACTGACCATTGCAATGGGGGCTGGTGATGGTTTCCATGGAAACTGACCATTGCAATGGGGGCTGGTGATGGTTGCCATGGAAACTGACAGTAGGAATAGCGGGCTGGTTCTGGTTGCCATGGAAACAGACCATACCAATAGGGGGCTCATGATGGTTGCCATGGAAACTGACCACGGCAACGGCAGCTGATGATGGTTGCCATGGAAACTGACCTTACCAGCAGGCTGGTAATGGTTGCCATGGAAATTGACTATAGGAACAGGAGCTGGTTGTGGTTGCCATGGAACCTGACCATAGCAATAGGGGGCTGGTGACGGTTGCCATGGAAACTGACTATAGCAACAGTGGGCTGTGATGGTTGCCATGGAAACTGACAGTAGGAAAAGCGGGCTGGTGATGGTTGACATGGAAACTGACCATAACAATAGGGGGCTGGTGATGGTTGCCATGGAAACAGTCCGTAGCAACAGCAGGCTTGTGATGGTTGCCATGGAAACTGACCATAGGAATACCGGGCTGGTGATGGTTTCCATGGAAACTGACCATAGCCACAGCGGCTTGTGATGGTTAACATGGAATTTGATGGTAGAAACGTTAGCTGGTTATTGTTGCCATGGAAAATGACTACAGCAACGGGGGGGGCTGGTTATGGTTGCCATGGAAACAGTCCGTAGCAAGGGGAGCTGGTGATGGTTGACATGGAAACTGACCATTGCAATGGGGGCTGGTGATGGCTGACATGGAAACTGACCATAACAATAGGGGGCTGGTGATTGTTGCCATGGAAACAGTCCGTAGCAACAGCAGGCTTGTGATGGTTGCCATGGAAACTGACCATAGGAATAGCGGGCTGGTGATGGTTGACATGGAAACTGACCATACCAATAGGGGGCTCATGATGGTTGCCATGGAAACTGACCACAGCAACGGCAGCTGATGATGGTTGCCATGGAAACTGACCTTACCAGCAGGCTGCAAATGGTTGCCATGGAAATTGAACATAGGAATAACGGGCTGGTGATGGTTGCCATGGAAACTGACCATAGCCACAGCGGCTTGTGATGGTTAACATGGAATTTGATGGTAGAAACGTTAGCTGGTTATTGTTGCCATGGAAAATGACTACAGCAACGGGGGGGGCTGGTGATGGTTGCCATGGAAACAGTCCATACCAAGGGGAGCTGGTGATGGTTGACATGGAAACTGACCATTGCAATGGGGGCTGGTGATGGTTGCCATGGAAACTGACCATAACAATAGGGGGCTGGTGATGGTTGCCGTGGAAACAGTCCGTAGCAACAGCAGGCTTGTGATGGTTGCCATGGAAACTGACCATAGGAATAGCGGGCTGGTGATGGTTGCCATGGAAACTGGCCATACCAGTTGGGGGCTCATGATGGTTGCCATGGAAACTGACCACAGCAACGGCAGCTGATGATGGTTGCCATGGAAACTGACCTTAACAGCAGGCTGGTAATGGTTGCCATGGAAATTAACCATAGCCACAGGGGGCTGGTGATGGTTGCCATCGAAACTGACCGTAGCAAGAGGGGGCTGGTGATGGTTGCCATAGAAAATTACCAATAGCAACGGGGCTGGTGATGGTTGCAATGGAAACTGACCATAGAAGCAGCGGGCTGGTGATGGTTGCCATGAAAACTGACCATAGCAACAGGGGCTGGTGATGGTTGCCATGGAAACTGACCGCAGCAACGGTAGCTGGTGATTGTTAACATGGAAAGTGACTGTAGGAACAGGGGGCTGGTGATGGTTACCATGGAATCTGACCATAGCAACAGTGGGCTGGTAATGGTTGCCATGGAAATTGACCATAGGAACCTGTGCTGGTTGTGGTTGCCATGGAAACTGACCATAGCAAAAGGGGGTGGGTGACGGTTGCCATGGAAACGACCATAGCTACAGCAGGCTCGTGATGGTCGCCATGGAAACTGACTATAGCAACGGGGGCTGGTGATGGTTGCCATGGAAACTGACCATAGCCACAGGGGCAGGTGACGGTTTCCATGGAAACTGACCATTGCAATGGGGGCTGGTGATGGTTTCCATGGAAACTGACCATTGCAATGGGGGCTGGTGATGGTTGCCATGGAAACTGACAGTAGGAATAGCGGGCTGGTGATGGTTGCCATGGAAACTGACCATACCAATAAGGGGCTCATGATGGTTGCCATGGAAACTGACCACGGCAACGGCAGCTGATGATGGTTGCCATGGAAACTGACCTTACCAGCAGGCTGGTAATGGTTGCCATGGAAATTGACTATAGGAACAGGAGCTGGTTGTGGTTGCCATGGAAACTGACCATAGCAATAGGGGGCTGGTGACGGTTGCCATGGAAACTGACTATAGCAACAGTGGGCTGTGATGGTTGCCATGGAAACTGACAGTAGGAAAAGCGGGCTGGTGATGGTTGACATGGAAACTGACCATAACAATAGGGGGCTGGTGATGGTTGCCATGGAAACAGTCCGTAGCAACAGCAGGCTTGTGATGGTTGCCATGGAAACTGACCATAGGAATAACGGGCTGGTGATGGTTGCCATGAAAACTGACCATAGCCACAGCGGCTTGTGATGGTTAACATGGAATTTGATGGTAGAAACGGTAGCTGGTTATTGTTGCCATGGAAAATGACTACAGCAACGGGGAGGGCTGGTGATGGTTGCCATGGAAACAGTCCGTAGCAAGGGGAGCTGGTGATGGTTGACATGGAAACTGACCATTGCAATGGGGGCTGGTGATGGCTGACATGGAAACTGACCATAACAATAGGGGGCTGGTGATTGTTGCCATGGAAACAGTCCGTAGCAACAGCAGGCTTGTGATGGTTGCCATGGAAACTGACCATAGGAATAGCGGGCTGGTGATGGTTGACATGGAAACTGACCATACCAATAGGGGGCTCATGATGGTTGCCATGGAAACTGACCACAGCAACGGCAGCTGATGATGGTTGCCATGGAAACTGACCTTACCGGCAGGCTGCAAATGGTTGCCATGGAAATTGAACATAGGAATAACGGGCTGGTGATGGTTTCCATGGAAACTGACCATAGCCACAGCGGCTTGTGATGGTTAACATGGAATTTGATGGTAGAAACGTTAGCTGGTTATTGTTGCCATGGAAAATGACTACAGCAACGGGGGGGGCTGGTGATGGTTGCCATAGAAACAGTCCATACCAAGGGGAGCTGGTGATGGTTGACATGGAAACTGACCATTGCAATGGGGGCTGGTGATGGTTGCCATGGAAACTGACCATAACAATAGGGGGCTGGTGATGGTTGCCATGGAAACTGACCGTAGCAACAAGGGGGGGCAGGTGATTGTTGCCATGGAAACTGACCATAGGAACAGGGGCCGGTGATGGTTGCCATGGAAACTGACCACAGCAATGGTAGCTGGTGATTGTTAACATGGAAACTGACTGTAGGAACAGGGGGCTGGTGATGGTTACCATGGAATCTGACCATAGCAACAGTGGGCTGGTGATGGTTGTCATGGAAATTGACCATAGGAACCTGTGCTGGTTGTGGTTGCCATGGAAACTGACCATAGCCACAGGGGCAGGTGACGGTTTCCATGGAAACTGACCATTGCAACGGTAGCTGGTGATTGTTGCCATGGAAACTGACCATGGCAACAGGGGGCTGGTGGTGGTTGCCATGGAAACTGACCGTAGGAACAGCAGGCTCGTGATGGTTGCCATGGAAACTAACCGTAGCAATAGAGGGCTGGTGGTGGTTGACATGGAAACTGGCCATAGCAACGGGGGCTGGTCATGGTTGTCATGGAAACTGACCGTAGCAATAGCAGGTTGGTGATGGTTGCCATGGAAATTGACCATAGGAACAGGAGCTGGTTGTGGTTGCCATGGAAACAGTCCGTAGCAAGGAGAGCTGGTGATGGTTTCCATGGAAACTTACCGTTGTAACGGGAGATGGTGATGGTTGCCATGGAAACGGACCGTAGCTGCAGCAGGCTGGTAATGGTTGCCATGAAAATTGAACATAGGAATAACGGGCTGGTGATGGTTGCCATGGAAACTGACCATAGCCACAGGGGGCTGGTGATGGTTACCATGGAAACTGAGCATAACAACAGGGGGCTCGTGATGGTTGGCCTGAAAATTGACCGCAGGAACGGCAGCTGGTGATGCTTGCCATGGAAAATGACCGTAGCTGCAGCAGGCTGGTAATGGTTGCCATGAAAATTGAACATAGGAATAACGGGCTGGTGATGTTTGCCATGGAAACTGACCCTAGCCACAGCGGCTTGTGATGGTTAACATGGAATTTGATGGTAGAAACGGTAGCTGGTTATTGTTGCCATGGAAAATGACTACAGCAACGGGGGGGGCTGGTGATGGTTGCCATGGAAACAGTCCGTAGCAAGGGGAGCTGGTGATGGTTGACATGGAAACTGACCATTGCAATGGGGGCTGGTGATGGTTGCCATGGAAACTGACCATAACAATAGGGGGCTGGTGATGGTTGCCATGGAAACAGTCCGTAGCAACAGCAGGCTTGTGATGGTTTCCATGGAAACTGACCATAGGAATAGCGGGCTGGTGATTGTTGCCTTGGAAACTGACCATAGGAACAGGGGGCTGGTGGTGGTTGCCATGGGAGCTGACCGTAGCAACAGCAGGTTGGTGATGGTTGCCTTGGAAATTGACGATAGCAACAGGAGCTGGTTGTGGTTGCCATGGAAACAGTCCGTAGCAAGGGGAGGTGGTGATGGTTTCCATGGAAACTTACCGTTGTAACAGGAGCTGATGATGGTTGCAATGGAAACTGAGCATAGGAGCAGGGGCTGGTGATGGTTGCCATGGAAACTGACCGTAGCAACAAGGGGGGGCAGGTGATTGTTGCCATGGAAACTGACCATAGGAACAGGGGCCGGTGATGGTTGCCATGGAAACTGACCGCAGCAACGGTAGCTGGTGATGGTTGCCATGGAATCTGACCACAGCAACAGGGGGCTGGTGATGGTTGCCATGGAAACAGTCCGTAGCAACAGCAGGCTTGTGATGGTTTCCATGGAAACTGACCATAGGAATAGCGGGCTGGTGATGGTTGCCATGGAAACAGTCCGTAGCAACAGCAGGCTTGTGATGGTTGCCATGGAAACTGACCATAGGAATAGCGGGCTGGTGATGGTTGACATGGAAACTGACCATACCAATAGGGGGCTCATGATGGTTGCCATGGAAACTGACCACAGCAACGGCAGCTGATGATGGTTGCCATGGAAACTGACCTTACCAGCAGGCTGGTAATGGTTGCCATGGAAATTGACCATAGCCACAGGGGCAGGTGATGGTTTCCATGGAAACTGACCATAGCAATAGGTAGCTGGTGATTGTTGCCTTGGAAACTGACCATAGGAACAGGGGGCTGGTGGTGGTTGCCATGGGAGCTGACCGTAGCAACAGCAGGCTCGTGATGGTTGCCATGGAAACTAACCGTAGCAATAGAGGGCTGGTGGTGGTTGCCGTGGAAACTGACCATAGCAACGGGGGCTGGTGATGGTTGTCATGGAAACTGACCGTAGCAACAGCAGGTTGGTGATGGTTGCCATGGAAATTGACGATAGGAACAGGAGCTGGTTGTGGTTGCCATGGAAACAGTCCGTAGCAAGGGGAGATGGTGATGGTTTCCATGGAAACTTACCGTTGTAACAGGAGCTGATGATGGTTGCAATGGAAACTGACCATAGGAGCAGGGGCTGGTGATGGTTGCCATGGAAACTGACCGTAGCAACAAGGGGGGGCAGGTGATTGTTGCCATGGAAACTGACCATAGGAACAGGGGCCGGTGATGGTTTCCATGGAAACTGACCGTAGCAACGGTAGCTGGTGATTGTTGCCATGGAAACTGACCATAGCAACAGTGGGCTGGTGGTGGTTGCCATGGGAGCTGACCGTAGCAACAGCAGGCTCGTGATGGTTGCCATGGAAACTAACCGTAGCAATAGAGGGCTGGTGGTGGTTGCCATGGAAACTGACCATAGCAACGGGGGCTGGTGATGGTTGTCATGGAAACTGACCGTAGCAACAGCATGTTGGTGATGGTTGCCATGGAAATTGACCATAGGAACAGGAGCTGTTTGTGGTTGCCATGGAAACAGTCCGTAGCAAGGGGAGCTGGTGATGGTTTCCATGGAAACTTACCGTTGTAACGGGAGCTGATGATGGTTGCAATGCAAACTGACCATAGGAGCAGGGGCTGGTGATGGTTGCCATGGAAACTGACCGTAGCAACAAGGGGGGGCAGGTGATTGTTGCCATGGAAACAGTCCGTAGCAACAGCAGGCTTGTGATGGTTGCCATGGAAACTGACCATAGCAATAACGGGCTGGTGATGGTTGCCATGGAAACTGACCATAGGAATAGCGGGCTGGTGATGGTTGCCATGGAAACTGACCATACCAATAGGGGTCTCATGATGGTTGCCATGGAAACTTACCACAGCAACGGCAGCTGATGATGGTTGCCATGGAAACTGACCTTACCAGCAGGCTGGTAATGGTTGCCATGGAAATTGACCATAGCCACAGGGGCAGGTGATGGTTTTCATGGAAACTGACCATAGCAACGGTAGCTGGTGATTGTTGCCATGGAAACTGACCGTAGCAACAGCAGGCTCATGATGGTTTCCATGGAAACTAACCATAGCAATAGGGGGCCGGTGATGGCTGCCATGGAAACTGACCATAGCAACATGGGGCTGGTGATGCTTGCCATGGAAACTGATTGTAGGAACAGGGGGGCAGGTGGTGGTTGCCATGGAAACTGACCATAGCAATGGGGGCTGGTGATGGTTGCCATGGAAACTGACAGTAGGAATAGGAGGCTGGTGATGGTTGACATGGAAACTGACCATAACAATAGGGGGCTGGTGATGGTTGCCATGGAAACAGTCCGTAGCAAGGGGAGCTGGTCATGGTTGACATGGAAACTGACCATAGCAACGGGGACTGGTGATGGTTGCCATGGAAACTGACCATAACAATAGGGGGCTGGTGATGGTTGCCATGGAAACAGTCTGTAGCAACAGCAGGCTTGTGATGGCTGCCATGGAAACTGACCATAGGAATAGCGGGCTGGTGATGGTTGACATGGAAACTGACCATACCAATAGGGGGCTCATGATGGTTGCCATGGAAACTGACCACAGCAACGGCAGCTGATGATGGTTGCCATGGAAACTGACCTTACCAGCAGGCTGGTAGTGGTTGCCATGGGAATTGACCATAGCCACAGGGGCAGGTGATGGTTTCCATGGAAACTGACCATAGCAATAGGTAGCTGGTGATTGTTGCCTTGGAAACTGACCATAGGAACAGGGGGCTGGTGGTGGTTGCCATGGGAGCTGACCGTAGCAACAGCAGGCTCGTGATGGTTGCCATGGAAACTAACCGTAGCAACAGCAGGTTGGTGATGGTTGCCATGGAAATTGACGATAGGAACAGGAGCTGGTTGTGGTTGCCATGGAAACAGTCCGTAGCAAGGGGAGATGGTGATGGTTTCCATGGAAACTTACCGTTGTAACAGGAGCTGATGATGGTTGCAATGGAAACTGACCAGAGGAGCAGGGGCTGGTGATGGTTGCCATGGAAACTGACCGTAGCAACAAGGGGGGGCAGGTGATTGTTGCCATGGAAACTGACCATAGGAACAGGGGCCGGTGATGGTTGCCATGGAAACTGACCGCAGCAACGGTAGCTGGTGATGGTTGCCATGGAATCTGACCACAGCAACAGGGGGCTGGTGATGGTTACCATGGAAACTGAGCATAACAACAGGGGGCTGGTGATGGTTGGCCTGAAAATTGACCGCAGGAACGGCAGCTGGTGATGGTTGCCATGGAAAATGACCGTAGCTGCAGCAGGCTGGTAATGGTTGCCATGAAAATTGAACATAGGAATAACGGGCTGGTGATGGTTGCCATGGAGACTGACCATAGCCACAGCGGCTTGTGATGGTTAACATGGAATTTGATGGTAGAAACGGTAGCTGGTTATTGTTGCCATGGAAAATGACTACAGCAACGGGGGGGGCTGGTGATGGTTGCCATGGAAACAGTCCGTAGCAAGGGGAGCCGGTGATGGTTGACATGGAAACTGACCATTGCAATGGGGGCTGGTGATGGTTGCCATGGAAACTGACCATAACAATAGGGGGTTGGTGATGGTTGCCGTGGAAACAGTCCGTAGCAACAGCAGGCTTGTGATGGTTTCCATGGAAACTAACCATAGCAATAGGGGGCCGGTGATGGCTGCCATGGAAACTGACCATAGCAACATGGGGCTGGTGATGCTTGCCATGGAAACTGATTGTAGGAACAGGGGGGCAGGTGGTGGTTGCCATGGAAACTGACCATTGCAATGGGGGCTGGTGATGGTTGCCATGGAAACTGACAGTAGGAATAGCGGGCTGGTTCTGGTTGCCATGGAAACTGACCATACCAATAGGGGGCTCATGATGGTTGCCATGGAAACTGACCACGGCAACGGCAGCAGATGATGGTTGCCATGGAAACTGACCTTACCAGCAGGCTGGTAATGGTTGCCATGGAAATTGACTATAGGAACAGGAGCTGGTTGTGGTTGCCATGGAAACTGACCATAACAATAGGGGGCTGGTGATGGTTGCCATGGAAACAGTCCGTAGCAACAGCAGGCTTGTGATGGTTGCCATGGAAACTGACCATAGGAATAACGGGCTGGTGATGGTTTCCATGGAAACTGACCATAGCCACAGCGGCTTGTGATGGTTAACATGGAATTTGATGGTAGAAACGGTAGCTGGTTTTTGTTGCCATGGAAAATGACTACAGCACTGGGGGGGGGCTGGTGATGGTTGTCATGGAAATTGACTATAGGAACCTGTGCTGGTTGTGGTTGCCATGGAAACTGACCATAGCAAAAGGGGGCTGGTGATGGTTGCCATGGAAACAGTCCGTAGCAACAGCAGGCTTGTGATGCTTGCCATGGAAACTGACCATAGGAATAACGGGCTGGTGATGGTTTCCATGGAAACTGACCATAGCCACAGCGGCTTGTGATGGTTAACATGGAATTTGATGGTAGAAACGGTAGCTGGTTATTGTTGCCATGGAAAATGACTACAGCAACGGGGGGGGCTGGTGATGGTTGCCATGGAAACAGTCCGTAGCAAGGGGAGCTGGTGATGGTTGACATGAAAACTGACCTTACCAGCAGGCTGGTAATGGTTGCCATGGAAATTGACCATAGCCACAGGGGGCTGGTGATGGTTGCCATCGAAACTGACCGTAGCAAGAGGGGGCTGGTGATGGTTGCCATAGAAAATTACCAATAGCAACGGGGCTGGTGATGGTTGCAATGGAAACTGACCATAGAAGCAGCGGGCTGGTGATGGTTGCCATGAAAACTGACCATAGCAACAGGGGCTGGTGATGGTTGCCATGGAAACTGACCGCAGCAACGGTAGCTGGTGATTGTTAACATGGAAAGTGACTGTAGGAACAGGGGGCTGGTGATGGTTACCATGGAATCTGACCATAGCAACAGTGGGCTGGTGATGGTTGTCATGGAAATTGACCATAGGAACCTGTGCTGGTTGTGGTTGCCATGGAAACTGACCATAGCAAAAGGGGGTGGGTGACGGTTGCCATGGAAACGACCATAGCTACAGTAGGCTCGTGATGGTCGCCATGGAAACTGACTATAGCAACGGGGGCTGGTGATGGTTGCCATGGAAACTGACCATAGCCACAGGGGCAGGTGACGGTTTCCATGGAAACTGACCATTGCAATGGGGGCTGGTGATGGTTTCCATGGAAACTGACCATTGCAATGGGGCCTGGTGATGGTTTCCATGGAAACTGACCATAGCAATAGGTAGCTGGTGATTGTTGCCTTGGAAACTGACCATAGGAACAGGGGGCTGGTGGTGGTTGCCATGGGAGCTGACCGTAGCAACAGCAGGCTCGTGATGGTTGCCATGGAAACTAACCGTAGCAATAGAGGGCTGGTGGTGGTTGCCATGGAAACTGACCATAGCAACGGGGGCTGGTCATGGTTGTCATGGAAACTGACCGTAGCAACAGCAGGTTGGTGATGGTTGCCATGGAAATTGACCATAGGAACAGGAGCTGTTTGTGGTTGCCATGGAAACAGTCCGTAGCAAGGGGAGCTGGTGATGGTTTCCATGGAAACTTACCGTTGTAACGGGAGCTGATGATGGTTGCAATGCAAACTGACCATAGGAGCAGGGGCTGGTGATGGTTGCCATGGAAACTGACCGTAGCAACAAGGGGGGGCAGGTGATTGTTGCCATGGAAACAGTCCGTAGCAACAGCAGGCTTGTGATGGTTGCCATGGAAACTGACCATAGCAATAACGGGCTGGTGATGGTTGCCATGGAAACTGACCATAGGAATAGCGGGCTGGTGATGGTTGCCATGGAAACTGACCATACCAATAGGGGTCTCATGATGGTTGCCATGGAAACTTACCACAGCAACGGCAGCTGATGATGGTTGCCATGGAAACTGACCTTACCAGCAGGCTGGTAATGGTTGCCATGGAAATTGACCATAGCCACAGGGGCAGGTGATGGTTTCCATGGAAACTGACCATAGCAACGGTAGCTGGTGATTGTTGCCATGGAAACTGACCGTAGCAACAGCAGGCTCATGATGGTTTCCATGGAAACTAACCATAGCAATAGGGGGCCGGTGATGGCTGCCATGGAAACTGACCATAGCAACATGGGGCTGGTGATGCTTTCCATGGAAACTGATTGTAGGAACAGGGGGGCAGGTGGTGGTTGCCATGGAAACTGACCATAGCAATGGGGGTGGTGATGGTTGCCATGGAAACTGACAGTAGGAATAGGAGGCTGGTGATGGTTGACATGGAAACTGACCATAACAATAGGGGGCTGGTGATGGTTGCCATGGAAACAGTCCGTAGCAAGGGGAGCTGGTAATGGTTGACATGGAAACTGACCATAGCAACGGGGACTGGTGATGGTTGCCATGGAAACTGACCATAACAATAGGGGGCTGGTGATGGTTGCCATGGAAACAGTCCGTAGCAAGGGGACCTGGTGATGGTTGACATGGAAACTGACCATTGCAATGGGGGCTGGTGATGGTTGCCATGGAAACTGACCATAACAATAGGGGGTTGGTGATGGTTGCCGTGGAAACAGTCCGTAGCAACAGCAGGCTTGTGATGGTTTCCATGGAAACTAACCGTAGCAATAGGGGGCCGGTGATGGCTGCCATGGAAACTGACCATAGCAACATGGGGCTGGTGATGCTTGCCATGGAAACTGATTGTAGGAACAGGGGGGCAGGTGGTGGTTGCCATGGAAACTGACCATAGCAATGGGGGCTGGTGATGGTTGCCATGGAAACTGACCATAACAATAGGGGGCTGGTGATGGTTGCCATGGAAACAGTCCGTAGCAACAGCAGGCTTGTGATGGTTGCCATGGAAACTAACCGTAGCAATAGAGGGCTGGTGGTGGTTGCCATGGAAACTGACCATAGCAACGGGGGCTGGTGATGGTTGTCATGGAAACTGACCGTAGCAACAGCAGGTTGGTGATGGTTGCCATGGAAATTGACGATAGGAACAGGAGCTGGTTGTGGTTGCCATGGAAACAGTCCGTAGCAAGGGGAGATGGTGATGGTTTCCATGGAAACTTACCGTTGTAACAGGAGCTGATGATGGTTGCAATGGAAACTGACCATAGGAGCAGGGGCTGGTGATGGTTGCCATGGAAACTGACCGTAGCAACAAGGGGGGGCAGGTGATTGTTGCCATGGAAACTGACCATAGGAACAGGGGCCGGTGATGGTTGCCATGGAAACTGACCGCAGCAACGGTAGCTGGTGATGGTTGCCATGGAATCTGACCACAGCAACAGGGGGCTGGTGATGGTTACCATGGAAACTGAGCATAACAACAGGGGGCTGGTGATGGTTGGCCTGAAAATTGACCGCAGGAACGGCAGCTGGTGATGGTTGCCATGGAAAATGACCGTAGCTGCAGCAGGCTGGTAATGGTTGCCATGAAAATTGAACATAGGAATAACGGGCTGGTGATGTTTGCCATGGAAACTGACCCTAGCCACAGCGGCTTCTGATGGTTAACATGGAATTTGATGGTAGAAACTGTAGCTGGTTATTGTTGCCATGGAAAATGACTACAGCAACGGGGGGGGCTGGTGATGGTTGCCATGGAAACAGTCCGTAGCAAGGGGAGCTGGTGATGGTTGACATGGAAACTGACCATTGCAATGGGGGCTGGTGATGGTTGCCATGGAAACTGACCATAACAATAGGGGGCTGGTGATGGTTGCCATGGAAACAGTCCGTAGCAACAGCAGGCTTGTGATGGTTTCCATGGAAACTGACCATAGGAATAGCGGGCTGGTGATTGTTGCCTTGGAAACTGACCATAGGAACAGGGGGCTGGTGGTGGTTGCCATGGGAGCTGACCGTAGCAACAGCAGGTTGGTGATGGTTGCCATGGAAATTGACGATAGGAACAGGAGCTGGTTGTGGTTGCCATGGAAACAGTCCGTAGCAAGGGGAGATGGTGATGGTTTCCATGGAAACTTACCGTTGTAACAGGAGCTGATGATGGTTGCAATGGAAACTGACCATAGGAGCAGGGGCTGGTGATGGTTGCCATGGAAACTGACCGAAGCAACAAGGGGGGGCAGGTGATTGTTGCCATGGAAACTGACCATAGGAACAGGGGCCGGTGATGGTTGCCATGGAAACTGACCGCAGCAACGGTAGCTGGTGATGGTTGCCATGGAATCTGACCACAGCAACAGGGGGCTGGTGATGGTTGCCATGGAAACAGTCCGTAGCAACAGCAGGCTTGTGATGGTTTCCATGGAAACTGACCATAGGAATAGCGGGCTGGTGATGGTTGCCATGGAAACAGTCCGTAGCAACAGCAGGCTTGTGATGGTTGCCATGGAAACTGACCATAGGAATAGCGGGCTGGTGATGGTTGACATGGAAACTGACCATACCAATAGGGGGCTCATGATGGTTGCCAGGGAAACTGACCACAGCAACGGCAGCTGATGATGGTTGCCATGGAAACTGACCTTACCAGCAGGCTGGTAATGGTTGCCATGGAAATTGACCATAGCCACAGGGGCAGGTGATGGTTTCCATGGAAACTGACCATAGCAATAGGTAGCTGGTGATTGTTGCCTTGGAAACTGACCATAGGAACAGGGGGCTGCTGGTGGTTGCCATGGGAGCTGACCGTAGCAACAGCAGGCTCGTGATGGTTGCCATGGAAACTAACCGTAGCAATAGAGGGCTGGTGGTGGTTGCCATGGAAACTGACCATAGCAACGGGGGCTGGTGATGGTTGTCATGGAAACTGACCGTAGCAACAGCAGGTTGGTGATGGTTGCCATGGAAATTGACGATAGGAACAGGAGCTGGTTGTGGTTGCCATGGAAACAGTCCGTAGAAAGGGGAGAGGGTGATGGTTTCCATGGAAACTTACCGTTGTAACAGGAGCTGATGATGGTTGCAATGGAAACTGACCATAGGAGCAGAGGCTGGTGATGGTTGCCATGGAAACTGACCGTAGCAACAAGGGGGGGCAGGTGATTGTTGCCATGGAAACTGACCATAGGAAGAGGGGCCGGTGATGGTTTCCATGGAAACTGACCGTAGCAACGGTAGCTGGTGATTGTTGCCATGGAAACTGACCATAGCAACAGGGGGCTGGTGGTGGTTGCCATGGAAACTGACCGTAGCAACAGCAGGCTCGTGATGGTTGCCATGGAAACTAACCGTAGCAATAGAGGGCTGGTGGTGGTTACATGGAAACTGACCATAGCAACGGGGGCTGGTCATGGTTGTCATGGAAACTGACCGTAGCAACAGCAGGTTGGTGATGCTTGCCATGGAAATTGACCATAGGAACAGGAGCTGTTTGTGGTTGCCATGAAAACAGTCCGTAGCAAGGGGAGCTGGTGATGGTTTCCATGGAAACTTACCGTTGTAACGGGAGCTGATGATGGTTGCAATGCAAACTGACCATAGGAGCAGGGGCTGGTGATGGTTGCCATGGAAACTGACCGTAGCAACAAGGGGGGGCAGGTGATTGTTGCCATGGAAACAGTCCGTAGCAACAGCAGGCTTGTGATGGTTGCCATGGAAACTGACCATAGCAATAACGGGCTGGTGATGGTTGCCATGGAAACTGACCATAGGAATAGCGGGCTGGTGATGGTTGCCATGGAAACTGACCATACCAATAGGGGTCTCATGATGGTTGCCATGGAAACTTACCACAGCAACGGCAGCTGATGATGGTTGCCATGGAAACTGACCTTACCAGCACGCTGGTAATGGTTGCCATGGAAATTGACCATAGCCACAGGGGCAGGTGATGGTTTCCATGGAAACTGACCATAGCAACGGTAGCTGGTGATTGTTGCCATGGAAACTGACCGTAGCAACAGCAGGCTCATGATGGTTTCCATGGAAACTAACCATAGCAATAGGGGGCCGGTGATGGCTGCCATGGAAACTGACCATAGCAACATGGGGCTGGTGATGCTTGCCATGGAAACTGACTGTAGGAACAGGTGGGAAGGTGATGGTTGCCATGGAAACTGACCATAGCAACAGGGTTGGTGAACGTTGCCATGGAAAATGAACAACCAAGAGGGGTATGTTGGTGGTTGCCATAGAAACTGACAATCGCAACAAGGCTGTGATGGTTGCCACAGAAACTGACCCTAGCAACAGGGGGCCGGTGATGGCTGCCATGGAAACTGACCATAGCAACATGGGGCTGGTGATGCTTGCCATGGAAACTGATTGTAGGAACAGGGGGGCAGGTGGTGGTTGCCATGGAAACTGACCATAGCAATGGGGGCTGGTGATGGTTGCCATGGAAACTGACAGTAGGAATAGGAGGCTCGTGATGGTTGACATGGAAACTGACCATAACAATAGGGGGCTGGTGATGGTTGCCATGGAAACAGTCCGTAGCAAGGGGAGCTGGTGATGGTTGACATGGAAACTGACCATAGCAACGGGGACTGGTGATGGTTGCCATGGAAACTGACCATAACAATAGGGGGCTGGTGATGGTTGCCATGGAAACAGTCTGTAGCAACAGCAGGCTTGTGATGGCTGCCATGGAAACTGACCATAGGAATAGCGGGCTGGTGATGGTTGACATGGAAACTGACCATACCAATAGGGGGCTCATGATGGTTGCCATGGAAACTGACCACAGCAACGGCAGCTGATGATGGTTGCCATGGAAACTGACCTTACCAGCAGGCTGGTAGTGGTTGCCATGGGAATTGACCATAGCCACAGGGGCAGGTGATGGTTTCCATGGAAACTGACCATAGCAATAGGTAGCTGGTGATTGTTGCCTTGGAAACTGACCATAGGAACAGGGGGCTGGTGGTGGTTGCCATGGGAGCTGACCGTAGCAACAGCAGGCTCGTGATGGTTGCCATGGAAACTAACCGTAGCAACAGCAGGTTGGTGATGGTTGCCATGGAAATTGACGATAGGAACAGGAGCTGGTTGTGGTTGCCATGGAAACAGTCCGTAGCAAGGGGAGATGGTGATGGTTTCCATGGAAACTTACCGTTGTAACAGGAGCTGATGATGGTTGCAATGGAAACTGACCAGAGGAGCAGGGGCTGGTGATGGTTGCCATGGAAACTGACCGTAGCAACAAGGGGGGGCAGGTGATTGTTGCCATGGAAACTGACCATAGGAACAGGGGCCGGTGATGGTTTCCATGGAAACTGACCGCAGCAACGGTAGCTGGTGATGGTTGCCATGGAATCTGACCACAGCAACAGGGGGCTGGTGATGGTTACCATGGAAACTGAGCATAACAACAGGGGGCTGGTGATGGTTGGCCTGAAAATTGACCGCAGGAACGGCAGCTGGTGATGGTTGCCATGGAAAATGACCGTAGCTGCAGCAGGCTGGTAATGGTTGCCATGAAAATTGAACATAGGAATAACGGGCTGGTGATGGTTGCTATGGAAACTGACCATAGCCACAGCGGCTTGTGATGGTTAACATGGAATTTGATGGTAGAAACGGTAGCTGGTTATTGTTGCCATGGAAAATGACTACAGCAACGGGGGGGGCTGGTGATGGTTGCCATGGAAACAGTCCGTAGCAAGGGGACCTGGTGATGGTTGACATGGAAACTGACCATTGCAATGGGGGCTGGTGATGGTTGCCATGGAAACTGACCATAACAATAGGGGGTTGGTGATGGTTGCCGTGGAAACAGTCCGTAGCAACAGCAGGCTTGTGATGGTTTCCATGGAAACTAACCGTAGCAATAGGGGGCCGGTGATGGCTGCCATGGAAACTGACCATAGCAACATGGGGCTGGTGATGCTTGCCATGGAAACTGATTGTAGGAACAGGGGGGCAGGTGGTGGTTGCCATGGAAACTGACCATAGCAATGGGGGCTGGTGATGGTTGCCATGGAAACTGACCATAACAATAGGGGGCTGGTGATGGTTGCCATGGAAACAGTCCATAGCAACAGCAGGCTTGTGATGGTTGCCATGGAAACTGACCATAGGAATAGAGGGCTGGTGGTGGTTGCCATGGAAACTGACCATAGCAACGGGGGCTGGTGATGGTTGTCATGGAAACTGACCGTAGCAACAGCAGGTTGGTGATGGTTGCCATGGAAATTGACGATAGGAACAGGAGCTGGTTGTGGTTGCCATGGAAACAGTCCGTAGCAAGGGGAGATGGTGATGGTTTCCATGGAAACTTACCGTTGTAACAGGAGCTGATGATGGTTGCAATGGAAACTGACCATAGGAGCAGGGGCTGGTGATGGTTGCCATGGAAACTGACCGTAGCAACAAGGGGGGGCAGGTGATTGTTGCCATGGAAACTGACCATAGGAACAGGGGCCGGTGATGGTTGCCATGGAAACTGACCGCAGCAACGGTAGCTGGTGATGGTTGCCATGGAATCTGACCACAGCAACAGGGGGCTGGTGATGGTTACCATGGAAACTGAGCATAACAACAGGGGGCTGGTGATGGTTGGCCTGAAAATTGACCACAGCAACGGCAGCTGGTGATCGTTGCCATGGAAAATGACCGTAGCTGCAGCAGGCTGGTAATGGTTGCCATGAAAATTGAACATAGGAATAACGGGCTGGTGATGGTTGCCATGGAAACTGACCATAGCCACAGCGGCTTGTGATGGTTAACATGGAATTTGATGGTAGAAACGGTAGCTGGTTATTGTTGCCATGGAAAATGACTACAGCAACGGGGGGGGCTGGTGATGGTTGCCATGGAAACAGTCCGTAGCAAGGGGAGCCGGTGATGGTTGACATGGAAACTGACCATTGCAATGGGGGCTGGTGATGGTTGCCATGGAAACTGACCATAACAATAGGGGGTTGGTGATGGTGACCGTGGAAACAGTCCGTAGCAACAGCAGGCTTGTGATGGTTTCCATGGAAACTAACCATAGCAATAGGGGGCCGGTGATGGCTGCCATGGAAACTGACCATAGCAACATGGGGCTGGTGATGCTTGCCATGGAAACTGATTGTAGGAACAGGGGGGCAGGTGGTGGTTGCCATGGAAACTGACCATAGCAATGGGGGCTGGTGATGGTTGCCATGGAAACTGACCATAACAATAGGGGGCTGGTGATGGTTGCCATGGAAACAGTCCGTAGCAACAGCAGGCTTGTGATGGTTGCCATGGAAACTGACCATAGGAATAGCGGGCTGGTGATGCTTGACATGGAAACCGACCATACCAATAGGGGGCTCATGATGTTTGCCATGGAAACTGACCACAGCAACGGCAGCTGATGATGGTTGCCATGGAAACTGACTGTAGGAACAGGAGGCTGGTGATGGTTACCATGGAATCTGACCATAGCAACAGGGGGCTGGTGATGGTTGGCCTGAAAATTGACCGCAGCAACGGCAGCTGGTGATGGTTGCCATGGAAACTTACCGTAGCTGCAGCTGGCTGGTAGTGGTTGCCATGAAAATTGAACGTAGGAATAACGGGCTGGTGATGGTTGCCATGGAAACTGACCATAGCCACAGCGGCTTGTGATGGTTAACATGGAATTTGATGGTAGAAACGGCAGCTGGTTATTGTTGCCATGGAAAATGACTACAGCAACGGGGGGGGCTGGTGATGGTTGCCATGGAAACAGTCCGTAGCAAGGGGAGCTGGTGATGGCTGACATGGAAACTGACCATTGCAATGGGGGCTGGTGATGGTTGCCATGGAAACTGACCATAGCAACAGGGGGCTGGTGATGGTTGCCATGGAAACAGTCCGTAGCAACAGCAGGCTTGTGATGGTTGCCCTGGAAACTGACCATAGGAATAGCGGGCTGGTGATGGTTGCCATGGAAACTGACCACAGCAACGGCAGCTGATGATGGTTGCCATGGAAACTGACCTTACCAGCAGGCTGGTAATTGTTGCCATGGAAATTGACCATAGGAACAGGAGCTGGTTGAGGTTGCCATGGAAACTGACCATAGCAATAGGGGGCTGGTGACGGTTGCCATGGAAACTGACTATAGCAACAGTGGGCTGTGATGGTTGCCATGGAAACTGAACGTACCAGCAGGCTGGTCATGGTTGCCATGGAAATTGAACATAGGAACGGGAGCTGGTTGTGGTTGCCATGGAAGCAGTCAGTAGCAAGGGGAGCTGGTGATGGTTTCCATGGAAACTGACCATAACAATAGGGGGCTGGTGATGGATGCCATGGAAACAGTCCGTAGCAACCGCAGGCTTGTGATGGTTGCCATGGAAACTGACCATAGGAATAGCGGGCTGGTGATGGTTGTAATGGAAACTGACCATACCAATAGGGGGCACATGATGGTTGCCATGGAAACTGACCACAGCAACGGCAGCTGATGATGGTTGCCATGGAAACTGACCTTACCAGCAGGCTGGTAATGGTTGCCATGGAAATTGACCATAGCTACAGGGGCAGGTGATGGTTGGCCTGAAAATTGACCGCAGCAACGGCAGCTGGTGATGGTTGCCATGGAAACTGACCGTAGCTGCAGCAGGCTGGTAATGGTTGCCATGAAAATTGAACATAGGAATAACGGGCTGGTGATGGTTGCCATGGAAACTGACCATAGCCACAGCGGCTTGTGATGGTTAACATGGAATTTGATGGTAGAAACAATAGCTGGTTATTGTTGCCATGGAAAATGACTAAAGGAACGGGGGAGGCTGGTGATGGTTGCCATGGAATAAGTCTGTAGCTAGGGGAGCTGGTGATGGTTGACATGGAAACTGACCATTGCAATGGGGGCTGGTGATGGTTGCCATGGAAACTGACCATAAGAAGAGGGGGCTGGTGATGGTTGCCATGGAAACAGTCCGTAGCAACAGCAGGCTTGTGATGGTTGCCATGGAAACTGACCATAGGAATAGCGGGCTGGTGATGGTTGCCATGGAAACTGACAACAGCAACGGGAGCTGATGATGGTTGCCATGGAAACTGACCTTACCACCAGGCTGGTAATGGTTGCCATGGAAATTGACCATAGGAACAGGAGCTGGTTCTGGTTGTCATGGAAACTGACCATAGCAATAGGGGGCTGGTGACGGTTGCCATGGCAACTGACTATAGCAACAGTGGGCTGTGATGGTTGCCATGGAAACTGAACGTACCAGCAGGCTGGTCATGTTTGCCATGGAAATTGAACATAGGAACGGGAGCTGGTTGTGGTTGCCATGGAAGCAGTCCACAGCAAGGGGAGCTGGTGATGGTTTCCTTGGAAACTGACCATAGCAACGGGGGCTGGTGATGGTTGTCATGGAAACTGACCATAGCAACAGCGGGTTGGTGATGGTTGCCATGGAAATTGACCATAGGAACAGGAGCTGGTTGTGGTTGCCATGGAAACAGCCCGTAGCAAGGGGAGATGGTGATGGTTTCCATGGAAACTTACCGTTGTAACGGGAGTTGATGATGGTTGCCATGGAAACTGACCGTAGCAACAAGGGGGGGGCAGGTGATTGTTGCCATGGAAACTGACCATAGGAACAGGGGCCGGAGATGGTTGCCATGGAAATTGACTGTAGCAACGGTAGCTGGTGATTGTTGCCATGGAAACTGACCGTAGAAACAGCAAGCTCATGATGGTTTCCATGGAAACTAACCATAGCAATAGGGGGCTGGTGATGGCTGCCATGGAAACTGACCATAGCAACATGGGGCTGGTGATGCTTGCCATGGAAACTGACTGTAGGAACAGGGGGGCAGGTGATGGTTGCCATGGAAACTGACCATAGCAATGAGGGCTGGTGACGGTTGCCATGGAAACTGACAGTAGGAATAGCGGGCTGGTGATAGTTGACATGGAAACTGACCATAACAATAGGGGGCTGGTGATGGTTGCCATGGAAACAGTCCGTAGCAACAGCAGGCTTGTGATGGTTGCCATGGAAACTGACCATAGGAATAACGGGCTGGTAATGGTTGCCATGGAAATTGACCATAGCCACAGGGGCAGGTGATGGTTTCCATGGAAACTGACCATAGCAACGGTAGCTGGTTATTGTTGCCATGGAAACTGACCATAGGAACAGGGGGCTGGTGGTGGTTGCCATGGAAACTGACCGTAGCAACAGCAGGCTCGTGATGGTTGCCATGGAAACTAAAGGTACCAATAGACGGCTGGTGGTAGTTGCCATGGAAACTGACCATAGCAACGGGGACTGGTGATGGTTGTCATGGAAACTGACCGTAGCAACAGCAGGTTGGTGATGGTTGCCATGGAAATTGACCATAGGAACAGGAGCTGGTTGTGGTTGCCATGGAAACAGTCCGTAGCAAGGGGAGCTGGTGATGGTTTCCATGGAAACTTACCGTTGTAACGGGAGCTGATGATGGTTGCAATGGAAACTGACCATAGGAACAGGGGCTGGTGATGGTTGCCATGGAAATAGACCGTAGCAACAAGGGGGGGAAGGTGATTGTTGCCATGGAAACTGACCATAGGAACAGGGGGCCGGTGATGGTTGCCATGGAAACTGACCGCAGCAACGGTAGCTGGTGATGGTTGCCATGGAAACTGACCGCAGCAACGGTAGCTGGTGATGGTTGCCATGGAAACTGACTGTAGGAACAGGAGGCTGGTGATGGTTACCATGGAATCTGACCATAGCAACAGGAGGCTGGTGATGGTTGGCCTGAAAATTGACCGCAGCAACGGCAGCTGGTGATAGTTTCCATGGAAACTGACCATAACAATAGGGGGCTGTTGATGGTTGTCATGGAAGCTGACCATAGCAACAGCAGGTTGGTGATGGTTGCCATGGAAATTGACCATAGGAACAGGTGCTGGTTGCGGTTGCCATGGAAACAGCCCGTAGCAAGGGGAGATGGTGATGGTTTCCATGGAAACTTACCGTTGTAACGGGAGTTGATGATGGTTGCCATGGAAACTGACCGTAGCAACAAGGGGGTTGCAGGTGATTGTTGCCATGGAAACTGACCATAGGAACAGGGGCCGGTGATGGTTGCCATGGAAATTGACTGTAGCAACGGTAGCTGGTGATTGTTGCCATAGAAACTGACCGTAGCAACAGCAGGCTCATGATGGTTTCCATGGAAACTAACCATAGCAATAGGGGGCTGGTGATGGCTGCCATGGAAACTGACCATAGCAACATGGGGCTGGTGATGCTTGCCATGGAAACTGACCATAGGAACAGGGGGGCAGATGATGGTTGCCATGGAAACTGACCATAGCAATGGGGGCTGGTGATGGTTGCCATGGAAACAGTCCGTAGCAACAGCAGGCTTGTGATGGTTGCCATGGAAACTGACCATAGGAATAGCGGGCTGGTGATGGTTGCCATGGAAACTGACCACAGCAAAGGCAGCTTATGATGGTTGCCATTGAAACTGACCTTACCAGCAGGCTGGTAATGGTTGCCATGGAAATTGACCATAGGAACAGGAGCTGGTTGTGGTTGCCATGGAAACTGACCATAGGAATAGCGGGCTGGTGATGGTTGACAGGGAAACTGACCATACCAATAGGGGGCTCATGATGGTTGCCATGGAAACTGACCACAGCAACGGCAGCTGATAATGGTTGCCATGGAAACTGACCTTACCAGCAGGCTGGTAATGGTTGCCATGGAAATTGACCATAGGAACAGGAGCTGGTTGTGGTTGCTATGGAAACAGCCCGTAGGAAGGAGAGATGGTGATGGTTTCCATGGAAACTTACCGTTGTAACGGGAGTTGATGATGGTTGCCATGGAAACTGACCGTAGCAACAAGGGGGGGGCAGGTGATTGTTGCCATGGAAACTGACCATAGGAACAGGGGCCGGTGATGGTTTCCATGGAAACTGACCGTAGCAACGGTAGCTGGTGATTGTTGCCATGGAAACTGACCATAGCAACAGGGGGCTGGTGGTGGTTGCCATGGAAACTGACCGTAGCAACAGCTGGCTCGTGATGGTTGCCATGGAAACTGACCATAGGAACAGGGGCCGGTGATGGTTGCCATGGAAATTGAATGTAGCAACGGTAGCTGGTGATTGTTGCCATAGAAACTGACCGTAGCAACAGCAGGCTCATGATGGTTTCCATGGAAACTAACCATAGCAATAGGGGGCTGGTGATGGCTGCCATGGAAACTGACCATAGCAACATGGGGCTGGTGATGCTTGCCATGGAAACTGACCATAGGAACAGGGGGGCAGATGATGGTTGCCATGGAAACTGACCATAGCAATGGGGGCTGGTGATGGTTGCCATGGAAACAGTCCGTAGCAACAGCAGGCTTGTGATGGTTGCCATGGAAACTGACCATAGGAATACCGGGCTGGTGATGGTTGCCATGGAAACTGACCACAGCAAAGGCAGCTGATGATGGTTGCCATTGAAACTGACCTTCCCAGCAGGCTGGTAATGGTTGCCATGGAAATTGACCATAGGAACAGGAGCTGGTTGTGGTTGCCATGGAAACTGACCATAGGAATAGCGGGCTGGTGATGGTTGACAGGGAAACTGACCATACCAATAGGAGGCTCATGATGGTTGCCATGGAAACTGACCATAGGAACAGGGGCTGGTGATGGTTGCCATGGAAATAGACCGTAGCAACAGCAGGCTCATGATGGTTTCCATGGAAACTAACCATAGCAATAGGGGGCTGGTGATGGCTGCCATGGAAACTGACCATAGCAACATGGGGCTGGTGATGCTTGCCATGGAAACTGACCATAGGAACAGCGGGGCAGATGATGGTTGCCATGGAAACTGACCATAGCAATGGGGGCTGGTGATGGTTGCCATGGAAACTGACCATAGCAACATGGGGCTGGTGATGCTTGCCATGGAAACTGATTGTAGGAACAGGGGGGCAGGTGGTGGTTGCCATGGAAACTGACCATAGCAATGGGGGCTGGTGATGGTTGCCATGGAAACAGTCCGTAGCAACAGCAGGCTTGTGATGGTTGCCATGGAAACTGACCATAGGAATAGCGGGCTGGTGATGGTTGACATGGAAACTGACCATATCATTAGGGGGCTCATGGTGGTTGCCATGGAAACTGACCACAGCAACGGCAGCTGATGATGGTTGCCATGGAAACTGACCTTACCAGCAGGCTGGTCATGGTTGCCATGGAAATTGACCATAGCCACAGGGGGCTGGTGATGGTTGCCATCGAAACTGACCGTAGCAAGAGGGGGCTGGTGATGGTTGCCATAGAAAATTACCAATAGCAACGGGGCTGGTGATGGTTGCAATGGAAACTGACCATAGAAGCAGCGGGCTGGTGATGGTTGCCATGAAAACTGACCATAGCAACAGGGGCTGGTGATGGTTGCCATGGAAACTGACCGCAGCAACGTTAGCTGGTGATTGTTAACATGGAAACTGACTGTAGGAACAGGGGGCTGGTGATGGTTACCATGGAATCTGACCATAGCAACAGTGGGCTGGTGATGGTTGTCATGGAAATTGACCATAGGAACCTGTGCTGGTTGTGGTTGCCAAAGAAACTGACCATAGCAAAAGGGGGTGGGTGACGGTTGCCATGGAAACGACCATAGCTACAGTAGGCTCGTGATGGTCGCCATGGAAACTGACTATAGCAACGGGGGCTGGTGATGGTTGCCATGGAAACTGACCATAGCCACAGGGGCAGGTGACGGTTTCCATGGAAACTGACCATTGCAATGGGGGCTGGTGATGGTTTCCATGGAAACTGACCATTGCAATCGGGGCTGGTGATGGTTGCCATGGAAACTGACAGTAGGAATAGCGGGCTGGTGATGGTTGACATGGAAACTGACCATAACAAAAGGGGGCTGGTGATGGTTGCCATGGAAACAGTCCGTAGCAACAGCAGGCTTGTGATGGTTGCCATGGAAACTGACCATGGGAATAGCGGGCTGGTGATGGTTGCCATGGAAACTGACCATACCAATAGGGGGCTCATGATGGTTGCCATGGAAACTGACCACAGCAATGGCAGCTGATGCTGGTTGCCATGGAAACTGACCTTACCAGCAGGCTGGTAATGGTTGCCATGGAAATTGACCATAGCCACAGGGGCATGTGAGGGTTTCCATGGAAACTGACCATAGCAACAGGGGGCTGGTGGTGGTTGCCATGGAAACTGACCGTAGCAACAGCAGGCTCGTGATGGTTGCCATGGAAACTAAACGTACCAATAGACGGCTGGTGGTGGTTGCCATGGAAACTGACCGTAGCAACAGGGGGCTGGTGATGGTTGTCATGGAAACTGACCGCAGCAACAGCAGGTTGGTGATGGTTGCCATGGAAATTGACCATAGGAACAGGAGCTGGTTGTGGTTGCCATGGAAACAGTCCGTAGCAAGGGGAGCTGGTGATGGTTTCCATGGAAACTTACCGTTGTAACGGGAGCTGATGATGGTTGCAATGGAAACTGACCATAGGAACAGGGGCTGGTGATGGTTGCCATGGAAACTGACCGTAGCAACAAGGGGGGGGCAGGTGATTGTTGCCATGGAAACTGACCATAGGAACAGGGGGCCGGTGATGGTTGCCATGGAAACTGAGCGCAGCAACGGTAGCTAGTGATGGTTGCCATGGAAACTGACTGTAGGAACAGGAGGCTGGTGATGGTTACCATGGAATCTGACCATAGCAACAGGGGGCTGGTGATGGTTGGCCTGAAAATTGACCGCAGCAACGGCAGCTGGTGATGGTTGCCATGGAAACTGACCATAACAATAGGGGGCTGGTGATGGTTGTCATGGAAACTGACCATAGCAACAGCAGGTTGGTGATGGTTGCCATGGAAATTGACCATAGGAACAGGAGCTGGTTGTGGTTGCCATGGAAACAGCCCGTAGGAAGGGGAGATGATGATGGTTTCCATGGAAACTTACCGTTGTAACGGGAGTTGATGATGGTTGCCATGGAAACTGACCGTAGCAACAAGGGGGGGGCAGGTGATTGTTGCCATGGAAAATGACCATAGGAACAAGGGCCGGTGATGGTTGCCATGGAAATTGACTGTAGCAACGGTAGCTGGTGATTGTTGCCATGGAAACTGACTGTAGCAACAGCAGGCTCATGATGGTTTCCATGGAAACTAACCATAGCAATAGGGGGCTGGTGATGGCTGCCATGGAAACTGACCATAGCAACATGGGGCTGGTGATGCTTGCCATGGAAACTGATTGTAGGAAAAGGGGGGCAGGTGATGGTTGCCATGGAAACTGACCATAGCAATGGGGGCTGGTGATGGTTGCCATGGAAACTGACAGTAGGAATAGCGGGCTGGTGATGGTTGACATGGAAACTGACCATAACAATAGGGGGCTGGTGATGGTTGCCATGGAAACAGTCCGTAGCAACAGCAGGCTTGTGATGGTTGCCATGGAAACTGACCATAGGAATAACGGGCTGGTGATGGTTTCCATGGAAACTGACCATAGCCACAGCGGCTTGTGATGGTTAACATGGAATTTGATGGTAGAAACGGTAGCTGGTTATTGTTGCCATGGAAAATGACTACAGCACTGGGGGGGGGCTGGTGATGGTTGCCATGGAAACAGTCCGTAGCAAGGGGAGCTGGTGATAGTTGACATGGAAACTGACCATTGCAATGGGGGCTGGTGATGGTTGCCATGGAAACTGACCATAACAATAGGGGGCTGGTGATGGTTGCCGTGGAAACAGTCCGTAGCAACAGCAGGCTTGTGATGGTTGCCATGGAAACAGACCATAGGAATAGCGGGCTGGTGATGGTTGCCATGGAAACTGGCCATACCAATAGGGGGCTCATGATGGTTGCCATGGAAACTGACCACAGCAACGGCAGCTGATGATGGTTGCCATGGAAACTGACCTTACCAGCAGGCTGGTAATGGTTGCCATGGAAATTGATCATAGCCACAGGGGGCTGGTGATGGTGGCCATCGAAACTGACCGTAGCAAGAGGGGGCTGGTGATGGTTGCCATAGAAAATTACCAATAGCAACGGGGCTGGTGATGGTTGCAATGGAAACTGACCATAGAAGCAGCGGGCTGGTGATGGTTGCCATGAAAACTGACCATAGCAACAGGGGCTGGTGATGGTTGCCATGGAAACTGACCGCAGCAACGGTAGCTGGTGATTGTTAACATGGAAACTGACTGTAGGAACAGGGGGCTGGTGATGGTTACCATGGAATCTGACCATAGCAACAGTGGGCTGGTGATGGTTGTCATGGAAATTGACCACAGGAACCTGTGCTGGTTGTGGTTGCCATGGAAACTGACCATAGCAAAAGGGGGTGGGTGACAGTTGCCATGGAAACGACCATAGCTACAGTAGGCTCGTGATGGTCGCCATGGAAACTGACTATAGCAACGGGGGCTGGTGATGGTTGCCATGGAAACTGACCATAGCCACAGGGGCAGGTGACGGTTTCCATGGAAACTGACCATTGCAATGGGGGCTGGTGATGGTTTCCATGGAAACTGACCATTGCAATGGGGGCTGGTGATGGTTGCCATGGAAACTGACAGTAGGAATAGCGGGCTGGTGATGGTTGACATGGAAACTGACCATAACAATAGGGGGCTGGTGATGGTTGCCATGGAAACAGTCCGTAGCAACAGCAGGCTTGTGATGGTTGCCATGGAAACTGACCATGGGAATAGCGGGCCGGTGATGGTTGCCATGGAAACTGACCATACCAATAGGGGGCTCATGATGGTTGCCATGGAAACTGACCACAGCAACGGCAGCTGATGATGGTTGCCATGGAAACTGACCTTACCAGCAGGCTGGTAATGGTTGCCATGGAAATTGACCATAGCCACAGGGGCAGGTGATGGTTTCCATGGAAACTGACCATAGCAACGGTAGCTGGTGATTGTTGCCATGGAAACTGACCATAGGAACAGGGGGCTGGTGGTGGTTGCCATGGAAACTGACCGTAGCATCAGCAGGCTCGTGATGGTTGCCATGGAAACTAACCGTAGCAATAGAGGGCTGGTGGTGGTTGACATGGAAACTGACCATAGCAACGGGGGCTGGTGATGGTTGTCATGGAAACTGACCGTAGGAACAGCAGGTTGGTGATGGTTGCCATGGAAATTGACCATAGGAACAGGAGCTGGTTGTGGTTGCCATGGAAACAGTCCGTAGCAAGGGGAGCTGGTGATGGTTTCCATGGAAACTTACCGTTGTAACGGGAGCTGATGATGGTTGCAATGGAAACTGACCATAGGAACAGGGGCTGGTGATGGTTGCCATGGAAACTGACCGTAGCAACAAGGGGGGGGGCAGGTGATTGTTGCCATGGAAACTGAGCATTGGAACAGGGGCCGGTTGTGGTTGCCATGGAAACTGACCGCAGCAACGGTAGCTGGTGATGGTTGCAATGGAAACTGACTGTAGGAGCAGGAGGCTGGTGATGGTTACCATGGAATCTGACCATAGCAACAGCAGGTTGGTGATGGTTGCCATGGAAATTGACCATAGGAACAGGAGCTGGTTGCGGTTGCCATGGAGACAGCCCGTAGCAAGGGGAGATGGTGATGGTTTCCATGGAAACTTACTGATGTAACGGGAGTTGATGATGGTTGCCATGGAAACTGACCGTAGCAACAAGGGGGGGGCAGGTGATTGTTGCCATGGAAACTGACCATAGGAAGAGGGGCCTATGATGGTTGCCATGGAAATTGACTGTAGCAACGGTAGCTGGTGATTGTTGCCATGGAAACTGACCGTAGCAACAGCAGGCTCATGATGGTTTCCATGGAAACTAACCATAGCAATAGGGGGCTGGTGATGGCTGCCATGGAAACTGACCATAGCAACATGGGGCTGGTGATGCTTGCCATGGAAACTGATTGTAGGAACAGGGGGGCAGGTGATGGTTGCCATGGAAACTGACCATAGCAATGGGGGCTGGTGATGGTTGCCATGGAAACTGACAGTAGGAATAGCGGGCTGGTGATGGTTGACATGGAAACTGACCATAACAATAGGGGGCTGGTGATGGTTGCCATGGAAACAGTCCGTAGCAACAGCAGGCTTGTGATGGTTGCCATGGAAACTGACCATAGGAATAACGGGCTGGTGATGGTTGCCATGGAAACTGACCATAGCCACAGCGGCTTGTGATGGTTAACATGGAATTTGATGGTAGAAACGGTAGCTGGTTATTGTTGCCATGGAAAATGACTACAGCAACGGGGGGGGGGGGGCTGGTGATGGTTGCCATGGAAACAGTCCGTAGCAAGGGGAGCTGGTGATGGTTGACATGGAAACTGACCATTGCAATGGGGGCTGGTGATGGTTGCCATGGAAACTGACCATAACAATAGGGGGCTGGTGATGGTTGCCATGGAAACAGTCCGTAGCAACAGCAGGCTTGTGATGGTTGCCATGGAAACTGACCATAAGTATAGCGGGCTGGTGATGGTTGCCATGGAAACTGACCATACCAATAGGGGGCTCATGATGGTTGCCATGGATACTGACCACAGCAACGGCAGCTGATGATGGTTGCCATGGAAACTGACCTTACCAGCAGGCTGGTAATGGTTGCCACGGAAATTGACCATAGCCACAGGGGCAGGTGATGGTTTCCATGGAAACTGACCATAGCAACGGTAGTTGGTGATGGTTGCCATGGAAACTGACCATAGCAACAGGGGGCTGGTGGTGGTTGCCATGGAAACTGACCGTAGCAACAGCAGGCTCGTGATGGTTGCCATGGAAACTAACCGTAGCAATAGAGGGCTGGTGGTGGTTGACATGGAAACTGACCATAGCAACGGGGGCTGGTGATGGTTGTCATGGAAACTGACCGTAGCAACAGCAAGTTGGTGATGGTTGCCATGGAAATTGACCATAGGAACAGGAGCTGGTTGTGGTTGCCATGGAAACTGTCCGTAGCAAGGGGAGCTGGTGATGGTTTCCATGGAAACTTACCGTTGTAACGGGAGCTGATGATGGTTGCAATGGAAACTTACCTTAGGAACAGGGGCTGGTGATGGTTGCCATGGAAACTGACCGTAGCAACAAGGGGGGGGCAGGTGATTGTTGCCATGGAATCTGACCATAGGAACAGGGGGCCGGTGATGGTTGCCATGGAAACTGACCGCAGCAACGGTAGCTGGTGATGGTTGCCATGGAAACTGACTGTAGGAACAAGGGGGGGCAGGTGATTGTTGCCATGGAATCTGACCATAGCAACAGGGGGCTGGTGATGGTTGGCCTGAAAATTGACCGCAGCAACGGCAGCTGGTGATGGTTGCAATGGAAACTGACCATAACAATAGGGGGCTGGTGATGGTTGTCATGGAAACTGACCATAGCAACAGCAGGTTGGTGATGGTTGCCATGGAAATTGACCATAGGAACAGGAGCTGGTTGTGGTTGCCATGGAAACAGCCCGTAGCAAGGGGAGATGGTGATGGTTTCCATGGAAACCTACCGTTGTAACGGGAGTTGATGATGGTTGCCATGGAAACTGACCGTAGCAACAAGAGGCGGCAGGTGATTGTTGCCATGGAAACTGACCATAGGAACAGGGGCCGGTGATGGTTGCCATGGAAATTGACTGTAGCAAAGGTAGCTGGTGATTGTTGCCATGGAAACCGACCGTAGCAACAGCAGGCTCATGATAGTTTCCATGGAAACTAACCATAGCAATAGGGGGCTGGTGATGGCTGCCATGGAAACTGACCATAGCAACATGGGGCTGGTGATGCTTGCCATGGAAACTGACTGTAGGAACAGGGGGGCAGGTGATGGTTGCCATGGAAACTGACCATAGCAATGGGGGCTGGTGATGGGTTCCATGGAAACTGACAGTAGGAATAGCGGGCTGGTGATGGTTGACATGGAAACTGACCATAACAATAGGGGGCTGGTGATGGTTGCCATGGAAACAGTCCGTAGCAACAGCAGGCTTGTGATGGTTGCCATGGAAACTGACCATAGGAATAACGGGCTGGTGATGGTTGCCATGGAAACTGACCATAGCCACAGCGGCTTGTGATGGTTAACATGGAATTTGATGGTAGAAACGGTAGCTGGTTATTGTTGCCATGGAAAATGACTACAGCAACGGGGGCTGTTGGTGATGGTTGCCATGGAAACAGTCCGTAGCAAGGGGTGCTGGTGATGGTTGACATGGAAACTAACCATTGCAATGGGGCTGGTGATGGTTGCCATGGAAACTGACCATAACAATAGGGGGCTGGTGATGGTTGCCATGGAAACTGACCATACCAATAGGGGGCTCATGATGGTTGCCATGGAAACTGACCACATCAACGGCAGCTGATGATGGTTGCCATGGAAACTGACCTTACCAACAGGCTGGTAATGGTTGCCATGGAAATTGACCATAGCCACAGGGGCAGGCGATGGTTTCCATGGAAACTGACCATAGCAACGGTAGCTGGTGATTGTTGCCATGGAAACTGACCATAGCAACAGGGGGCTGGTGGTGGTTGCCATGGAAACTGACCATAGCAACAGCAGGCTCGTGGTGGTTGCCATGGAAACTAACCGTAGCAATAGAGGGCTGGTCGTGGTTGACATGGAAACTGACCATAGCAACGGGGGCTGGCGATGGTTGTCACGGAAACTGACCGTAGCAACAGCAGGTTGGTGATGGTTGCCATGGAAATTAACCATAGGAACAGGAGCTGGTTGTGGTTGCCATGGAAACAGTCCGTAGCAAGGGGAGCTGGTGATGGTTTCCATGGAAACTTACCGTTGTAACGGGAGGTGATGATGGTTGCAATGGAAACTGACCATAGGAACAGGGGCTGCTGATGGTTGCCATGGAAACTGACCGTAGCAACCAGGGGGGGGCAGGTGATTGTTGCCATGGAAACTGACCATAGGAACAGGGGCCGGTGATGGTTGCCATGGAAACTGACCGCAGCAACGGTAGCTGGTGATGGTTGCCATAGAAACTGACTGTAGGAACAGGAGGCTGGTGATGGTTACCATGGAATCTGACCATAGCAACAGGGGGCTGGTGATGGTTGGCCTGAAAATTGACCGCAGCAACGGCAGCTGGTGATGGTTGCCATGGAAACTGACCGTAGCTGCAGCAGGCTGGTAATGGTTGCCATGAAAATTGAACATAGGAATAACGGGCTGGTGATGGTTGCCATGGAAACTGACCATAGCCACAGCGGCTTGTGATGGTTAACATGGAATTTGATGGTAGAAACGGTAGCTGGTTATTGTTGCCATGGAAAATGACTACAGCAACGGGGGGGGCTGGTGATGGTTGCCATGGAAACAGTCCGTAGCAAGGAGAGCCGGTGATGGTTGACATAGAAACTGACCATTGCAATGGGGGCTAGCGATGGTTGCCATGGAAACTGACCATAACAATAGGGGGCTGGTGATGGTTGCCATGGAAACAGTCCGTAGCAACAGCAGGCTTGTGATGGTTGCCATGGAAACTGACCATAGGAATAATGGGCTGGTGATGGTTGCCATGGAAACTGACCATAGCCACAGCGGCTTGTGATGGTTAACATGGAATTTGATGGTAGACACGGTAGCTGGTTATTGTTGCCATGGAAAATGACTACAGCAACGGGGGGGGGCTGGTGATGGTTGCCATGGAAACAGTCCGTAGCAAGGGGAGCTGGTGATGGTTGACATGGAAACTGACATTACCAATAGGGGGCTCATGATGGTTGCCATGGAAACTGACCACGGCAACGGCAGCTGATGATGGTTGCCATGGAAACTGACCTTACCAGCAGGCTGGTAATGGTTGCCATGGAAATTGAACATAAGAACGGGAGCTGGTTGTGGTTGCCATGGAAGCAGCCCGTAGCAAGGGGAGCTGGTGATGGTTTCCATGAAAACTGACCATAGCAAAGGGGGCTGGTGATGTTTGTCATGGAAACTGACCATAGCAACAGCAGGTTGGTGATGGTTGCCATGGAAATTGACCATAGGAACAGGAGCTGGTTGTGGTTGCCATGGAAACAGCCCGTAGCAAGGGGAGATGGTGATGGTTTCCATGGAAACTTACCGTTGTAACGGGAGTTGATGATGGTTGCCATCGAAACTGACCGTAGCAACAAGGGGGGGCAGGTGATTGTTGCCATGGAAACTGACCATAGGAACAGGGGCCGGTGATGGTTGCCATTGAAATTGATTGTAGCAACGGTAGCTGGTGATTGTTGCCATGGAAACTGACCGTAGCAACAGCAGGCTCATGATGGTTTCCATGGAAACTAACCATAGCAATAGGGGGCTGGTGATGGCTGCCATGGAAACTGACCATAGCAACATGGGGCTGGTGATGCTTGCCATGGAAACTGATTGTAGGAAAAGGGGGGCAGGTGATGGTTGCCATGGAAACTGACCATAGCAATGGGGGCTGGTGATGGTTGCCATGGAAACTGACAGTAGGAATAGCGGGCTGGTGATGGTTGACATGGAAACTGACCATAACAATAGGGGGCTGGTGATGGTTGCCATGGAAACAGTCCGTAGCAACAGCAGGCTTGTGATGGTTGCCATGGAAACTGACAATAGGAATAACGGGCTGGTGATGGTTTCCATGGAAACTGACCATAGCCACAGCGGCTTGTGATGGTTAACATGGAATTTGATGGTAGAAACGGTAGCTGGTTTTTGTTGCCATGGAAAATGACTACAGCACTGGGGGGGGCTGGTGATGGTTGTCATGGAAATTGACCATAGGAACCTGTGCTGGTTGTGGTTGCCATGGAAACTGACCATAGCAAAAGGGGGTGGGTGACGGTTGCCATGGAAACGACCATAGCTACAGTAGGCTCGTGATGGTCGCCATGGAAACTGACTATAGCAACGGGGGCTGGTGATGGTTGCCATGGAAACTGACCATAGCCACAGGGGCAGGTGACGGTTTCCATGGAAACTGACCATTGCAATGGGGGCTGGTGATGGTTTCCATGGAAACTGACCATTGCAATGGGGGCTGGTGATGGTTGCCATGGAAACTGACAGTAGGAATAGCGGGCTGGTTCTGGTTGCCATGGAAACAGACCATACCAATAGGGGGCTCATGATGGTTGCCATGGAAACTGACCACGGCAACGGCAGCTGATGATGGTTGCCATGGAAACTGACCTTACCAGCAGGCTGGTAATGGTTGCCATGGAAATTGACTATAGGAACAGGAGCTGGTTGTGGTTGCCATGGAAACTGACCATAGCAATAGGGGGCTGGTGACGGTTGCCATGGAAACTGACTATAGCAACAGTGGGCTGTGATGGTTGCCATGGAAACTGACAGTAGGAAAAGCGGGCTGGTGATGGTTGACATGGAAACTGACCATAACAATAGGGGGCTGGTGATGGTTGCCATGGAAACAGTCCGTAGCAACAGCAGGCTTGTGATGGTTGCCATGGAAACTGACCATAGGAATAACGGGCTGGTGATGGTTTCCATGGAAACTGACCATAGCCACAGCGGCTTGTGATGGTTAACATGGAATTTGATGGTAGAAACGTTAGCTGGTTATTGTTGCCATGGAAAATGACTACAGCAACGGGGGGGGCTGGTTATGGTTGCCATGGAAACAGTCCGTAGCAAGGGGAGCTGGTGATGGTTGACATGGAAACTGACCATTGCAATGGGGGCTGGTGATGGCTGACATGGAAACTGACCATAACAATAGGGGGCTGGTGATTGTTGCCATGGAAACAGTCCGTAGCAACAGCAGGCTTGTGATGGTTGCCATGGAAACTGACCATAGGAATAGCGGGCTGGTGATGGTTGACATGGAAACTGACCATACCAATAGGGGGCTCATGATGGTTGCCATGGAAACTGACCACAGCAACGGCAGCTGATGATGGTTGCCATGGAAACTGACCTTACCAGCAGGCTGCAAATGGTTGCCATGGAAATTGAACATAGGAATAACGGGCTGGTGATGGTTTCCATGGAAACTGACCATAGCCACAGCGGCTTGTGATGGTTAACATGGAATTTGATGGTAGAAACGTTAGCTGGTTATTGTTGCCATGGAAAATGACTACAGCAACGGGGGGGGCTGGTGATGGTTGCCATGGAAACAGTCCATACCAAGGGGAGCTGGTGATGGTTGACATGGAAACTGACCATTGCAATGGGGGCTGGTGATGGTTGCCATGGAAACTGACCATAACAATAGGGGGCTGGTGATGGTTGCCGTGGAAACAGTCCGTAGCAACAGCAGGCTTGTGATGGTTGCCATGGAAACTGACCATAGGAATAGCGGGCTGGTGATGGTTGCCATGGAAACTGGCCATACCAGTAGGGGGCTCATGATGGTTGCCATGGAAACTGACCACAGCAACGGCAGCTGATGATGGTTGCCATGGAAACTGACCTTACCAGCAGGCTGCAAATGGTTGCCATGGAAATTAACCATAGCCACAGGGGGCTGGTGATGGTTGCCATCGAAACTGACCGTAGCAAGAGGGGGCTGGTGATGGTTGCCATAGAAAATTACCAATAGCAACGGGGCTGGTGATGGTTGCAATGGAAACTGACCATAGAAGCAGCGGGCTGGTGATGGTTGCCATGAAAACTGACCATAGCAACAGGGGCTGGTGATGGTTGCCATGGAAACTGACCGCAGCAACGGTAGCTGGTGATTGTTAACATGGAAAGTGACTGTAGGAACAGGGGGCTGGTGATGGTTACCATGGAATCTGACCATAGCAACAGTGGGCTGGTGATGGTTGTCATGGAAATTGACCATAGGAACCTGTGCTGGTTGTGGTTGCCATGGAAACTGACCATAGCAAAAGGGGGTGGGTGACGGTTGCCATGGAAACGACCATAGCTACAGCAGGCTCGTGATGGTCGCCATGGAAACTGACTATAGGAAAGGGGGCTGGTGATGGTTGCCATGGAAACTGACCATAGCCACAGGGGCAGGTGACGGTTTCCATGGAAACTGACCATTGCAATGGGGGCTGGTGATGGTTTCCATGGAAACTGACCATAACAATAGGGGGCTGGTGATGGTTGCCATGGAAACTGGCAGTAGGAATAGCGGGCTGGTTCTGGTTGCCATGGAAACTGACCATACCAATAGGGGGCTCATGATGGTTGCCATGGAAACTGACCACGGCAACGGCAGCTGATGATGGTTGCCATGGAAACTGACCTTACCAGCAGGCTGGTAATGGTTGCCATGGAAATTGACTTTAGGAACAGGAGCTGGTTGTGGTTGCCATGGAAACTGACCATAGCAATAGGGGGCTGGTGACGGTTGCCATGGAAACTGACTATAGCAACAGTGGGCTGTGATGGTTGCCATGGAAACTGACCATAGGAACAGGGGCCGGTTATGGTTGCCATGGAAACTGACCACAGCAATGGTAGCTGGTGATTGTTAACATGGAAACTGACTGTAGGAACAGGGGGCTGGTGATGGTTACCATGGAATCTGACCATAGCAACAGTGGGCTGGTGATGGTTGTCATGGAAATTGACCATAGGAACCTGTGCTGGTTGTGGTTGCCATGGAAACTGACCATAGCCACAGGGGCAGGTGACGGTTTCCATGGAAACTGACCATTGCAACGGTAGCTGGTGATTGTTGCCATGGAAACTGACCATGGCAACACGGGGCTGGTGGTGGTTGCCATGGAAACTGACCGTAGGAACAGCAGGCTCGTGATGGTTGCCATGGAAACTAACCGTAGCAATAGAGGGCTGGTGGTGGTTGACATGGAAACTGGCCATAGCAACGGGGGCTGGTCATGGTTGTCATGGAAACTGACCGTAGCAATAGCAGGTTGGTGATGGTTGCCATGGAAATTGACCATAGGAACAGGAGCTGGTTGTGGTTGCCATGGAAACAGTCCGTAGCAAGGGGAGCTGGTGATGGTTTCCATGGAAACTTACCGTTGTAACGGGAGATGGTGATGGTTGCCATGGAAACGGACCGTAGCTGCAGCAGGCTGGTAATGGTTGCCATGAAAATTGAACATAGGAATAACGGGCTGGTGATGGTTGCCATGGAAACTGACCATAGCCACAGGGGGCTGGTGATGGTTACCATGGAAACTGAGCATAACAACAGGGGGCTCGTGATGGTTGGCCTGAAAATTGACCGCAGGAACGGCAGCTGGTGATGGTTGCCATGGAAAATGACTGTAGCTGCAGCAGGCTGGTAATGGTTGCCATGAAAATTGAACATAGGAATAACGGGCTGGTGATGTTTGCCATGGAAACTGACCCTAGCCACAGCGGCTTGTGATGGTTAACATGGAATTTGATGGTAGAAACGGTAGCTGGTTATTGTTGCCATGGAAAATGACTACAGCAACGGGGGGGGCTGGTGATGGTTGCCATGGAAACAGTCCGTAGCAAGGGGAGCTGGTGATGGTTGACATGGAAACTGACCATTGCAATGGGGGCTGGTGATGGTTGCCATGGAAACTGACCATAACAATAGGGGGCTGGTGATGGTTGCCATGGAAACAGTCCGTAGCAACAGCAGGCTTGTGATGGTTTCCATGGAAACTGACCATAGGAATAGCGGGCTGGTGATTGTTGCCTTGGAAACTGACCATAGGAACAGGGGGCTGGTGGTGGTTGCCATGGGAGCTGACCGTAGCAACAGCAGGTTGGTGATGGATGCCTTGGAAATTGACGATAGGAACAGGAGCTGGTTGTGGTTGCCATGGAAACAGTCCGTAGCAAGGGGAGATGGTGATGGTTTCCATGGAAACTTACCGTTGTAACAGGAGCTGATGATGGTTGCAATGGAAACTGACCATAGGAGCAGGGGCTGGTGATGGTTGCCATGGAAACTGACCGTAGCAACGAGGGGGGGCAGGTGATTGTTGCCATGGAAACTGACCATAGGAACAGGGGCCGGTGATGGTTGCCATGGAAACTGACCGCAGCAACGGTAGCTGGTGATGGTTGCCATGGAATCTGACCACAGCAACAGGGGGCTGGTGATGGTTGCCATGGAAACAGTCCGTAGCAACAGCAGGCTTGTGATGGTTTCCATGGAAACTGACCATAGGAATAGCGGGCTGGTGATGGTTGCCATGGAAACAGTCCGTAGCAACAGCAGGCTTGTGATGGTTGCCATGGAAACTGACCATAGGAATAGCGGGCTGGTGATGGTTGACATGGAAACTGACCATACCAATAGGGGGCTCATGATGGTTGCCATGGAAACTGACCACAGCAACGGCAGCTGATGATGGTTGCCATGGAAACTGACCTTACCAGCAGGCTGGTAATGGTTGCCATGGAAATTGACCATACCACAGGGGCAGGTGATGGTTTCCATGGAAACTGACCATAGCAATAGGTAGCTGGTGATTGTTGCCTTGGAAACTGACCATAGGAACAGGGGGCTGGTGGTGGTTGCCATGGGAGCTGACCGTAGCAACAGCAGGCTCGTGATGGTTGCCATGGAAACTAACCGTAGCAACAGCAGGTTGGTGATGGTTGCCATGGAAATTGACGATAGGAACAGGAGCTGGTTGTGGTTGCCATGGAAACAGTCCGTAGCAAGGGGAGATGGTGATGGTTTCCATGGAAACTTACCGTTGTAACAGGAGCTGATGATGGTTGCAATGGAAACTGACCATAGGAGCAGGGGCTGGTGATGGTTGCCATGGAAACTGACCGTAGCAACAAGGGGGGGCAGGTGATTGTTGCCATGGAAACTGACCATAGGAACAGGGGCCGGTGATGGTTTCCATGGAAACTGACCGTAGCAACGGTAGCTGGTGATTGTTGCCATGGAAACTGACCATAGCAACAGGGGGCTGGTGGTGGTTGCCATGGAAACTGACCGTAGCAACAGCAGGCTCGTGATGGTTGCCATGGAAACTAACCGTAGCAATAGAGGGCTGGTGGTGGTTGACATGGAAACTGACCATAGCAACGGGGGCTGGTCATGGTTGTCATGGAAACTGACCGTAGCAACAGCAGGTTGGTGATGGTTGCCATGGAAATTGACCATAGGAACAGGAGCTGTTTGTGGTTGCCATGGAAACAGTCCGTAGCAAGGGGAGCTGGTGATGGTTTCCATGGAAACTTACCGTTGTAACGGGAGCTGATGATGGTTGCAATGCAAACTGACCATAGGAGCAGGGGCTGGTGATGGTTGCCATGGAAACTGACCGTAGCAACAAGGGGGGGCAGGTGATTGTTGCCATGGAAACAGTCCGTAGCAACAGCAGGCTTGTGATGGTTGCCATGGAAACTGACCATAGCAATAACGGGCTGGTGATGGTTGCCATGGAAACTGACCATAGGAATAGCGGGCTGGTGATGGTTGCCATGGAAACTGACCATACCAATAGGGGTCTCATGATGGTTGCCATGGAAACTTACCACAGCAACGGCAGCTGATGATGGTTGCCATGGAAACTGACCTTACCAGCAGGCTGGTAATGGTTGCCATGGAAATTGACCATAGCCACAGGGGCAGGTGATGGTTTCCATGGAAACTGACCATAGCAACGGCAGCTGGTGATTGTTGCCATGGAAACTGACCGTAGCAACAGCAGGCTCATGATGGTTTCCATGGAAACTAACCATAGCAATAGGGGGCCGGTGATGGCTGCCATGGAAACTGACCATAGCAATATGGGGCTGGTGATGCTTGCCATGGAAACTGATTGTAGGAACAGGGGAGCAGGTGGTGGTTGCCATGGAAACTGACCATAGCAATGGGGGCTGGTGATGGTTGCCATGGAAACTGACAGTAGGAATAGGAGGCTGGTGATGGTTGACATGGAAACTGACCATAACAATAGGGGGCTGGTGATGGTTGCCATGGAAACAGTCCGTAGGAAGGGGAGCTGGTCATGGTTGACATGGAAACTGACCATAGCAACGGGGACTGGTGATGGTTGCCATGGAAACTGACCATAACAATAGGGGGCTGGTGATGGTTGCCATGGAAACAGTCTGTAGCAACAGCAGGCTTGTGATGGCTGCCATGGAAACTGACCATAGGAATAGCGGGCTGGTGATGGTTGACATGGAAACTGACCACAGCAACGGCAGCTGATGATGGTTGCCATGGAAACTGACCTTACCAGCAGGCTGGTAATGGTTGCCATGGAAATTGACCATAGCCACAGGGGCAGGTGATGGTTTCCATGGAAACTGACCATAGCAATAGGTAGCTGGTGATTGTTGCCTTGGAAACTGACCATAGGAACAGGGGGCTGGTGGTGGTTGCCATGGGAGCTGACCGTAGCAACAGCAGGCTCGTGATGGTTGCCATGGAAACTAACCGTAGCAACAGCAGGTTGGTGATGGTTGCCATGGAAATTGACGATAGGAACAGGAGCTGGTTGTGGTTGCCATGGAAACAGTCCGTAGCAAGGGGAGATGGTGATGGTTTCCATGGAAACTTACCGTTGTAACAGGAGCTGATGATGGTTGCAATGGAAACTGACCATAGGAGCAGGGGCTGGTGATGGTTGCCATGGAAACTGACCGTAGCAACAAGGGGGGGCAGGTGATTGTTGCCATGGAAACTGACCATAGGAACAGGGGCCGGTGATGGTTGCCATGGAAACTGACCGCAGCAACGGTAGCTGGTGATGGTTGCCATGGAATCTGACCACAGCAACAGGGGGCTGGTGATGGTTACCATGGAAACTGAGCATAACAACAGGGGGCTGGTGATGGTTGGCCTGAAAATTGACCGCAGGAACGGCAGCTGGTGATGGTTGCCATGGAAAATGACCGTAGCTGCAGCAGGCTGGTAATGGTTGCCATGAAAATTGAACATAGGAATAACGGGCTGGTGATGGTTGCCATGGAAACTGACCATAGCCACAGCGGCTTGTGATGGTTAACATGGAATTTGATGGTAGAAACGGTAGCTGGTTATTGTTGCCATGGAAAATGACTACAGCAACGGGGGGGGCTGGTGATGGTTGCCATGGAAACAGTCCGTAGCAAGGGGAGCCGGTGATGGTTGACATGGAAACTGACCATTGCAATGGGGGCTGGTGATGGTTGCCATGGAAACTGACCATAACAATAGGGGGTTGGTGATGGTTGCCGTGGAAACAGTCCGTAGCAACAGCAGGCTTGTGATGGTTTCCATGGAAACTAACCGTAGCAATAGGGGGCCGGTGATGGCTGCCATGGAAACTGACCATAGCAACATGGGGCTGGTGATGCTTGCCATGGAAACTGATTGTAGGAACAGGGGGGCAGGTGGTGGTTGCCATGGAAACTGACCATAGCAATGGGGGCTGGTGATGGTTTCCATGGAAACTGACCATAACAATAGGGGGCTGGTGATGGTTGCCATGGAAACAGTCCGTAGCAACAGCAGGCTTGTGATGGTTGCCACGGAAACTGACCATAGGAATAGAGGGCTGGTGGTGGTTGCCATGGAAACTGACCATAGCAACGGGGGCTGGTGATGGTTGTCATGGAAACTGACCGTAGCAACAGCAGGTTGGTGATGGTTGCCATGGAAATTGACGATAGGAACAGGAGCTGGTTGTGGTTGCCATGGAAACAGTCCGTAGCAAGGGGAGATGGTGATGGTTTCCATGGAAACTTCCCGTTGTAACAGGAGCTGATGATGGTTGCAATGGAAACTGACCATAGGAGCAGGGGCTGGTGATGGTTGCCATGGAAACTGACCGTAGCAACAAGGGGGGGCAGGTGATTGTTTCCATGGAAACTGACCATAGGAAGAGGGGCCGGTGATGGTTTCCATGGAAACTGACCGTAGCAACGGTAGCTGGTGATTGTTGCCATGGAAACTGACCATAGCAACAGGGGGCTGGTGGTGGTTGCCATGGAAACTGACCGTAGCAACAGCAGGCTCGTGATGGTTGCCATGGAAACTAACCGTAGCAATAGAGGGCTGGTGGTGGTTGCCATGGAAACTGACCATAGCAACGGGGGCTGGTCATGGTTGTCATGGAAACTGACCGTAGCAACAGCAGGTTGGTGATGGTTGCCATGGAAATTGACCATAGGAACAGGAGCTGTTTGTGGTTGCCATGGAAACAGTCCGTAGCAAGGGGAGCTGGTGATGGTTTCCATGGAAACTTACCGTTGTAACGGGAGCTGATGATGGTTGCAATGCAAACTGACCATAGGAGCAGGGGCTGGTGATGGTTGCCATGGAAACTGACCGTAGCAACAAGGGGGGGCAGGTGATTGTTGCCATGGAAACAGTCCGTAGCAACAGCAGGCTTGTGATGGTTGCCATGGAAACTGACCATAGCAATAACGGGCTGGTGATGGTTGCCATGGAAACTGACCATAGGAATAGCGGGCTGGTGATGGTTGCCATGGAAACTGACCATACCAATAGGGGTCTCATGATGGTTGCCATGGAAACTTACCACAGCAACGGCAGCTGATGATGGTTGCCATGGAAACTGACCTTACCAGCAGGCTGGTAATGGTTGCCATGGAAATTGACCATAGCCACAGGGGCAGGTGATGGTTTCCATGGAAACTGACCATAGCAACGGTAGCTGGTGATTGTTGCCATGGAAACTGACCGTAGCAACAGCAGGCTCATGATGGTTTCCATGGAAACTAACCATAGCAATAGGGGGCCGGTGATGGCTGCCATGGAAACTGACCATAGCAACATGGGGCTGGTGATGCTTGCCATGGAAACTGATTGTAGGAACAGGGGGGCAGGTGGTGGTTGCCATGGAAACTGACCATAGCAATGGGGGCTGGTGATGGTTGCCATGGAAACTGACAGTAGGAATAGGAGGCTGGTGATGGTTGACATGGAAACTGACCATAACAATAGGGGGCTGGTGATGGTTGCCATGGAAACAGTCCGTAGCAAGGGGAGCTGGTGATGGTTGACATGGAAACTGACCATAGCAACGGGGACTGGTGATGGTTGCCATGGAAACTGACCATAACAATAGGGGGCTGGTGATGGTTGCCATGGAAACAGTCTGTAGCAACAGCAGGCTTGTGATGGCTGCCATGGAAACTGACCATAGGAATAGCAGGCTGGTGATGGTTGACATGGAAACTGACCATACCAATAGGGGGCTCATGATGGTTGCGAGGGAAACTGACCACAGCAACGGCAGCTGATGATGGTTGCCATTGAAACTGACCTTACCAGCAGGCTGGTAATGGTTGCCATGGAAATTGACCATAGCCACAGGGGCAGGTGATGGTTTCCATGGAAACTGACCATAGCAATAGGTAGCTGGTGATTGTTGCCTTGGAAACTGACCATAGGAACAGGGGGCTGGTGGTGGTTGCCATGGGAGCTGACCGTAGCAACAGCAGGCTCGTGATGGTTGCCATGGAAACTAACCGTAGCAATAGAGGGCTGGTGGTGGTTGCCATGGAAACTGACCATAGCAACGGGGGCTGGTGATCGTTGTCATGGAAACTGACCGTAGCAACAGCAGGTTGGTGATGGTTGCCATGGAAATTGACGATAGGAACAGGAGCTGGTTGTGGTTGCCATGGAAACAGTCCGTAGCAAGGGGAGATGGTGATGGTTTCCATGGAAACTTACCGTTGTAACAGGAGCTGATGATGGTTGCAATGGAAACTGACCATAGGAGCAGGGGCTGGTGATGGTTGCCATGGAAACTGACCGTAGCAACAAGGGGGGGCAGGTGATTGTTACCATGGAAACTGACCATAGGAAGAGGGGCCGGTGATGGTTTCCATGGAAACTGACCGTAGCAACGGTAGCTGGTGATTGTTGCCATGGAAACTGACCATAGCAACAGGGGGCTGGTGGTGGTTGCCATGGAAACTGACCGTAGCAACAGCAGGCTCGTGATGGTTGCCATGGAAACTAACCGTAGCAATAGAGGGCTGGTGGTGGTTGACATGGAAACTGACCATAGCAACGGGGGCTGGTCATGGTTGTCATGGAAACTGACCGTAGCAACAGCAGGTTGGTGATGGTTGCCATGGAAATTGACTATAGGAACAGGAGCTGTTTGTGGTTGCCATGGAAACAGTCCGTAGCAAGGGGAGCTGGTGATGGTTTCCATGGAAACTTACCGTTGTAACGGGAGCTGATGATGGTTGCAATGCAAACTGACCATAGGAGCAGGGGCTGGTGATGGTTGCCATGGAAACTGACCGTAGCAACAAGGGGGGGCAGGTGATTGTTGCCATGGAAACAGTCCGTAGCAACAGCAGGCTTGTGATGGTTGCCATGGAAACTGACCATAGCAATAACGGGCTGGTGATGGTTGCCATGGAAACTGACCATAGGAATAGCGGGCTGGTGATGGTTGCCATGGAAACTGACCATACCAATAGGGGTCTCATGATGGTTGCCATGGAAACTTACCACAGCAACGGCAGCTGATGATGGTTGCCATGGAAACTGACCTTACCAGCAGGCTGGTAATGGTTGCCATGGAAATTGACCATAGCCACAGGGGCAGGTGATGGTTTCCATGGAAACTGACCATAGCAACGGTAGCTGGTGATTGTTGCCATGGAAACTGACCGTAGCAACAGCAGGCTCATGATGGTTTCCATGGAAACTAACCATAGCAATAGGGGGCCGGTGATGGCTGCCATGGAAACTGACCATAGCAACATGGGGCTGGTGATGCTTGCCATGGAAACTGATTGTAGGAACAGGGGGGCAGGTGGTGGTTGCCATGGAAACTGACCATAGCAATGGGGGCTGGTGATGGTTGCCATGGAAACTGACAGTAGGAATAGGAGGCTGGTGATGGTTGACATGGAAACTGACCATAACAATAGGGGGCTGGTGATGGTTGCCATGGAAACAGTCCGTAGCAAGGGGAGCTGGTGATGGTTGACATGGAAACTGACCATAGCAACGGGGACTGGTGATGGTTGCCATGGAAACTGACCATAACAATAGGGGGCTGGTGATGGTTGCCATGGAAACAGTCTGTAGCAACAGCAGGCTTGTGATGGCTGCCATGGAAACTGACCATAGGAATAGCAGGCTGGTGATGGTTGACATGGAAACTGACCATACCAATAGGGGGCTCATGATGGTTGCGAGGGAAACTGACCACAGCAACGGCAGCTGATGATGGTTGCCATTGAAACTGACCTTACCAGCAGGCTGGTAATGGTTGCCATGGAAATTGACCATAGCCACAGGGGCAGGTGATGGTTTCCATGGAAACTGACCATAGCAATAGGTAGCTGGTGATTGTTGCCTTGGAAACTGACCATAGGAACAGGGGGCTGGTGGTGGTTGCCATGGGAGCTGACCGTAGCAACAGCAGGCTCGTGATGGTTGCCATGGAAACTAACCGTAGCAATAGAGGGCTGGTGGTGGTTGCCATGGAAACTGACCATAGCAACGGGGGCTGGTGATCGTTGTCATGGAAACTGACCGTAGCAACAGCAGGTTGGTGATGGTTGCCATGGAAATTGACGATAGGAACAGGAGCTGGTTGTGGTTGCCATGGAAACAGTCCGTAGCAAGGGGAGATGGTGATGGTTTCCATGGAAACTTACCGTTGTAACAGGAGCTGATGATGGTTGCAATGGAAACTGACCATAGGAGCAGGGGCTGGTGATGGTTGCCATGGAAACTGACCGTAGCAACAAGGGGGGGCAGGTGATTGTTACCATGGAAACTGACCATAGGAAGAGGGGCCGGTGATGGTTTCCATGGAAACTGACCGTAGCAACGGTAGCTGGTGATTGTTGCCATGGAAACTGACCATAGCAACAGGGGGCTGGTGGTGGTTGCCATGGAAACTGACCGTAGCAACAGCAGGCTCGTGATGGTTGCCATGGAAACTAACCGTAGCAATAGAGGGCTGGTGGTGGTTGACATGGAAACTGACCATAGCAACGGGGGCTGGTCATGGTTGTCATGGAAACTGACCGTAGCAACAGCAGGTTGGTGATGGTTGCCATGGAAATTGACTATAGGAACAGGAGCTGTTTGTGGTTGCCATGGAAACAGTCCGTAGCAAGGGGAGCTGGTGATGGTTTCCATGGAAACTTACCGTTGTAACGGGAGCTGATGATGGTTGCAATGCAAACTGACCATAGGAGCAGGGGCTGGTGATGGTTGCCATGGAAACTGACCGTAGCAACAAGGGGGGGCAGGTGATTGTTGCCATGGAAACAGTCCGTAGCAACAGCAGGCTTGTGATGGTTGCCATGGAAACTGACCATAGCAATAACGGGCTGGTGATGGTTGCCATGGAAACTGACCATAGGAATAGCGGGCTGGTGATGGTTGCCATGGAAACTGACCATACCAATAGGGGTCTCATGATGGTTGCCATGGAAACTTACCACAGCAACGGCAGCTGATGATGGTTGCCATGGAAACTGACCTTACCAGCACGCTGGTAATGGTTGCCATGGAAATTGACCATAGCCACAGGGGCAGGTGATGGTTTCCATGGAAACTGACCATAGCAACTGTAGCTGGTGATTGATGCCATGGAAACTGACCGTAGCAACAGCAGGCTCATGATGGTTTCCATGGAAACTAACCATAGCAATAGGGGGCCGGTGATGGCTGCCATGGAAACTGACCATAGCAACATGGGGCTGGTGATGCTTGCCATGGAAACTGATTGTAGGAACAGGGGGGCAGGTGGTGGTTGCCATGGAAACTGACCATAGCAATGGGGGCTGGTGATGGTTGCCATGGAAACTGACAGTAGGAATAGGAGGCTGGTGATGGTTGACATGGAAACTGACCATAACAATAGGGGGCTGGTGATGGTTGCCATGGAAACAGTCCGTAGCAAGGGGAGCTGGTCATGGTTGACATGGAAACTGACCATAGCAACGGGGACTGGTGATGGTTGCCATGGAAACTGACCATAACAATAGGGGGCTGGTGATGGTTGCCATGGAAACAGTCTGTAGCAACAGCAGGCTTGTGATGGCTGCCATGGAAACTGACCATAGGAATAGCGGGCTGGTGATGGTTGACATGGAAACTGACCATACCAATAGGGGGCTCATGATGGTTGCCATGGAAACTGACCACAGCAACGGCAGCTGATGATGGTTGCCATGGAAACTGACCTTACCAGCAGGCTGGTAGTGGTTGCCATGGGAATTGACCATAGCCACAGGGGCAGGTGATGGTTTCCATGGAAACTGACCATAGCAATAGGTAGCTGGTGATTGTTGCCTTGGAAACTGACCATAGGAACAGGGGGCTGGTGGTGGTTGCCATGGGAGCTGACCGTAGCAACAGCAGGCTCGTGATGGTTGCCATGGAAACTAACCGTAGCAACAGCAGGTTGGTGATGGTTGCCATGGAAATTGACGATAGGAACAGGAGCTGGTTGTGGTTGCCATGGAAACAGTCCGTAGCAAGGGGAGATGGTGATGGTTTCCATGGAAACTTACCGTTGTAACAGGAGCTGATGATGGTTGCAATGGAAACTGACCAGAGGAGCAGGGGCTGGTGATGGTTGCCATGGAAACTGACCGTAGCAACAAGGGGGGGGCAGGTGATTGTTGCCATGGAAACTGACCATAGGAACAGGGGCCGGTGATGGTTGCCATGGAAACTGACCGCAGCAACGGTAGCTGGTGATGGTTGCCATGGAATCTGACCACAGCAACAGGGGGCTGGTGATGGTTACCATGGAAACTGAGCATAACAACAGGGGGCTGGTGATGGTTGGCCTGAAAATTGACCGCAGGAACGGCAGCTGGTTATGGTTGCCATGGAAAATGACCGTAGCTGCAGCAGGCTGGTAATGGTTGCCATGAAAATTGAACATAGGAATAACGGGCTGGTGATGGTTGCCATGGAAACTGACCATAGCAACATGGGGCTGGTGATGCTTGCCATGGAAACTGATTGTAGGAGCAGGGGGGCAGGTGGTGGTTGCCATGGAAACTGACCATAGCAATGGGGGCTGGTGATGGTTGCCATGGAAACTGACCATAACAATAGGGGGCTGGTGCTGGTTGCCATGGAAACAGTCCGTAGCAACAGCAGGCTTGTGATGGTTGCCATGGAAACTGACCATAGGAATAGCGGGCTGGTGATGGTTGACATGGAAACTGACCATACAAATAGGGGGCTCATGATGGTTGCCATGGAAACTGACCACAGCAACGGCAGCTGATGATGGTTGCCATGGAAACTGCCCTTACCAGCAGGCTGCTAATGGTTGCCATGGAAATTGACCATAGCCACAGGGGCAGGTGATGGTTTCCATGGAAACTGACCATTGCAATGGGGGGCTGGTGATGGTTGCCATGGAAACTAACAGTAGGAATAGCGGGCTGGTGGTGGGTGACATAGAAACTGACCATAACAATAGGGGGCTGGTGATGGTTGCCATGGAAACAGTCTGTAGCAACAGCAGGCTTGTGATGGTTGCCATGGAAACTGACCATAGGAATAGCGGGCTGGTGATGGTTGCCATGGAAACTGACCATACCAATAGGGGTCTCATGATGGTTGCCATGGAAACTGACCACAGCAACGGCAGCTGATGATGGTTGCCATGGAAACTGACCTTACCAGCAGGCTGGTAATGGTTGCCATGGAAATTGACCATAGCCACAGGGGCAGGTGATGGTTTCCATGGAAACTGACCATAGCAACGGTAGCTGGTGATTGTTGCCATGGAAACTGACCGTAGCAACAGCAGGCTCATGATGGTTTCCATGGAAACTAACCATAGCAATAGGGGGCCGGTGATGGCTGCCATGGAAACTGACCATAGCAACATGGGGCTGGTGATGCTTGCCATGGAAACTGACTGTAGGAACAGGTGGGAAGGTGATGGTTGCCATGGAAAATGACCGTAGCTGCAGCAGGCTGGTAATGGTTGCCATGAAAATTGAACATAGGAATAACGGGCTGGTGATGGTTGCCATGGAAACTGACCATAGCCACAGCGGCTTGTGATGGTTAACATGGAATTTGATGGTAGAAACGGTAGCTGGTTCTTGTTGCCATGGAAAATGACTACAGCAACGGGGGGGGCTGGTGATGGTTGCCATGGAAACAGTCCGTAGCAAGGGGAGCCGGTGATGGTTGACATGGAAACTGACCATTGCAATGGGGGCTGGTGATGGTTGCCATGGAAACTGACCATAACAATAGGGGGTTGGTGATGGTTGCCGTGGAAACAGTCCGTAGCAACAGCAGGCTTGTGATGGTTTCCATAGAAACTAACCATAGCAATAGGGGGCCGGTGATGGCTGCCATGGAAACTGACCATAGCAACATGGGGCTGGTGATGCTTGCCATGGAAACTGATTGTAGGAACAGGGGGGCAGGTGGTGGTTGCCATGGAAACTGACCATTGCAATGGGGGCTGGTGATGGTTGCCATGGAAACTGACAGTAGGAATAGCGGGCTGGTTCTGGTTGCCATGGAAACTGACCATACCAATAGGGGGCTCATGATGGTTGCCATGGAAACTGACCACGGCAACGGCAGCTGATGATGGTTGCCATGGAAACTGACCTTACCAGCAGGCTGGTAATGGTTGCCATGGAAATTGACTATAGGAACGGGAGCTGGTTGTGGTTGCCATGGAAACTGACCATAGCAATAGGGGGCTGGTGACGGTTGCCATGGAAACTGACTATAGCAACAGTGGGCTGTGATGGTTGCCATGGAAACTGACAGTAGGAAAAGCGGGCTGGTGATGGTTGACATGGAAACTGACCATAACAATAGGGGGCTGGTGATGGTTGCCATGGAAACAGTCCGTAGCAACAGCAGGCTTGTGATGGTTGCCATGGAAACTGACCATAGGAATAACGGGCTGGTGATGGTTGCCATGGAAACAGACCATAGCCACAGCGGCTTGTGATGGTTAACATGGAATTTGATGGTAGAAACGGTAGCTGGTTTTTGTTGCCATGGAAAATGACTACAGCACTGGGGGGGGGCTGGTGATGGTTGTCATGGAAATTGACCATAGGAACCTGTGCTGGTTGTGGTTGCCATGGAAACTGACCATAGCAAAAGGGGGCTGGTGATGGTTGCCATGGAAACAGTCCGTAGCAACAGCAGGCTTGTGATGCTTGCCATGGAAACTGACCATAGGAATAACGGGCTGGTGATGGTTTCCATGGAAACTGACCATAGCCACAGCGGCTTGTGATGGTTAACATGGAATTTGATGGTAGAAACGGTAGCTGGTTATTGTTGCCATGGAAAATGACTACAGCAACGGGGGGGGCTGGTGATGGTTGCCATGGAAACAGTCCGTAGCAAGGGGAGCTGGTGATGGTTGACATGGAAACTGACCTTACCAGCAGGCTGGTAATGGTTGCCATGGAAATTGACCATAGCCACAGGGGGCTGGTGATGGTTGCCATCGAAACTGACCGTAGCAAGAGGGGGCTGGTGATGGTTGCCATAGAAAATTACCAATAGCAACGGGGCTGGTGATGGTTGCAATGGAAACTGACCATAGAAGCAGCGGGCTGGTGATGGTTGCCATGAAAACTGACCATAGCAACAGGGGCTGGTGATGGTTGCCATGGAAACTGACCGCAGCAACGGTAGCTGGTGATTGTTAACATGGAAAGTGACTGTAGGAACAGGGGGCTGGTGATGGTTACCATGGAATCTGACCATAGCAACAGTGGGCTGGTGATGGTTGTCATGGAAATTGACCATAGGAACCTGTGCTGGTTGTGGTTGCCATGGAAACTGACCATAGCAAAAGGGGGTGGGTGACGGTTGCCATGGAAACGACCATAGCTACAGTAGGCTCGTGATGGTCGCCATGGAAACTGACTATAGCAACGGGGGCTGGTGATGGTTGCCATGGAAACTGACCATAGCCACAGGGGCAGGTGACGGTTTCCATGGAAACTGACCATTGCAATGGGGGCTGGTGATGGTTTCCATGGAAACTGACCATTGCAATGGGGCCTGGTGATGGTTTCCATGGAAACTGACCATAGCAATAGGTAGCTGGTGATTGTCGACTTGGAAACTGACCATAGGAACAGGGGGCTGGTGGTGGTTGCCATGGGAGCTGACCGTAGCAACAGCAGGCTCGTGATGGTTGCCATGGAAACTAACCGTAGCAATAGAGGGCTGGTGGTGGTTGCCATGGAAACTGACCATAGCAACGGGGGCTGGTCATGGTTGTCATGGAAACTGACCGTAGCAACAGCAGGTTGGTGATGGTTGCCATGGAAATTGACCATAGGAACAGGAGCTGTTTGTGGTTGCCATGGAAACAGTCCGTAGCAAGGGGAGCTGGTGATGGTTTCCATGGAAACTTACCGTTGTAACGGGAGCTGATGATGGTTGCAATGCAAACTGACCATAGGAGCAGGGGCTGGTGATGGTTGCCATGGAAACTGACCGTAGCAACAAGGGGGGGCAGGTGATTGTTGCCATGGAAACAGTCCGTAGCAACAGCAGGCTTGTGATGGTTGCCATGGAAACTGACCATAGCAATAACGGGCTGGTGATGGTTGCCATGGAAACTGACCATAGGAATAGCGGGCTGGTGATGGTTGCCATGGAAACTGACCATACCAATAGGGGTCTCATGATGGTTGCCATGGAAACTTACCACAGCAACGGCAGCTGATGATGGTTGCCATGGAAACTGACCTTACCAGCAGGCTGGTAATGGTTGCCATGGAAATTGACCATAGCCACAGGGTCAGGTGATGGTTTCCATGGAAACTGACCATAGCAACGGTAGCTGGTGATTGTTGCCATGGAAACTGACCGTAGCAACAGCAGGCTCATGATGGTTTCCAGGGAAACTAACCATAGCAATAGGGGGCCGGTGATGGCTGCCATGGAAACTGACCATAGCAACATGGGGCTGGTGATGCTTTCCATGGAAACTGATTGTAGGAACAGGGGGGCAGGTGGTGGTTGCCATGGAAACTGACCATAGCAATGGGGGTGGTGATGGTTGCCATGGAAACTGACAGTAGGAATAGGAGGCTGGTGATGGTTGACATGGAAACTGACCATAACAATAGGGGGCTGGTGATGGTTTCCATGGAAACAGTCCGTAGCAAGGGGAGCTGGTGATGGTTGACATGGAAACTGACCATAGCAACGGGGACTGGTGATGGTTGCCATGGAAACTGACCATAACAATAGGGGGCTGGTGATGGTTGCCATGGAAACAGTCTGTAGCAACAGCAGGCTTGTGATGGCTGCCATGGAAACTGACCATAGGAATAGCGGGCTGGTGATGGTTGACATGGAAACAGACCATACCAATAGGGGGCTCATGATGGTTGCCATGGAAACTGACCACAGCAACGGCAGCTGATGATGGTTGCCATGGAAACTGACCTTACCAGCAGGCTGGTAATGGTTGCCATGGAAATTGACCATAGCCACAGGGGCAGGTGATGGTTTCCATGGAAACTGACCATAGCAATAGGTAGCTGGTGATTGTTGCCTTGGAAACTGACCATAGGAACAGGGGGCTGGTGGTGGTTGCCATGGGAGCTGACCGTAGCAACAGCAGGCTCGTGATGGTTGCCATGGAAACTAACCGTAGCAACAGCAGGTTGGTGATGGTTGCCATGGAAATTGACGATAGGAACAGGAGCTGGTTGTGGTTGCCATGGAAACAGTCCGTAGCAAGGGGAGATGGTGATGGTTTCCATGGAAACTTACCGTTGTAACAGGAGCTGATGATGGTTGCAATGGAAACTGACCATAGGAGCAGGGGCTGGTGATGGTTGCCATGGAAACTGACCGTAGCAACAAGGGGGGGCAGGTGATTGTTGCCATGGAAACTGACCATAGGAACAGGGGCCGGTGATGGTTGCCATGGAAACTGACCGCAGCAACGGTAGCTGGTGATGGTTGCCATGGAATCTGACCACAGCAACAGGGGGCTGGTGATGGTTACCATGGAAACTGAGCATAACAACAGGGGGCTGGTGATGGTTGGCCTGAAAATTGACCGCAGGAACGGCAGCTGGTGATGGTTGCCATGGAAAATGACCGTAGCTGCAGCAGGCTGGTAATGGTTGCCATGAAAATTGAACATAGGAATAACGGGCTGGTGATGGTTGCCATGGAAACTGACCATAGCCACAGCGGCTTGTGATGGTTAACATGGAATTTGATGGTAGAAACGGTAGCTGGTTATTGTTGCCATGGAAAATGACTACAGCAACGGGGGGGGCTGGTGATGGTTGCCATGGAAACAGTCCGTAGCAAGGGGAGCTGGTGATGGTTGACATGGAAACTGACCATTGCAATGGGGGCTGGTGATGGTTGCCATGGAAACTGACCATAACAATAGGGGGTTGGTGATGGTTGCCGTGGAAACAGTCCGTAGCAACAGCAGGCTTGTGATGGTTTCCATGGAAACTAACCGTAGCAATAGGGGGCCGGTGATGGCTGCCATGGAAACTGACCATAGCAACATGGGGCTGGTGATGCTTGCCATGGAAACTGATTGTAGGAACAGGGGGGCAGGTGGTGGTTGCCATGGAAACTGACCATAGCAATGGGGGCTGGTGATGGTTGCCATGGAAACTGACCATAACAATAGGGGGCTGGTGATGGTTGCCATGGAAACAGTCCGTAGCAACAGCAGGCTTGTGATGGTTGCCATGGAAACTAACCGTAGCAATAGAGGGCTGGTGGTGGTTGCCATGGAAACTGACCATAGCAACGGGGGCTGGTGATGGTTGTCATGGAAACTGACCGTAGCAACAGCAGGTTGGTGATGGTTGCCATGGAAATTGACGATAGGAACAGGAGCTGGTTGTGGTTGCCATGGAAACAGTCCGTAGCAAGGGGAGATGGTGATGGTTTCCATGGAAACTTACCGTTGTAACAGGAGCTGATGATGGTTGCAATGGAAACTGACCATAGGAGCAGGGGCTGGTGATGGTTGCCATGGAAACTGACCGTAGCAACAAGGGGGGGCAGGTGATTGTTGCCATGGAAACTGACCATAGGAACAGGGGCCGGTGATGGTTGCCATGGAAACTGACCGCAGCAACGGTAGCTGGTGATGGTTGCCATGGAATCTGACCACAGCAACAGGGGGCTGGTGATGGTTACCATGGAAACTGAGCATAACAACAGGGGGCTGGTGATGGTTGGCCTGAAAATTGACCGCAGGAACGGCAGCTGGTGATGGTTGCCATGGAAAATGACCGTAGCTGCAGCAGGCTGGTAATGGTTGCCATGAAAATTGAACATAGGAATAACGGGCTGGTGATGTTTGCCATGGAAACTGACCCTAGCCACAGCGGCTTGTGATGGTTAACATGGAATTTGATGGTAGAAACGGTAGCTGGTTATTGTTGCCATGGAAAATGACTACAGCAACGGGGGGGGCTGGTGATGGTTGCCATAGAAACAGTCCGTAGCAAGGGGAGCTGGTGATGGTTGACATGGAAACTGACCATTGCAATGGGGGCTGGTGATGGTTGCCAAGGAAACTGACCATAACAATAGGGGGCTGGTGATGGTTGCCATGGAAACAGTCCGTAGCAACAGCAGGCTTGTGATGATTTCCATGGAAACTGACCATAGGAATAGCGGGCTGGTGATTGTTGCCTTGGAAACTGACCATAGGAACAGGGGGCTGGTGGTGGTTGCCATGGGAGCTGACCGTAGCAACAGCAGGTTGGTGATGGTTGCCATGGAAATTGACGATAGGAACAGGAGCTGGTTGTGGTTGCCATGGAAACAGTCCGTAGCAAGGGGAGATGGTGATGGTTTCCATGGAAACTTACCGTTGTAACAGGAGCTGATGATGGTTGCAATGGAAACTGACCATAGGAGCAGGGGCTGGTGATGGTTGCCATGGAAACTGACCGTAGCAACAAGGGGGGGCAGGTGATTGTTGCCATGGAAACTGACCATAGGAACAGGGGCCGGTGATGGTTGCCATGGAAACTGACCGCAGCAACGGTAGCTGGTGATGGTTGCCATGGAATCTGACCACAGCAACAGGGGGCTGGTGATGGTTACCATGGAAACTGAGCATAACAACAGGGGGCTGGTGATGGTTGGCCTGAAAATTGACCGCAGGAACGGCAGCTGGTGATGGTTGCCATGGAAAATGACCGTAGCTGCAGCAGGCTGGTAATGGTTGCCATGAAAATTGAACATAGGAATAACGGGCTGGTGATGGTTGCCATGGAAACTGACCATAGCCACAGCGGCTTGTGATGGTTAACATGGAATTTGATGGTAGAAACGGTAGCTGGTTATTGTTGCCATGGAAAATGACTACAGCAACGGGGGGGGCTGGTGATGGTTGCCATGGAAACAGTCCGTAGCAAGGGGAGCTGGTGATGGTTGACATGGAAACTGACCATTGCAATGGGGGCTGGTGATGGTTGCCATGGAAACTGACCATAACAATAGGGGGTTGGTGATGGTTGCCGTGGAAACAGTCCGTAGCAACAGCAGGCTTGTGATGGTTTCCATGGAAACTAACCGTAGCAATAGGGGGCCGGTGATGGCTGCCATGGAAACTGACCATAGCAACATGGGGCTGGTGATGCTTGCCATGGAAACTGATTGTAGGAACAGGGGGGCAGGTGGTGGTTGCCATGGAAACTGACCATAGCAATGGGGGCTGGTGATGGTTGCCATGGAAACTGACCATAACAATAGGGGGCTGGTGATGGTTGCCATGGAAACAGTCCGTAGCAACAGCAGGCTTGTGATGGTTGCCATGGAAACTAACCGTAGCAATAGAGGGCTGGTGGTGGTTGCCATGGAAACTGACCATAGCAACGGGGGCTGGTGATGGTTGTCATGGAAACTGACCGTAGCAACAGCAGGTTGGTGATGGTTGCCATGGAAATTGACGATAGGAACAGGAGCTGGTTGTGGTTGCCATGGAAACAGTCCGTAGCAAGGGGAGATGGTGATGGTTTCCATGGAAACTTACCGTTGTAACAGGAGCTGATGATGGTTGCAATGGAAACTGACCATAGGAGCAGGGGCTGGTGATGGTTGCCATGGAAACTGACCGTAGCAACAAGGGGGGGCAGGTGATTGTTGCCATGGAAACTGACCATAGGAACAGGGGCCGGTGATGGTTGCCATGGAAACTGACCGCAGCAACGGTAGCTGGTGATGGTTGCCATGGAATCTGACCACAGCAACAGGGGGCTGGTGATGGTTACCATGGAAACTGAGCATAACAACAGGGGGCTGGTGATGGTTGGCCTGAAAATTGACCGCAGGAACGGCAGCTGGTGATGGTTGCCATGGAAAATGACCGTAGCTGCAGCAGGCTGGTAATGGTTGCCATGAAAATTGAACATAGGAATAACGGGCTGGTGATGTTTGCCATGGAAACTGACCCTAGCCACAGCGGCTTGTGATGGTTAACATGGAATTTGATGGTAGAAACGGTAGCTGGTTATTGTTGCCATGGAAAATGACTACAGCAACGGGGGGGGCTGGTGATGGTTGCCATGGAAACAGTCCGTAGCAAGGGGAGCTGGTGATGGTTGACATGGAAACTGACCATTGCAATGGGGGCTGGTGATGGTTGCCAAGGAAACTGACCATAACAATAGGGGGCTGGTGATGGTTGCCATGGAAACAGTCCGTAGCAACAGCAGGCTTGTGATGATTTCCATGGAAACTGACCATAGGAATAGCGGGCTGGTGATTGTTGCCTTGGAAACTGACCATAGGAACAGGGGGCTGGTGGTGGTTGCCATGGGAGCTGACCGTAGCAACAGCAGGTTGGTGATGGTTGCCATGGAAATTGACGATAGGAACAGGAGCTGGTTGTGGTTGCCATGGAAACAGTCCGTAGCAAGGGGAGATGGTGATGGTTTCCATGGAAACTTACCGTTGTAACAGGAGCTGATGATGGTTGCAATGGAAACTGAGCATAGGAGCAGGGGCTGGTGATGGTTGCCATGGAAACTGACCGTAGCAACAAGGGGGGGCAGGTGATTGTTGCCATGGAAACTGACCATAGGAACAGGGGCCGGTGATGGTTGCCATGGAAACTGACCGCAGCAACGGTAGCTGGTGATGGTTGCCATGGAATCTGACCACAGCAACAGGGGGCTGGTGATGGTTGCCATGGAAACAGTCCGTAGCAACAGCAGGCTTGTGATGGTTTCCATGGAAACTGACCATAGGAATAGCGGGCTGGTGATGGTTGCCATGGAAACAGTCCGTAGCAACAGCAGGCTTGTGATGGTTGCCATGGAAACTGACCATAGGAATAGCGGGCTGGTGATGGTTGACATGGAAACTGACCATACCAATAGGGGGCTCATGATGGTTGCCAGGGAAACTGACCACAGCAACGGCAGCTGATGATGGTTGCCATGGAAACTGACCTTACCAGCAGGCTGGTAATGGTTGCCATGGATATTGACCATAGCCACAGGGGCAGGTGATGGTTTCCATGGAAACTGACCATAGCAATAGGTAGCTGTTGATTGTTGCCTTGGAAACTGACCATAAAACAGGGGGCTGGTGGTGGTTGCCATGGGAGCTGACCGTAGCAACAGCAGGCTCGTGATGGTTGCCATGGAAACTAACCGTAGCAATAGAGGGCTGGTGGTGGTTGCCATGGAAACTGACCATAGCAACGGGGGCTGGTGATGGTTGTCATGGAAACTGACCGTAGCAACAGCAGGTTGGTGATGGTTGCCATGGAAATTGACGATAGGAACAGGAGCTGGTTGTGGTTGCCATGGAAACAGTCCGTAGCAAGGGGAGATGGTGATGGTTTCCATGGAAACTTACCGTTGTAACGGGAGCTGATGATGGTTGCAATGCAAACTGACCATAGGAGCAGGGGCTGGTGATGGTTGCCATGGAAACTGACCGTAGCAACAAGGGGGGGCAGGTGATTGTTGCCATGGAAACAGTCCGTAGCAACAGCAGGCTTGTGATGGTTGCCATGGAAACTGACCATAGCAATAACGGGCTGGTGATGGTTGCCATGGAAACTGACCATAGGAATAGCGGGCTGGTGATGGTTGCCATGGAAACTGACCATACCAATAGGGGTCTCATGATGGTTGCCATGGAAACTTACCACAGCAACGGCAGCTGATGATGGTTGCCATGGAAACTGACCTTACCAGCACGCTGGTAATGGTTGCCATGGAAATTGACCATAGCCACAGGGGCAGGTGATGGTTTCCATGGAAACTGACCATAGCAACGGTAGCTGGTGATTGATGCCATGGAAACTGACCGTAGCAACAGCAGGCTCATGATGGTTTCCATGGAAACTAACCATAGCAATAGGGGGCCGGTGATGGCTGCCATGGAAACTGACCATAGCAACATGGGGCTGGTGATGCTTGCCATGGAAACTGATTGTAGGAACAGGGGGGCAGGTGGTGGTTGCCATGGAAACTGACCATAGCAATGGGGGCTGGTGATGGTTGCCATGGAAACTGACAGTAGGAATAGGAGGCTGGTGATGGTTGACATGGAAACTGACCATAACAATAGGGGGCTGGTGATGGTTGCCATGGAAACAGTCCGTAGCAAGGGGAGCTGGTGATGGTTGACATGGAAACAGACCATAGCAACGGGGACTGGTGATGGTTGCCATGGAAACTGACCATAGCCACAGCGGCTTGTGATGGTTAACATGGAATTTGATGGTAGAAACGGTAGCTGGTTATTGTTGCCATGGAAAATGACTACAGCAACGGGGGGGGCTGGTGATGGTTGCCATGGAAACAGTCCGTAGCAAGGGGAGCCGGTGATGGTTGACATGGAAACTGACCATTGCAATGGGGGCTGGTGATGGTTGCCATGGAAACTGACCATAACAATAGGGGGTTGGTGATGGTGACCGTGGAAACAGTCCGTAGCAACAGCAGGCTTGTGATGGTTTCCATGGAAACTAACCATAGCAATAGGGGGCCGGTGATGGCTGCCATGGAAACTGACCATAGCAACATGGGGCTGGTGATGCTTGCCATGGAAACTGATTGTAGGAACAGGGGGGCAGGTGGTGGTTGCCATGGAAACTGACCATAGCAATGGGGGCTGGTGATGGTTGCCATGGAAACTGACCATAACAATAGGGGGCTGGTGATGGTTGCCATGGAAACAGTCCGTAGCAACAGCAGGCTTGTGATGGTTGCCATGGAAACTGACCATAGGAATAGCGGGCTGGTGATGCTTGACATGGAAACTGACCATACCAATAGGGGGCTCATGATGTTTGCCATGGAAACTGACCACAGCAACGGCAGCTGATGATGGTTGCCATGGAAACTGACTGTAGGAACAGGAGGCTGGTGATGGTTACCATGGAATCTGACCATAGCAACAGGGGGCTGGTGATGGTTGGCCTGAAAATTGACCGCAGCAACGGCAGCTGGTGATGGTTGCCATGGAAACTGACCGTAGCTGCAGCAGGCTGGTAATGGTTGCCATGAAAATTGAACATAGGAATAACGGGCTGGTGATGGTTGCCATGGAAACTGACCATAGCCACATCGGCTTGTGATGGTTAACATGGAATTTGATGGTAGAAACAATAGCTGGTAATTGTTGCCATGGAAAATGACTACAGCAACGGGGGAGGCTGGTGATGGTTGCCATGGAATAAGTCTGTAGCTAGGGGAGCTGGTGATGGTTGACATGGAAACTGACCATTGCAATGGGGGCTGGTGATGGTTGCCATGGAAACTGACCATAAGAAGAGGGGGCTGGTGATGGTTGCCATGGAAACAGTCCGTAGCAACAGCAGGCTTGTGATGGTTGCCATGGAAACTGACCATAGGAATAGCGGGCTGGTGATGGTTGCCATGGAAACTGACAACAGCAACGGGAGCTGATGATGGTTGCCATGGAAACTGACCTTACCAGCAGGCTGGTAATGGTTGCCATGGAAATTGACCATAGGAACAGGAGCTGGTTCTGGTTGTCATGGAAACTGACCATAGCAATAGGGGGCTGGTGACGGTTGCCATGGCAACTGACTATAGCAACAGTGGGCTGTGATGGTTGCCATGGAAACTGAACGTACCAGCAGGCTGGTCATGTTTGCCATGGAAATTGAACATAGGAACGGGAGCTGGTTGTGGTTGCCATGGAAGCAGTCCACAGCAAGGGGAGCTGGTGATGGTTTCCTTGGAAACTGACCATAGCAACGGGGGCTGGTGATGGTTGTCATGGAAACTGACCATAGCAACAGCGGGTTGGTGATGGTTGCCATGGAAATTGACCATAGGAACAGGAGCTGGTTGTGGTTGCCATGGAAACAGCCCGTAGCAAGGGGAGATGGTGATGGTTTCCATGGAAACTTACCGTTGTAACGGGAGTTGATGATGGTTGCCATGGAAACTGACCGTAGCAACAAGGGGGGGGCAGGTGATTGTTGCCATGGAAACTGACCATAGGAACAGGGGCCGGAGATGGTTGCCATGGAAATTGACTGTAGCAACGGTAGCTGGTGATTGTTGCCATGGAAACTGACCGTAGCAACAGCAGGCTCATGATGGTTTCCATGGAAACTAACCATAGCAATAGGGGGCTGGTGATGGCTGCCATGGAAACTGACCATAGCAACATGGGGCTGGTGATGCTTGCCATGGAAACTGACTGTAGGAACAGGGGGGCAGGTGATGGTTGCCATGGAAACTGACCATAGCAATGAGGGCTGGTGACGGTTGCCATGGAAACTGACAGTAGGAATAGCGGGCTGGTGATAGTTGACATGGAAACTGACCATAACAATAGGGGGCTGGTGATGGTTGCCATGGAAACAGTCCGTAGCAACAGCAGGCTTGTGATGGTTGCCATGGAAACTGACCATAGGAATAACGGGCTGGTAATGGTTGCCATGGAAACTGACCATAGCCACAGGGGCAGGTGATGGTTTCCATGGAAACTGACCATAGCAACGGTAGCTGGTTATTGTTGCCATGGAAACTGACCATAGGAACAGGGGGCTGGTGGTGGTTGCCATGGAAACTGACCGTAGCAACAGCAGGCTCGTGATGGTTGCCATGGAAACTAAAGGTACCAATAGACGGCTGGTGGTGGTTGCCATGGAAACTGACCATAGCAACGGGGACTGGTGATGGTTGTCATGGAAACTGACCGTAGCAACAGCAGGTTGGTGATGGTTGCCATGGAAATTGACCATAGGAACAGGAGCTGGTTGTGGTTGCCATGGAAACAGTCCGTAGCAAGGGGAGCTGGTGATGGTTTCCATGGAAACTTACCGTTGTAACGGGAGCTGATGATGGTTGCAATGGAAACTGACCATAGGAACAGGGGCTGGTGATGGTTGCCATGGAAATAGACCGTAGCAACAAGGGTGGGAAGGTGATTGTTGCCATGGAAACTGACCATAGGAACAGGGGGCCGGTGATGGTTGCCATGGAAACTGACCGCAGCAACGGTAGCTGGTGATGGTTGCCATGGAAACTGACCGCAGCAACGGTAGCTGGTGATGGTTGCCATGGAAACTGACTGTAGGAACAGGAGGCTGGTGATGGTTACCATGGAATCTTACCATAGCAACAGGAGGCTGGTGATGGTTGGCCTGAAAATTGACCGCAGCAACGGCAGCTGGTGATAGTTTCCATGGAAACTGACGATAACAATAGGGGGCTGTTGATGGTTGTCATGGAAGCTGACCATAGCAACAGCAGGTTGGTGATGGTTGCCATGGAAATTGACCATAGGAACAGGTGCTGGTTGCGGTTGCCATGGAAACAGCCCGTAGCAAGGGGAGATGGTGATGGTTTCCATGGAAACTTACCGTTGTAACGGGAGTTGATGATGGTTGCCATGGAAACTGACCGTAGCAACAAGGGGGTTGCAGGTGATTGTTGCCATGGAAACTGACCATAGGAACAGGGGCCGGTGATGGTTGCCATGGAAATTGACTGTAGCAACGGTAGCTGGTGATTGTTGCCATAGAAACTGACCGTAGCAACAGCAGGCTCATGATGGTTTCCATGGAAACTAACCATAGCAATAGGGGGCTGGTGATGGCTGCCATGGAAACTGACCATAGCAACATGGGGCTGGTGATGCTTGCCATGGAAACTGACCATAGGAACAGGGGGGCAGATGATGGTTGCCATGGAAACTGACCATAGCAATGGGGGCTGGTGATGGTTGCCATGGAAACAGTCCGTAGCAACAGCAGGCTTGTGATGGTTGCCATGGAAACTGACCATAGGAATAGCGGGCTGGTGATGGTTGCCATGGAAACTGACCACAGCAAAGGCAGCTTATGATGGTTGCCATTGAAACTGACCTTACCAGCAGGCTGGTAATGGTTGCCATGGAAATTGACCATAGGAACAGGAGCTGGTTGTGGTTGCCATGGAAACTGACCATAGGAATAGCGGGCTGGTGATGGTTGACAGGGAAACTGACCATACCAATAGGGGGCTCATGATGGTTGCCATGGAAACTGACCACAGCAACGGCAGCTGATAATGGTTGCCATGGAAACTGACCTTACCAGCAGGCTGGTAATGGTTGCCATGGAAATTGACCATAGGAACAGGAGCTGGTTGTGGTTGCTATGGAAACAGCCCGTAGGAAGGAGAGATGGTGATGGTTTCCATGGAAACTTACCGTTGTAACGGGAGTTGATGATGGTTGCCATGGAAACTGACCGTAGCAACAAGGGGGGGGCAGGTGATTGTTGCCATGGAAACTGACCATAGGAACAGGGGCCGGTGATGGTTTCCATGGAAACTGACCGTAGCAACGGTAGCTGGTGATTGTTGCCATGGAAACTGACCATAGCAACAGGGGGCTGGTGGTGGTTGCCATGGAAACTGACCGTAGCAACAGCAGGCTCGTGATGGTTGCCATGGAAACTGACCATAGGAACAGGGGCCGGTGATGGTTGCCATGGAAATTGAATGTAGCAACTGTAGCTGGTGATTGTTGCCATAGAAACTGACCGTAGCAACAGCAGGCTCATGATGGTTTCCATGGAAACTAACCATAGCAATAGGGGGCTGGTGATGGCTTCCATGGAAACTGACCATAGCAACATGGGGCTGGTGATGCTTGCCATGGAAACTGACCATAGGAACAGGGGGGCAGATGATGGTTGCCATGGAAACTGACCATAGCAATGGGGGCTGGTGATGGTTGCCATGGAAACAGTCCGTAGCAACAGCAGGCTTGTGATGGTTGCCATGGAAACTGACCATAGGAATACCGGGCTGGTGATGGTTGCCATGGAAACTGACCACAGCAAAGGCAGCTGATGATGGTTGCCATTGAAACTGACCTTACCAGCAGGCTGGTAATGGTTGCCATGGAAATTGACCATAGGAACAGGAGCTGGTTGTGGTTGCCATGGAAACTGACCATAGGAATAGCGGGCTGGTGATGGTTGACAGGGAAACTGACCATACCAATAGGAGGCTCATGATGGTTGCCATGGAAACTGACCATAGGAACAGGGGCTGGTGATGGTTGCCATGGAAATAGACCGTAGCAACAGCAGGCTCATGATGGTTTCCATGGAAACTAACCATAGCAATAGGGGGCTGGTGATGGCTGCCATGGAAACTGACCATAGCAACATGGGGCTGGTGATGCTTGCCATGGAAACTGACCATAGGAACAGCGGGGCAGATGATGGTTGCCATGGAAACTGACCATAGCAATGGGGGCTGGTGATGGTTGCCATGGAAACTGACCATAGCAACATGGGGCTGGTGATGCTTGCCATGGAAACTGATTGTAGGAACAGGGGGGCAGGTGGTGGTTGCCATGGAAATTGACCATAGCAATGGGGGCTGGTGATGGTTGCCATGGAAACAGTCCGTAGCAACAGCAGTCTTGTGATGGTTGCCATGGAAACTGACCATAGGAATAGCGGGCTGGTGATGGTTGACATGGAAACTGACCATATCATTAGGGGGCTCATGGTGGTTGCCATGGAAACTGACCACAGCAACGGCAGCTGATGATGGTTGCCATGGAAACTGACCTTACCAGCAGGCTGGTCATGGTTGCCATGGAAATTGACCATAGCCACAGGGGGCTGGTGATGGTTGCCATCGAAACTGACCGTAGCAAGAGGGGGCTGGTGATGGTTGCCATAGAAAATTACCAATAGCAACGGGGCTGGTGATGGTTGCAATGGAAACTGACCATAGAAGCAGCGGGCTGGTGATGGTTGCCATGAAAACTGACCATAGCAACAGGGGCTGGTGATGGTTGCCATGGAAACTGACCGCAGCAACGGTAGCTGGTGATTGTTAACATGGAAACTGACTGTAGGAACAGGGGGCTGGTGATGGTTACCATGGAATCTGACCATAGCAACAGTGGGCTGGTGTTGGTTGTCATGGAAATTGACCATAGGAACCTGTGCTGGTTGTGGTTGCCAAAGAAACTGACCATAGCAAAAGGGGGTGGGTGACGGTTGCCATGGAAACGACCATAGCTACAGTAGGCTCGTGATGGTCGCCATGGAAACTGACTATAGCAACGGGGGCTGGTGATGGTTGCCATGGAAACTGACCATAGCCACAGGGGCAGGTGACGGTTTCCATGGAAACTGACCATTGCAATGGGGGCTGGTGATGGTTTCCATGGAAACTGACCATTGCAATGGGGGCTGGTGATGGTTGCCATGGAAACTGACAGTAGGAATAGCGGGCTGGTGATGGTTGACATGGAAACTGACCATAACAAAAGGGGGCTGGTGATAGTTGCCATGGAAACAGTCCGTAGCAACAGCAGGCTTGTGATGGTTGCCATGGAAACTGACCATGGGAATAGCGGGCTGGTGATGGTTGCCATGGAAACTGACCATACCAATAGGGGGCTCATGATGGTTGCCATGGAAACTGACCACAGCAATGGCAGCTGATGATGGTTGCCATGGAAACTGACCTTACCAGCAGGCTGGTAATGGTTGCCATGGAAATTGACCATAGCCACAGGGGCATGTGAGGGTTTCCATGGAAACTGACCATAGCAACAGGGGGCTGGTGGTGGTTGCCATGGAAACTGACCGTAGCAACAGCAGGCTCGTGATGGTTGCCATGGAAACTAAACGTACCAATAGACGGCTGGTGGTGGTTGCCATGGAAACTGACCGTAGCAACAGGGGTCTGGTGATGGTTGTCATGGAAACTGACCGTAGCAACAGCAGGTTGGTGATGGTTGCCATGGAAATTGACCATAGGAACAGGAGCTGGTTGTGGTTGCCATGGAAACAGTCCGTAGCAAGGGGAGCTGGTGATGGTTTCCATGGAAACTTACCGTTGTAACGGGAGCTGATGATGGTTGCAATGGAAACTGACCATAGGAACAGGGGCTGGTGATGGTTGCCATGGAAACTGACCGTAGCAACAAGGGGGGGGCAGGTGATTGTTGCCATGGAAACTGACCATAGGAACAGGGGGCCGGTGATGGTTGCCATGGAAACTGACCGCAGCAACGGTAGCTAGTGATGGTTGCCATGGAAACTGACTGTAGGAACAGGAGGCTGGTGATGGTTACCATGGAATCTGACCATAGCAACAGGGGGCTGGTGATGGTTGGCCTGAAAATTGACCGCAGCAACGGCAGCTGGTGATGGTTGCCATGGAAACTGATCATAACAATAGGGGGCTGGTGATGGTTGTCATGGAAAATGACCATAGCAACAGCAGGTTGGTGATGGTTGCCATGGAAATTGACCATAGGAACAGGAGCTGGTTGTGGTTGCCATGGAAACAGCCCGTAGGAAGGGGAGATGATGATGGTTTCCATGGAAACTTACCGTTGTAACGGGAGTTGATGATGGTTGCCATGGAAACTGACCGTAGCAACAAGGGGGGGGCAGGTGATTGTTGCCATGGAAAATGACCATAGGAACAAGGGCCGGTGATGGTTGCCATGGAAATTGACTGTAGCAACGGTAGCTGGTGATGGTTGCCATGGAATCTGACCACAGCAACAGGGGGCTGGTGATGGTTACCATGGAATCTGACCATAGCAACAGGGGGCTGGTGATGGTTGGCCTGAAAATTGACCGCAGCAACGGCAGCTGGTGATGGTTGCCATGGAAACTGACCATAACAATAGGGGGCTGGTGATGGTTGTCATGGAAACTGACCATAACAATAGGGGGCTGGTAATGGTTGCCATGGAAATTGACCATAGCCACAGGGGCAGGCGATGGTTTCCATGGAAACTGACCATAGCAACGGTAGCTGGTGATTGTTGCCATGGAAACTGACCATAGCAACAGGGGGCTGGTGGTGGTTGCCATGGAAACTGACCATAGCAACAGCAAGCTCGTGGTGGTTGCCATGGAAACTAACCGTAGCAATAGAGGGCTGGTCGTGGTTGACATGGAAACTGACCATAGCAACGGGGGCTGGCGATGGTTGTCGCGGAAACTGACCGTAGCAACAGCAGGTTGGTGATGGTTGCCATGGAAATTAACCATAGGAACAGGAGCTGGTTGTGGTTGCCATGGAAACAGTCCGTAGCAAGGGGAGCTGGTGATGGTTTCCATGGAAACTTACCGTTGTAACGGGAGGTGATGATGGTTGCAATGGAAACTGACCATAGGAACAGGGGCTGCTGATGGTTGCCATGGAAACTGACCGTAGCAACCAGGGGGGGGCAGGTGATTGTTGCCATGGAAACTGACCATAGGAACAGGGGCCGGTGATGGTTGCCATGGAAACTGACCGCAGCAACGGTAGCTGGTGATGGTTGCCATAGAAACTGACTGTAGGAACAGGAGGCTGGTGATGGTTACCATGGAATCTGACCATAGCAACAGGGGGCTGGTGATGGTTGGCCTGAAAATTGACGGCAGCAACGGCAGCTGGTGATGGTTGCCATGGAAACTGACCGTAGCTGCAGCAGGCTGGTAATGGTTGCCATGAAAATTGAACATAGGAATAACGGGCTGGTGATGGTTGCCATGGAAACTGACCATAGCCACAGCGGCTTGTGATGGTTAACATGGAATTTGATGGTAGAAACGGTAGCTGGTTATTGTTGCCATGGAAAATGACTACAGCAACGGGGGGGGTTGGTGATGGTTGCCATGGAAACAGTCCGTAGCAAGGAGAGCCGGTGATGGTTGACATGGAAACTGACCATTGCAATGGGGGCTGGCGATGGTTGCCATGGAAACTGACCATAACAATAGGGGGCTGGTGATGGTTGCCATGGAAACAGTCCGTAGCAACAGCAGGCTTGTGATGGTTGCCATGGAAACTGACCATAGGAATAATGGGCTGGTGATGGTTGCCATGGAAACTGACCATAGCCACAGCGGCTTGTGATGGTTAACATGGATTTTGATGGTAGAAACGGTAGCTGGTTATTGTTGCCATGGAAAATGACTACAGCAACAGGGGGGGGCTGGTGATGGTTGCCATGGAAACAGTCCGTAGCAAGGGGAGCTGGTGATGGTTGACATGGAAACTGACATTACCAATAGGGGGCTCATGATGGTTGCCATGGAAACTGACCACGGCAACGGCAGCTGATGATGGTTGCCATGGAAACTGACCTTACCAGCAGGCTGGTAATGGTTGCCATGGAAATTGAACATAAGAACGGGAGCTGGTTGTGGTTGCCATGGAAGCAGCCCGTAGCAAGGGGAGCTGGTGATGGTTTCCATGAAAACTGACCATAGCAACGGGGGCTGGTGATGTTTGTCATGGAAACTGACCATAGCAACAGCAGGTTGGTGATGGTTGCCATGGAAATTGACCATAGGAACAGGAGCTGGTTGTGGTTGCCATGGAAACAGCCCATAGCAAGGGGAGATGGTGATGGTTTCCATGGAAACTTACCGTTGTAACGGGAGTTGATGATGGTTGCCATCGAAACTGACCGTAGCAACAAGGGGGGGCAGGTGATTGTTGCCATGGAAACTGACCATAGGAACAGGGGCCGGTGATGGTTGCCATTGAAATTGATTGTAGCAACGGTAGCTGGTGATTGTTGCCATGGAAACTGACCGTAGCAACAGCAGGCTCATGATGGTTTCCATGGAAACTAACCATAGCAATAGGGGGCTGGTGATGGCTGCCATGGAAACTGACCATAGCAACATGGGGCTGGTGATGCTTGCCATGGAAACTGATTGTAGGAAAAGGGGGGCAGGTGATGGTTGCCATGGAAACTGACCATAGCAATGGGGGCTGGTGATGGTTGCCATGGAAACTGACAGTAGGAATAGCGGGCTGGTGATGGTTGACATGGAAACTGACCATAACAATAGGGGGCTGGTGATGGTTGCCATGGAAACAGTCCGTAGCAACAGCAGGCTTGTGATGGTTGCCATGGAAACTGACAATAGGAATAACGGGCTGGTGATGGTTTCCATGGAAACTGACCATAGCCACAGCGGCTTGTGATGGTTAACATGGAATTTGATGGTAGAAACGGTAGCTGGTTTTTGTTGCCATGGAAAATGACTACAGCACTGGGGGGGGCTGGTGATGGTTGTCATGGAAATTGACCATAGGAACCTGTGCTGGTTGTGGTTGCCATGGAAACTGACCATAGCAAAAGGGGGTGGGTGACGGTTGCCATGGAAACGACCATAGCTACAGTAGGCTCGTGATGGTCGCCATGGAAACTGACTATAGCAACGGGGGCTGGTGATGGTTGCCATGGAAACTGACCATAGCCACAGGGGCAGGTGACGGTTTCCATGGAAACTGACCATTGCAATGGGGGCTGGTGATGGTTTCCATGGAAACTGACCATTGCAATGGGGGCTGGTGATGGTTGCCATGGAAACTGACAGTAGGAATAGCGGGCTGGTTCTGGTTGCCATGGAAACAGACCATACCAATAGGGGGCTCATGATGGTTGCCATGGAAACTGACCACGGCAACGGCAGCTGATGATGGTTGCCATGGAAACTAACCTTACCAGCAGGCTGGTAATGGTTGCCATGGAAATTGACTATAGGAACAGGAGCTGGTTGTGGTTGCCATGGAAACTGACCATAGCAATAGGGGGCTGGTGACGGTTGCCATGGAAACTGACTATAGCAACAGTGGGCTGTGATGGTTGCCATGGAAACTGACAGTAGGAAAAGCGGGCTGGTGATGGTTGACATGGAAACTGACCATAACAATAGGGGGCTGGTGATGGTTGCCATGGAAACAGTCCGTAGCAACAGCAGGCTTGTGATGGTTGCCATGGAAACTGACCATAGGAATAACGGGCTGGTGATGGTTTCCATGGAAACTGACCATAGCCACAGCGGCTTGTGATGGTTAACATGGAATTTGATGGTAGAAACGTTAGCTGGTTATTGTTGCCATGGAAAATGACTACAGCAACGGGGGGGGCTGGTTATGGTTGCCATGGAAACAGTCCATACCAAGGGGAGCTGGTGATGGTTGACATGGAAACTGACCATTGCAATGGGGGCTGGTGATGGTTGCCATGGAAACTGACCATAACAATAGGGGGCTGGTGATGGTTGCCGTGGAAACAGTCCGTAGCAACAGCAGGCTTGTGATGGTTGCCATGGAAACTGACCATAGGAATAGCGGGCTGGTGATGGTTGCCATGGAAACTGGCCATACCAGTAGGGGGCTCATGATGGTTGCCATGGAAACTGACCACAGCAACGGCAGCTGATGATGGTTGCCATGGAAACTGACCTTACCAGCAGGCTGCAAATGGTTGCCATGGAAATTAACAATAGCCACAGGGGGCTGGTGATGGTTGCCATCGAAACTGACCGTAGCAAGAGGGGGCTGGTGATGGTTGCCATAGAAAATTACCAATAGCAACGGGGCTGGTGATGGTTGCAATGGAAACTGACCATAGAAGCAGCGGGCTGGTGATGGTTGCCATGAAAACTGACCATAGCAACAGGGGCTGGTGATGGTTGCCATGGAAACTGACCGCAGCAACGGTAGCTGGTGATTGTTAACATGGAAAGTGACTGTAGGAACAGGGGGCTGGTGATGGTTACCATGGAATCTGACCATAGCAACAGTGGGCTGGTGATGGTTGTCATGGAAATTGACCATAGGAACCTGTGCTGGTTGTGGTTGCCATGGAAACTGACCATAGCAAAAGGGGGTGGGTGACGGTTGCCATGGAAACGACCATAGCTACAGCAGGCTCGTGATGGTCGCCATGGAAACTGACTATAGCAACGGGGGCTGGTGATGGTTGCCATGGAAACTGACCATAGCCACAGGGGCAGGTGACGGTTTCCATGGAAACTGACCATTGCAATGGGGGCTGGTGATGGTTTCCATGGAAACTGATCATTGCAATGGGGGCTGGTGATGGTTGCCATGGAAACTGACAGTAGGAATAGCGGGCTGGTTCTGGTTGCCATGGAAACTGACCATACCAATAGGGGGCTCATGATGGTTGCCATGGAAACTGACCACGGCAACGGCAGCTGATGATGGTTGCCATGGAAACTGACCTTACCAGCAGGCTGGTAATGGTTGCCATGGAAATTGACTATAGGAACAGGAGCTGGTTGTGGTTGCCATGGAAACTGACCATAGCAATAGGGGGCTGGTGACGGTTGCCATGGAAACTGACTATAGCAACAGTGGGCTGTGATGGTTGCCATGGAAACTGACAGTAGGAAAAGCGGGCTGGTGATGGTTGACATGGAAACTGACCATAACAATAGGGGGCTGGTGATGGTTGCCATGGAAACAGTCCGTAGCAACAGCAGGCTTGTGATGGTTGCCATGGAAACTGACCATAGGAATAACGGGCTGGTGATGGTTTCCATGGAAACTGACCATAGCCACAGCGGCTTGTGATGGTTAACATGGAATTTGATGGTAGAAACGGTAGCTGGTTTTTGTTGCCATGGAAAATGACTACAGCACTGGGGGGGGGCTGGTGATGGTTGTCATGGAAATTGACCATAGGAACCTGTGCTGGTTGTGGTTGCCATGGAAACTGACCATAGCAAAAGGGGGCTGGTGATGGTTGCCATGGAAACAGTCCGTAGCAACAACAGGCTTGTGATGCTTGCCATGGAAACTGACCATAGGAATAACGGGCTGGTGATGGTTTCCATGGAAACTGACCATAGCCACAGCGGCTTGTGATGGTTAACATGGAATTTGATGGTAGAAACGTTAGCTGGTTATTGTTGCCATGGAAAATGACTACAGCAACGGGGGGGGCTGGTGATGGTTGCCATGGAAACAGTCCGTAGCAAGGGGAGCTGGTGATGGTTGACATGGAAACTGACATTACCAATAGGGGGCTCATGATGGTTGCCATGGAAACTGACCACAGCAACGGCAGCTGATGATGGTTGCCATGGAAACTGACCTTACCAGCAGGCTGGTAATGGTTGCCATGGAAATTGAACATAAGAACGGGAGCTGGTTGTGGTTGCCATGGAAGCAGCCCGTAGCAAGGGGAGCTGGTGATGGTTTCCATGAAAACTGACCATAGCAACGGGGGCTGGTGATGTTTGTCATGGAAACTGACCATAGCAACAGCAGGTTGGTGATGGTTGCCATGGAAATTGACCATAGGAACAGGAGCTGGTTGTGGTTGCCATGGAAACAGCCCATAGCAAGGGGAGATGGTGATGGTTTCCATGGAAACTTACCGTTGTAACGGGAGTTGATGATGGTTGCCATCGAAACTGACCGTAGCAACAAGGGGGGGCAGGTGATTGTTGCCATGGAAACTGACCATAGGAACAGGGGCCGGTGATGGTTGCCATTGAAATTGATTGTAGCAACGGTAGCTGGTGATTGTTGCCATGGAAACTGACCGTAGCAACAGCAGGCTCATGATGGTTTCCATGGAAACTAACCATAGCAATAGGGGGCTGGTGATGGCTGCCATGGAAACTGACCATAGCAACATGGGGCTGGTGATGCTTGCCATGGAAACTGATTGTAGGAAAAGGGGGGCAGGTGATGGTTGCCATGGAAACTGACCATAGCAATGGGGGCTGGTGATGGTTGCCATGGAAACTGACAGTAGGAATAGCGGGCTGGTGATGGTTGACATGGAAACTGACCATAACAATAGGGGGCTGGTGATGGTTGCCATGGAAACAGTCCGTAGCAACAGCAGGCTTGTGATGGTTGCCATGGAAACTGACAATAGGAATAACGGGCTGGTGATGGTTTCCATGGAAACTGACCATAGCCACAGCGGCTTGTGATGGTTAACATGGAATTTGATGGTAGAAACGGTAGCTGGTTTTTGTTGCCATGGAAAATGACTACAGCACTGGGGGGGGCTGGTGATGGTTGTCATGGAAATTGACCATAGGAACCTGTGCTGGTTGTGGTTGCCATGGAAACTGACCATAGCAAAAGGGGGTGGGTGACGGTTGCCATGGAAACGACCATAGCTACAGTAGGCTCGTGATGGTCGCCATGGAAACTGACTATAGCAACGGGGGCTGGTGATGGTTGCCATGGAAACTGACCATAGCCACAGGGGCAGGTGACGGTTTCCATGGAAACTGACCATTGCAATGGGGGCTGGTGATGGTTTCCATGGAAACTGACCATTGCAATGGGGGCTGGTGATGGTTGCCATGGAAACTGACAGTAGGAATAGCGGGCTGGTTCTGGTTGCCATGGAAACAGACCATACCAATAGGGGGCTCATGATGGTTGCCATGGAAACTGACCACGGCAACGGCAGCTGATGATGGTTGCCATGGAAACTAACCTTACCAGCAGGCTGGTAATGGTTGCCATGGAAATTGACTATAGGAACAGGAGCTGGTTGTGGTTGCCATGGAAACTGACCATAGCAATAGGGGGCTGGTGACGGTTGCCATGGAAACTGACTATAGCAACAGTGGGCTGTGATGGTTGCCATGGAAACTGACAGTAGGAAAAGCGGGCTGGTGATGGTTGACATGGAAACTGACCATAACAATAGGGGGCTGGTGATGGTTGCCATGGAAACAGTCCGTAGCAACAGCAGGCTTGTGATGGTTGCCATGGAAACTGACCATAGGAATAACGGGCTGGTGATGGTTTCCATGGAAACTGACCATAGCCACAGCGGCTTGTGATGGTTAACATGGAATTTGATGGTAGAAACGTTAGCTGGTTATTGTTGCCATGGAAAATGACTACAGCAACGGGGGGGGCTGGTTATGGTTGCCATGGAAACAGTCCATACCAAGGGGAGCTGGTGATGGTTGACATGGAAACTGACCATTGCAATGGGGGCTGGTGATGGTTGCCATGGAAACTGACCATAACAATAGGGGGCTGGTGATGGTTGCCGTGGAAACAGTCCGTAGCAACAGCAGGCTTGTGATGGTTGCCATGGAAACTGACCATAGGAATAGCGGGCTGGTGATGGTTGCCATGGAAACTGGCCATACCAGTAGGGGGCTCATGATGGTTGCCATGGAAACTGACCACAGCAACGGCAGCTGATGATGGTTGCCATGGAAACTGACCTTACCAGCAGGCTGCAAATGGTTGCCATGGAAATTAACCATAGCCACAGGGGGCTGGTGATGGTTGCCATCGAAACTGACCGTAGCAAGAGGGGGCTGGTGATGGTTGCCATAGAAAATTACCAATAGCAACGGGGCTGGTGATGGTTGCAATGGAAACTGACCATAGAAGCAGCGGGCTGGTGATGGTTGCCATGAAAACTGACCATAGCAACAGGGGCTGGTGATGGTTGCCATGGAAACTGACCGCAGCAACGGTAGCTGGTGATTGTTAACATGGAAAGTGACTGTAGGAACAGGGGGCTGGTGATGGTTACCATGGAATCTGACCATAGCAACAGTGGGCTGGTGATGGTTGTCATGGAAATTGACCATAGGAACCTGTGCTGGTTGTGGTTGCCATGGAAACTGACCATAGCAAAAGGGGGTGGGTGACGGTTGCCATGGAAACGACCATAGCTACAGAAGGCTCGTGATGGTCGCCATGGAAACTGACTATAGCAACGGGGGCTGGTGATGGTTGCCATGGAAACTGACCATAGCCACAGGGGCAGGTGACGGTTTCCATGGAAACTGACCATTGCAATGGGGGCTGGTGATGGTTTCCATGGAAACTGACCATTGCAATGGGGGCTGGTGATGGTTGCCATGGAAACTGACAGTAGGAATAGCGGGCTGGTTCTGGTTGCCATGGAAACTGACCATACCAATAGGGGGCTCATGATGGTTGCCATGGAAACTGACCACGGCAACGGCAGCTGATGATGGTTGCCATGGAAACTGACCTTACCAGCAGGCTGGTAATGGTTGCCATGGAAATTGACTATAGGAACAGGAGCTGGTTGTGGTTGCCATGGAAACTGACCATAGCAATAGGGGGCTGGTGACGGTTGCCATGGAAACTGACTATAGCAACAGTGGGCTGTGATGGTTGCCATGGAAACTGACAGTAGGAAAAGCGGGCTGGTGATGGTTGACATGGAAACTGACCATAACAATAGGGGGCTGGTGATGGTTGCCATGGAAACAGTCCGTAGCAACAGCAGGCTTGTGATGGTTGCCATGGAAACTGACCATAGGAATAACGGGCTGGTGATGGTTTCCATGGAAACTGACCATAGCCACAGCGGATTGTGATGGTTAACATGGAATTTGATGGTAGAAACGGTAGCTGGTTTTTGTTGCCATGGAAAATGACTACAGCACTGGGGGGGGGCTGGTGATGGTTGTCATGGAAATTGACCATAGGAACCTGTGCTGGTTGTGGTTGCCATGGAAACTGACCATAGCAAAAGGGGGCTGGTGATGGTTGCCATGGAAACAGTCCGTAGCAACAACAGGCTTGTGATGCTTGCCATGGAAACTGACCATAGGAATAACGGGCTGGTGATGGTTTCCATGGAAACTGACCATACCAATAGGGGGCTCATGATGGTTGCCATGGAAACTGACCACAGCAACGGCAGCTGATGATGGTTGCCATGGAAACTGACCTTACCAGCAGGCTGCAAATGGTTGCCATGGAAATTGAACATAGGAATAACGGGCTGGTGATGGTTTCCATGGAAACTGACCATAGCCACAGCGGCTTGTGATGGTTAACATGGAATTTGATGGTAGAAACGTTAGCTGGTTATTGTTGCCATGGAAAATGACTACAGCAACGGGGCGGGCTGGTGATGGTTGCCATGGAAACAGTCCATACCAAGGGGAGCTGATGATGGTTGCCATGGAAACTGACCTTACCAGCAGGCTGCAAATGGTTGCCATGGAAATTGAACATAGGAATAACGGGCTGGTGATGGTTTCCATGGAAACTGACCATAGCCACAGCGGCTTGTGATGGTTAACATGGAATTTGATGGTAGAAACGTTAGCTGGTTATTGTTGCCATGGAAAATGACTACAGCAACGGGGCGGGCTGGTGATGGTTGCCATGGAAACAGTCCATACCAAGGGGAGCTGGTGATGGTTGTCATGGAAATTGACCATAGGAACCTGTGCTGGTTGTGGTTGCCATGGAAACTGACCATAGCCACAGGGGCAGATGACGGTTTCCATGGAAACTGACCATTGCAACGGTAGCTGGTGATTGTTGCCATGGAAACTGACCATGGCAACAGGGGGCTGGTGGTGGTTGCCATGGAAACTGACCGTAGGAACAGCGGGCTCGTGATGGTTGCCATGGAAACTAACCGTAGCAATAGAGGGCTGGTGGTGGTTGACATGGAAACTGGCCATAGCAACGGGGGCTGGTCATGGTTGTCATGGAAACTGACCGTAGCAATAGCAGGTTGGTGATGGTTGCCATGGAAATTGACCATAGGAACAGGAGCTGGTTGTGGTTGCCATGGAAACAGTCCGTAGCAAGGGGAGCTGGTGATGGTTTCCATGGAAACTTACCGTTGTAACGGGAGATGGTGATGGTTGCCATGGAAACGGACCGTAGCTGCAGCAGGCTGGTAATGGTTGCCATGAAAATTGAACATAGGAATAACGGGCTGGTGATGGTTGCCATGGAAACTGACCATAGCCACAGGGGGCTGGTGATGGTTACCATGGAAACTGAGCATAACAACAGGGGGCTGGTGATGGTTGGCCTGAAAATTGACCGCAGGAACGGCAGCTGGTGATGGTTGCCATGGAAAATGACCGTAGCTGCAGCAGGCTGGTAATGGTTGCCATGAAAATTGAACATAGGAATAACGGGCTGGTGATGTTTGCCATGGAAACTGACCCTAGCCACAGCGGCTTGTGATGGTTAACATGGAATTTGATGGTAGAAACGGTAGCTGGTTATTGTTGCCATGGAAAATGACTACAGCAACGGGGGGGGCTGGTGATGGTTGCCATGGAAACAGTCCGTAGCAAGGGGAGCTGGTGATGGTTGACATGGAAACTGACCATTGCAATGGGGGCTGGTGATGGTTGCCATGGAAACTGACCATAACAATAGGGGGCTGGTGATGGTTGCCGTGGAAACAGTCCGTAGCAACAGCAGGCTTGTGATGGTTGCCATGGAAACTGACCATAGGAATAGCGGGCTGGTGATGGTTGCCATGGAAACTGGCCATACCAGTAGGGGGCTCATGATGGTTGCCATGGAAACTGACCACAGCAACGGCAGCTGATGATGGTTGCCATGGAAACTGACATTACCAGCAGGCTGCAAATGGTTGCCATGGAAATTGAACATAGGAATAACGGGCTGGTGATGGTTTCCATGGAAACTGACCATAGCCACAGCGGCTTGTGATGGTTAACATGGAATTTGATGGTGGAAACGTTAGCTGGTTATTGTTGCCATGGAAAATGACTACAGCAACGGGGGGGGCTGGTGATGGTTGCCATGGAAACAGTCTGTAGCAAGGGGAGCTGGTGATGGTTGACATGGAAACTGACCATTGCAATGGGGGCTGGTGATGGCTGACATGGAAACTGACCATAACAATAGGGGGCTGGTGATTGTTGCCATGGAAACAGTCCGTAGCAACAGCAGGCTTGTGATGGTTGCCATGGAAACTGACCATAGGAATAGCGGGCTGGTGATGGTTGCCATGGAAACTGGCCATACCAATAGGGGGCTCATGATGGTTGACATGGAAACTGACCATACCAATAGGGGGCTCATGATGGTTGCCATGGAAACTGACCACAGCAACGGCAGCTGATGATGGTTGCCATGGAAACTGACCTTACCAGCAGGCTGCAAATGGTTGCCATGGAAATTGAACATAGGAATAACGGGCTGGTGATGGTTTCCATGGAAACTGACCATAGCCTCAGCGGCTTGTGATGGTTAACATGGAATTTGATGGTAGAAACGTTAGCTGGTTATTGTTGCCATGGAAAATGACTACAGCAACGGGGGGGGCTGGTGATGGTTGCCATGGAAACAGTCCATACCAAGGGGAGCTGGTGATGGTTGACATGGAAACTGACCATTGCAATGGGGGCTGGTGATGGTTGCCATGGAAACTGACCATAACAATAGGGGGCTGGTGATGGTTGCCGTGGAAACAGTCCGTAGCAACAGCAGGCTTGTGATGGTTGCCATGGAAACTGACCATAGGAATAGCGGGCTGGTAATTGGTTGCCATGGAAACTGGCCATACCAATAGGGGGCTCATGATGGTTGCCATGGAAACTGACCACAGCAACGGCAGCTGATGATGGTTGCCATGGAAACTGACCTTACCAGCAGGCTGGTAATGGTTGCCATGGAAATTAACCATAGCCACAGGGGGCTGGTGATGGTTGCCATCGAAACTGACCGTAGCAAGAGGGGGCTGGTGATGGTTGCCATAGAAAATTACCAATAGCAACGGGGCTGGTGATGGTTGCAATGGAAACTGACCATAGAAGCAGCGGGCTGGTGATGGTTGCCATGAAAACTGACCATAGCAACAGGGGCTGGTGATGGTTGCCATGGAAACTGACCGCAGCAACGGTAGCTGGTGATTGTTAACATGGAAAGTGACTGTAGGAACAGGGGGCTGGTGATGGTTACCATGGAATCTGACCATAGCAACAGTGGGCTGGTGATGGTTGTCATGGAAATTGACCATAGGAACCTGTGCTGGTTGTGGTTGCCATGGAAACTGACCATAGCAAAAGGGGGTGGGTGACGGTTGCCATGGAAACGACCATAGCTACAGAAGGCTCGTGATGGTCGCCATGGAAACTGACTATAGCAACGGGGGCTGGTGATGGTTGCCATGGAAACTGACCATAGCCACAGGGGCAGGTGACGGTTTCCATGGAAACTGACCATTGCAATGGGGGCTGGTGATGGTTTCCATGGAAACTGACCATTGCAATGGGGGCTGGTGATGGTTGCCATGGAAACTGACAGTAGGAATAGCGGGCTGGTTCTGGTTGCCATGGAAACTGACCATACCAATAGGGGGCTCATGATGGTTGCCATGGAAACTGACCACGGCAACGGCAGCTGATGATGGTTGCCATGGAAACTGACCTTACCAGCAGGCTGGTAATGGTTGCCATGGAAATTGACTATAGGAACAGGAGCTGGTTGTGGTTGCCATGGAAACTGACCATAGCAATAGGGGGCTGGTGACGGTTGCCATGGAAACTGACTATAGCAACAGTGGGCTGTGATGGTTGCCATGGAAACTGACAGTAGGAAAAGCGGGCTGGTGATGGTTGACATGGAAACTGACCATAACAATAGGGGGCTGGTGATGGTTGCCATGGAAACAGTCCGTAGCAACAGCAGGCTTGTGATGGTTGCCATGGAAACTGACCATAGGAATAACGGGCTGGTGATGGTTTCCATGGAAACTGACCATAGCCACAGCGGCTTGTGATGGTTAACATGGAATTTGATGGTAGAAACGGTAGCTGGTTTTTGTTGCCATGGAAAATGACTACAGCACTGGGGGGGGGCTGGTGATGGTTGTCATGGAAATTGACCATAGGAACCTGTGCTGGTTGTGGTTGCCATGGAAACTGACCATAGCAAAAGGGGGCTGGTGATGGTTGCCATGGAAACAGTCCGTAGCAACAGCAGGCTTGTGATGCTTGCCATGGAAACTGACCATAGGAATAACGGGCTGGTGATGGTTTCCATGGAAACTGACCATAGCCACAGCGGCTTGTGATGGTTAACATGGAATTTGATGGTAGAAACGGTAGCTGGTTATTGTTGCCATGGAAAATGACTACAGCAACGGGGGGGGCTGGTGATGGTTGCCATGGAAACAGTCCGTAGCAAGGGGAGCTGGTGATGGTTGACATGGAAACTGACCATTGCAATGGGGGCTGGTGATGGCTGACATGGAAACTGACCATAACAATAGGGGGCTGGTGATTGTTGCCATGGAAACAGTCCGTAGCAACAGCAGGCTTGTGATGGTTGCCATGGAAACTGACCATAGGAATAGCGGGCTGGTGATGGTTGACATGGAAACTGACCATAGCCACAGCGGCTTGTGATGGTTAACATGGAATTTGATGGTAGAAACGTTAGCTGGTTATTGTTGCCATGGAAAATGACTACAGCAACGGGGCGGGCTGGTGATGGTTGCCATGGAAACAGTCCATACCAAGGGGAGCTGATGATGGTTGCCATGGAAACTGACCTTACCAGCAGGCTGCAAATGGTTGCCATGGAAATTGAACATAGGAATAACGGGCTGGTGATGGTTTCCATGGAAACTGACCATAGCCACAGCGGCTTGTGATGGTTAACATGGAATTTGATGGTAGAAACGTTAGCTGGTTATTGTTGCCATGGAAAATGACTACAGCAACGGGGCGGGCTGGTGATGGTTGCCATGGAAACAGTCCATACCAAGGGGAGCTGGTGATGGTTGTCATGGAAATTGACCATAGGAACCTGTGCTGGTTGTGGTTGCCATGGAAACTGACCATAGCCACAGGGGCAGGTGACGGTTTCCATGGAAACTGACCATTGCAACGGTAGCTGGTGATTGTTGCCATGGAAACTGACCATGGCAACAGGGGGCTGGTGGTGGTTGCCATGGAAACTGACCGTAGGAACAGCGGGCTCGTGATGGTTGCCATGGAAACTAACCGTAGCAATAGAGGGCTGGTGGTGGTTGACATGGAAACTGGCCATAGCAACGGGGGCTGGTCATGGTTGTCATGGAAACTGACCGTAGCAATAGCAGGTTGGTGATGGTTGCCATGGAAATTGACCATAGGAACAGGAGCTGGTTGTGGTTGCCATGGAAACAGTCCGTAGCAAGGGGAGCTGGTGATGGTTTCCATGGAAACTTACCGTTGTAACGGGAGATGGTGATGGTTGCCATGGAAACGGACCGTAGCTGCAGCAGGCTGGTAATGGTTGCCATGAAAATTGAACATAGGAATAACGGGCTGGTGATGGTTGCCATGGAAACTGACCATAGCCACAGGGGGCTGGTGATGGTTACCATGGAAACTGAGCATAACAACAGGGGGCTGGTGATGGTTGGCCTGAAAATTGACCGCAGGAACGGCAGCTGGTGATGGTTGCCATGGAAAATGACCGTAGCTGCAGCAGGCTGGTAATGGTTGCCATGAAAATTGAACATAGGAATAACGGGCTGGTGATGTTTGCCATGGAAACTGACCCTAGCCACAGCGGCTTGTGATGGTTAACATGGAATTTGATGGTAGAAACGGTAGCTGGTTATTGTTGCCATGGAAAATGACTACAGCAACGGGGGGGGCTGGTGATGGTTGCCATGGAAACAGTCCGTAGCAAGGGGAGCTGGTGATGGTTGACATGGAAACTGACCATTGCAATGGGGGCTGGTGATGGTTGCCATGGAAACTGACCATAACAATAGGGGGCTGGTGATGGTTGCCGTGGAAACAGTCCGTAGCAACAGCAGGCTTGTGATGGTTGCCATGGAAACTGACCATAGGAATAGCGGGCTGGTGATGGTTGCCATGGAAACTGGCCATACCAGTAGGGGGCTCATGATGGTTGCCATGGAAACTGACCACAGCAACGGCAGCTGATGATGGTTGCCATGGAAACTGACCTTACCAGCAGGCTGCAAATGGTTGCCATGGAAATTAACCATAGCCACAGGGGGCTGGTGATGGTTGCCATCGAAACTGACCGTAGCAAGAGGGGGCTGGTGATGGTTGCCATAGAAAATTACCAATAGCAACGGGGCTGGTGATGGTTGCAATGGAAACTGACCATAGAAGCAGCGGGCTGGTGATGGTTGCCATGAAAACTGACCATAGCAACAGGGGCTGGTGATGGTTGCCATGGAAACTGACCGCAGCAACGGTAGCTGGTGATTGTTAACATGGAAAGTGACTGTAGGAACAGGGGGCTGGTGATGGTTACCATGGAATCTGACCATAGCAACAGTGGGCTGGTGATGGTTGTCATGGAAATTGACCATAGGAACCTGTGCTGGTTGTGGTTGCCATGGAAACTGACCATAGCAAAAGGGGGTGGGTGACGGTTGCCATGGAAACGACCATAGCTACAGCAGGCTCGTGATGGTCGCCATGGAAACTGACTATAGCAACGGGGGCTGGTGATGGTTGCCATGGAAACTGACCATAGCCACAGGGGCAGGTGACGGTTTCCATGGAAACTGACCATTGCAATGGGGGCTGGTGATGGTTTCCATGGAAACTGACCATTGCAATGGGGGCTGGTGATGGTTGCCATGGAAACTGACAGTAGGAATAGCGGGCTGGTGATGGTTGACATGGAAACTGACCATACCAATAGGGGGCTCATGATGGTTGCCATGGAAACTGACCACGGCAACGGCAGCTGATGATGGTTGCCATGGAAACTGACCTTACCAGCAGGCTGGTAATGGTTGCCATGGAAATTGACTATAGGAACAGGAGCTGGTTGTGGTTGCCATGGAAACTGACCATAGCAATAGGGGGCTGGTGACGGTTGCCATGGAAACTGACTATAGCAACAGTGGGCTGTGATGGTTGCCATGGAAACTGACAGTAGGAAAAGCGGGCTGGTGATGGTTGACATGGAAACTGACCATAACAATAGGGGGCTGGTGATGGTTGCCATGGAAACAGTCCGTAGCAACAGCAGGCTTGTGATGGTTGCCATGGAAACTGACCATAGGAATAACGGGCTGGTGATGGTTTCCATGGAAACTGACCATAGCCACAGCGGCTTGTGATGGTTAACATGGAATTTGATGGTAGAAACGGTAGCTGGTTTTTGTTGCCATGGAAAATGACTACAGCACTGGGGGGGGGCTGGTGATGGTTGTCATGGAAATTGACCATAGGAACCTGTGCTGGTTGTGGTTGCCATGGAAACTGACCATAGCAAAAGGGGGCTGGTGATGGTTGCCATGGAAACAGTCCGTAGCAACAACAGGCTTGTGATGCTTGCCATGGAAACTGACCATAGGAATAACGGGCTGGTGATGGTTTCCATGGAAACTGACCATAGCCACAGCGGCTTGTGATGGTTAACATGGAATTTGATGGTAGAAACGTTAGCTGGTTATTGTTGCCATGGAAAATGACTACAGCAACGGGGGGGGCTGGTGATGGTTGCCATGGAAACAGTCCGTAGCAAGGGGAGCTGGTGATGGTTGACATGGAAACTGACCATTGCAATGGGGGCTGGTGATGGCTGACATGGAAACTGACCATAACAATAGGGGGCTGGTGATTGTTGCCATGGAAACAGTCCGTAGCAACAGCAGGCTTGTGATGGTTGCCATGGAAACTGACCATAGGAATAGCGGGCTGGTGATGGTTGACATGGAAACTGACCATACCAATAGGGGGCTCATGATGGTTGCCATGGAAACTGACCACAGCAACGGCAGCTGATGATGGTTGCCATGGAAACTGACATTACCAGCAGGCTGCAAATGGTTGCCATGGAAATTGAACATAGGAATAACGGGCTGGTGATGGTTTCCATGGAAACTGACCATAGCCACAGCGGCTTGTGATGGTTAACATGGAATTTGATGGTGGAAACGTTAGCTGGTTATTGTTGCCATGGAAAATGACTACAGCAACGGGGGGGGCTGGTGATGGTTGCCATGGAAACAGTCTGTAGCAAGGGGAGCTGGTGATGGTTGACATGGAAACTGACCATTGCAATGGGGGCTGGTGATGGCTGACATGGAAACTGACCATAACAATAGGGGGCTGGTGATTGTTGCCATGGAAACAGTCCGTAGCAACAGCAGGCTTGTGATGGTTGCCATGGAAACTGACCATAGGAATAGCGGGCTGGTGATGGTTGCCATGGAAACTGGCCATACCAATAGGGGGCTCATGATGGTTGACATGGAAACTGACCATACCAATAGGGGGCTCATGATGGTTGCCATGGAAACTGACCACAGCAACGGCAGCTGATGATGGTTGCCATGGAAACTGACCTTACCAGCAGGCTGCAAATGGTTGCCATGGAAATTGAACATAGGAATAACGGGCTGGTGATGGTTTCCATGGAAACTGACCATAGCCTCAGCGGCTTGTGATGGTTAACATGGAATTTGATGGTAGAAACGGTAGCTGGTTATTGTTGCCATGGAAAATGACTACAGCAACGGGGGGGGCTGGTGATGGTTGCCATGGAAACAGTCCATACCAAGGGGAGCTGGTGATGGTTGACATGGAAACTGACCATTGCAATGGGGGCTGGTGATGGTTGCCATGGAAACTGACCATAACAATAGGGGGCTGGTGATGGTTGCCATGGAAACAGTCCGTAGCAACAGCAGGCTTGTGATGGTTGCCATGGAAACTGACCATAGGAATAGCGGGCTGGTAATTGGTTGCCATGGAAACTGGCCATACCAATAGGGGGCTCATGATGGTTGCCATGGAAACTGACCACAGCAACGGCAGCTGATGATGGTTGCCATGGAAACTGACCTTACCAGCAGGCTGGTAATGGTTGCCATGGAAATTAACCATAGCCACAGGGGGCTGGTGATGGTTGCCATCGAAACTGACCGTAGCAAGAGGGGGCTGGTGATGGTTGCCATAGAAAATTACCAATAGCAACGGGGCTGGTGATGGTTGCAATGGAAACTGACCATAGAAGCAGCGGGCTGGTGATGGTTGCCATGAAAACTGACCATAGCAACAGGGGCTGGTGATGGTTGCCATGGAAACTGACCGCAGCAACGGTAGCTGGTGATTGTTAACATGGAAAGTGACTGTAGGAACAGGGGGCTGGTGATGGTTACCATGGAATCTGACCATAGCAACAGTGGGCTGGTGATGGTTGTCATGGAAATTGACCATAGGAACCTGTGCTGGTTCTGGTTGCCATGGAAACTGACCATAGCAAAAGGGGGTGGGTGACGGTTGCCATGGAAACGACCATAGCTACAGAAGGCTCGTGATGGTCGCCATGGAAACTGACTATAGCAACGGGGGCTGGTGATGGTTGCCATGGAAACTGACCATAGCCACAGGGGCAGGTGACGGTTTCCATGGAAACTGACCATTGCAATGGGGGCTGGTGATGGTTTCCATGGAAACTGACCATTGCAATGGGGGCTGGTGATGGTTGCCATGGAAACTGACAGTAGGAATAGCGGGCTGGTTCTGGTTGCCATGGAAACTGACCATACCAATAGGGGGCTCATGATGGTTGCCATGGAAACTGACCACGGCAACGGCAGCTGATGATGGTTGCCATGGAAACTGACCTTACCAGCAGGCTGGTAATGGTTGCCATGGAAATTGACTATAGGAACAGGAGCTGGTTGTGGTTGCCATGGAAACTGACCATAGCAATAGGGGGCTGGTGACGGTTGCCATGGAAACTGACTATAGCAACAGTGGGCTGTGATGGTTGCCATGGAAACTGACAGTAGGAAAAGCGGGCTGGTGATGGTTGACATGGAAACTGACCATAACAATAGGGGGCTGGTGATGGTTGCCATGGAAACAGTCCGTAGCAACAGCAGGCTTGTGATGGTTGCCATGGAAACTGACCATAGGAATAACGGGCTGGTGATGGTTTCCATGGAAACTGACCATAGCCACAGCGGCTTGTGATGGTTAACATGGAATTTGATGGTAGAAACGGTAGCTGGTTTTTGTTGCCATGGAAAATGACTACAGCACTGGGGGGGGGCTGGTGATGGTTGTCATGGAAATTGACCATAGGAACCTGTGCTGGTTGTGGTTGCCATGGAAACTGACCATAGCAAAAGGGGGCTGGTGATGGTTGCCATGGAAACAGTCCGTAGCAACAGCAGGCTTGTGATGCTTGCCATGGAAACTGACCATAGGAATAACGGGCTGGTGATGGTTTCCATGGAAACTGACCATAGCCACAGCGGCTTGTGATGGTTAACATGGAATTTGATGGTAGAAACGGTAGCTGGTTATTGTTGCCATGGAAAATGACTACAGCAACGGGGGGGGCTGGTGATGGTTGCCATGGAAACAGTCCGTAGCAAGGGGAGCTGGTGATGGTTGACATGGAAACTGACCATTGCAATGGGGGCTGGTGATGGCTGACATGGAAACTGACCATAACAATAGGGGGCTGGTGATTGTTGCCATGGAAACAGTCCGTAGCAACAGCAGGCTTGTGATGGTTGCCATGGAAACTGACCATAGGAATAGCGGGCTGGTGATGGTTGACATGGAAACTGACCATACCAATAGGGGGCTCATGATGGTTGCCATGGAAACTGACCACAGCAACGGCAGCTGATGATGGTTGCCATGGAAACTGACCTTACCAGCAGGCTGCAAATGGTTGCCATGGAAATTGAACATAGGAATAACGGGCTGGTGATGGTTTCCATGGAAACTGACCATAGCCACAGCGGCTTGTGATGGTTAACATGGAATTTGATGGTAGAAACGTTAGCTGGTTATTGTTGCCATGGAAAATGACTACAGCAACGGGGCGGGCTGGTGATGGTTGCCATGGAAACAGTCCATACCAAGGGGAGCTGATGATGGTTGCCATGGAAACTGACCTTACCAGCAGGCTGCAAATGGTTGCCATGGAAATTGAACATAGGAATAACGGGCTGGTGATGGTTTCCATGGAAACTGACCATAGCCACAGCGGCTTGTGATGGTTAACATGGAATTTGATGGTAGAAACGTTAGCTGGTTATTGTTGCCATGGAAAATGACTACAGCAACGGGGCGGGCTGGTGATGGTTGCCATGGAAACAGTCCATACCAAGGGGAGCTGGTGATGGTTGTCATGGAAATTGACCATAGGAACCTGTGCTGGTTGTGGTTGCCATGGAAACTGACCATAGCCACAGGGGCAGGTGACGGTTTCCATGGAAACTGACCATTGCAACGGTAGCTGGTGATAGTTGCCATGGAAACTGACCATGGCAACAGGGGGCTGGTGGTGGTTGCCATGGAAACTGACCGTAGGAACAGCAGGCTCGTGATGGTTGCCATGGAAACTAACCGTAGCAATAGAGGGCTGGTGGTGGTTGACATGGAAACTGGCCATAGCAACGGGGGCTGGTCATGGTTGTCATGGAAACTGACCGTAGCAATAGCAGGTTGGTGATGGTTGCCATGGAAATTGACCATAGGAACAGGAGCTGGTTGTGGTTGCCATGGAAACAGTCCGTAGCAAGGGGAGCTGGTGATGGTTTCCATGGAAACTTACCGTTGTAACGGGAGATGGTGATGGTTGCCATGGAAACGGACCGTAGCTGCAGCAGGCTGGTAATGGTTGCCATGAAAATTGAACATAGGAATAACGGGCTGGTGATGGTTGCCATGGAAACTGACCATAGCCACAGGGGGCTGGTGATGGTTACCATGGAAACTGAGCATAACAACAGGGGGCTGGTGATGGTTGGCCTGAAAATTGACTGCAGGAACGGCAGCTGGTGATGGTTGCCATGGAAAATGACCGTAGCTGCAGCAGGCTGGTAATGGTTGCCATGAAAATTGAACATAGGAATAACGGGCTGGTGATGTTTGCCATGGAAACTGACCCTAGCCACAGCGGCTTGTGATGGTTAACATGGAATTTGATGGTAGAAACGGTAGCTGGTTATTGTTGCCATGGAAAATGACTACAGCAACGGGGGGGGCTGGTGATGGTTGCCATGGAAACAGTCCGTAGCAAGGGGAGCTGGTGATGGTTGACATGGAAACTGACCATTGCAATGGGGGCTGGTGATGGTTGCCATGGAAACTGACCATAACAATAGGGGGCTGGTGATGGTTGCCATGGAAACAGTCCGTAGCAACAGCAGGCTTGTGATGGTTTCCATCGAAACTGACCATAGGAATAGCGGGCTGGTGATTGTTGCCTTGGAAACTGACCATAGGAACAGGGGGCTGGTGGTGGTTGCCATGGGAGCTGACCGTAGCAACAGCAGGTTGGTGATGGTTGCCTTGGAAATTGACGATAGGAACAGGAGCTGGTTGTGGTTGCCATGGAAACAGTCCGTAGCAAGGGGAGATGGTGATGGTTTCCATGGAAACTTACCGTTGTAACAGGAGCTGATGATGGTTGCAATGGAAACTGACCATAGGAGCAGGGGCTGGTGATGGTTGCCATGGAAACTGACCGTAGCAACAAGGGGGGGCAGGTGATTGTTGCCATGGAAACTGACCATAGGAAGAGGGGCCGGTGATGGTTGCCATGGAAACTGACCGCAGCAACGGTAGCTGGTGATGGTTGCCATGGAATCTGACCACAGCAACAGGGGGCTGGTGATGGTTGCCATGGAAACAGTCCGTAGCAACAGCAGGCTTGTGATGGTTTCCATGGAAACTGACCATAGGAATAGCGGGCTGGTGATGGCTGCCATGGAAACTGACCATAGCAACATGGGGCTGGTGATGCTTGCCATGGAAACTGATTGTAGGAACAGGGGGGCAGGTGATGGTTGCCATGGAAACTGACCATAGCAATGGGGGCTGGTGATGGTTGCCATGGAAACTGACAGTAGGAATAGCGGGCTGGTGATGGTTGACATGGAAACTGACCATAACAATAGGGGGCTGGTGATGGTTGCCATGGAAACAGTCCGTAGCAACAGCAGGCTTGTGATGGTTGCCATGGAAACTGACCATAGGAATAACGGGCTGGTGATTGTTGCCATGGAAACTGACCATAGCCACAGCGGCTTGTGATGGTTAACATGGAATTTGATGGTAGAAACGGTAGCTGGTTATTGTTGCCATGGAAAATGACTACAGCAACGGGGGGGGGGGGGCTGGTGATGGTTGCCATGGAAACAGTCCGTAGCAAGGGGAGCTGGTGATGGTTGACATGGAAACTGACCATTGCAATGGGGGCTGGTGATGGTTGCCATGGAAACTGACCATAACAATAGGGGGCTGGTGATGGTTGCCATGGAAACAGTCCGTAGCAACAGCAGGCTTGTGATGGTTGCCATGGAAACTGACCATAAGTATAGCGGGCTGGTGATGGTTGCCATGGAAACTGACCATACCAATAGGGGGCTCATGATGGTTGCCATGGATACTGACCACAGCAACGGCAGCTGATGATGGTTGCCATGGAAACTGACCTTACCAGCAGGCTGGTAATGGTTGCCACGGAAATTGACCATAGCCACAGGGGCAGGTGATGGTTTCCATGGAAACTGACCATAGCAACGGTAGTTGGTGATGGTTGCCATGGAAACTGACCATAGCAACAGGGGGCTGGTGGTGGTTGCCATGGAAACTGACCGTAGCAACAGCAGGCTCGTGATGGTTGCCATGGAAACTAACCGTAGCAATAGAGGGCTGGTGGTGGTTGACATGGAAACTGACCATAGCAACGGGGGCTGGTGATGGTTGTCATGGAAACTGACCGTAGCAACAGCAAGTTGGTGATGGTTGCCATGGAAATTGACCATAGGAACAGGAGCTGGTTGTGGTTGCCATGGAAACTGTCCGTAGCAAGGGGAGCTGGTGATGGTTTCCATGGAAACTTACCGTTATAACGGGAGCTGATGATGGTTGCCATGGAAACTGACCTTAGGAACAGGGGCTGGTGATGGTTGCCATGGAAACTGACCGTAGCAACAAGGGGGGGGCAGGTGATTGTTGCCATGGAATCTGACCATAGGAACAGGGGGCCGGTGATGGTTGCCATGGAAACTGACCGCAGCAACGGTAGCTGGTGATGGTTGCCATGGAAACTGACTGTAGGAACAAGGGGGGGCAGGTGATTGTTGCCATGGAATCTGACCATAGCAACAGGGGGCTGGTGATGGTTGGCCTGAAAATTGACCGCAGCAACGGCAGCTGGTGATGGTTGCAATGGAAACTGACCATAACAATAGGGGGCTGGTGATGGTTGTCATGGAAACTGACCATAGCAACAGCAGGTTGGTGATGGTTGCCATGGAAATTGACCATAGGAACAGGAGCTGGTTGTGGTTGCCATGGAAACAGCCCGTAGCAAGGGGAGATGGTGATGGTTTCCATGGAAACCTACCGTTGTAACGGGAGTTGATGATGGTTGCCATGGAAACTGACCGTAGCAACAAGAGGCGGCAGGTGATTGTTGCCATGGAAACTGACCATAGGAACAGGGGCCGGTGATGGTTGCCATGGAAATTGACTGTAGCAACGGTAGCTGGTGATTGTTGCCATGGAAACCGACCGTAGCAACAGCAGGCTCATGATAGTTTCCATGGAAACTAACCATAGCAATAGGGGGCTGGTGATGGCTGCCATGGAAACTGACCATAGCAACATGGGGCTGGTGATGCTTGCCATGGAAACTGACTGTAGGAACAGGGGGGCAGGTGATGGTTGCCATGGAAACTGACCATAGCCACAGCGGCTTGTGATGGTTAACATGGAATTTGATGGTAGAAACGGTAGCTGGTTATTGTTGCCATGGAAAATGACTACAGCAACGGGGGGTGTTGGTGATGGTTGCCATGGAAACAGTCCGTAGCAAGGGGTGCTGGTGATGGTTGACATGGAAACTAACCATTGCAATGGGGCTGGTGATGGTTGCCATGGAAACTGACCATAACAATAGGGGGCTGGTGATGGTTGCCATGGAAACTGACCATACCAATAGGGGGCTCATGATGGTTGCCATGGAAACTGACCACAGCAACGGCAGCTGATGATGGTTGCCATGGAAACTGACCTTACCAACAGGCTGGTAATGGTTGCCATGGAAATTGACCATAGCCACAGGGGCAGGCGATGGTTTCCATGGAAACTGACCATAGCAACGGTAGCTGGTGATTGTTGCCATGGAAACTGACCATAGCAACAGGGGGCTGGTGGTGGTTGCCATGGAAACTGACCATAGCAACAGCAAGCTCGTGGTGGTTGCCATGGAAACTAACCGTAGCAATAGAGGGCTGGTCGTGGTTGACATGGAAACTGACCATAGCAACGGGGGCTGGCGATGGTTGTCGCGGAAACTGACCGTAGCAACAGCAGGTTGGTGATGGTTGCCATGGAAATTAACCATAGGAACAGGAGCTGGTTGTGGTTGCCATGGAAACAGTCCGTAGCAAGGGGAGCTGGTGATGGTTTCCATGGAAACTTACCGTTGTAACGGGAGGTGATGATGGTTGCAATGGAAACTGACCATAGGAACAGGGGCTGCTGATGGTTGCCATGGAAACTGACCGTAGCAACCAGGGGGGGGCAGGTGATTGTTGCCATGGAAACTGACCATAGGAACAGGGGCCGGTGATGGTTGCCATGGAAACTGACCGCAGCAACGGTAGCTGGTGATGGTTGCCATAGAAACTGACTGTAGGAACAGGAGGCTGGTGATGGTTACCATGGAATCTGACCATAGCAACAGGGGGCTGGTGATGGTTGGCCTGAAAATTGACGGCAGCAACGGCAGCTGGTGATGGTTTCCATGGAAACTGACCATAGCCACAGCGGCTTGTGATGGTTAACATGGAATTTGATTGTAGAAACGGTAGCTGGTTATTGTTGCCATGGAAAATGACTACAGCAACGGGGGGGGTTGGTGATGGTTGCCATGGAAACAGTCCGTAGCAAGGAGAGCCGGTGATGGTTGACATGGAAACTGACCATTGCAATGGGGGCTGGCGATGGTTGCCATGGAAACTGACCATAACAATAGGGGGCTGGTGATGGTTGCCATGGAAACAGTCCGTAGCAACAGCAGGCTTGTGATGGTTGCCATGGAAACTGACCATAGGAATAATGGGCTGGTGATGGTTGCCATGGAAACTGACCATAGCCACAGCGGCTTGTGATGGTTAACATGGATTTTGATGGTAGAAACGGTAGCTGGTTATTGTTGCCATGGAAAATGACTACAGCAACGGGGGGGGGCTGGTGATGGTTGCCATGGAAACAGTCCGTAGCAAGGGGAGCTGGTGATGGTTGACATGGAAACTGACATTACCAATAGGGGGCTCATGATGGTTGCCATGGAAACTGACCACGGCAACGGCAGCTGATGATGGTTGCCATGGAAACTGACCTTACCAGCAGGCTGGTAATGGTTGCCATGGAAATTGAACATAAGAACGGGAGCTGGTTGTGGTTGCCATGGAAGCAGCCCGTAGCAAGGGGAGCTGGTGATGGTTTCCATGAAAACTGACCATAGCAACGGGGGCTGGTGATGTTTGTAATGGAAACTGACCATAGCAACAGCAGGTTGGTGATGGTTGCCATGGAAATTGACCATAGGAACAGGAGCTGGTTGTGGTTGCCATGGAAACAGCCCATAGCAAGGGGAGATGGTGATGGTTTCCATGGAAACTTACCGTTGTAACGGGAGTTGATGATGGTTGCCATCGAAACTGACCGTAGCAACAAGGGGGGGCAGGTGATTGTTGCCATGGAAACTGACCATAGGAACAGGGGCCGGTGATGGTTGCCATTGAAATTGATTGTAGCAACGGTAGCTGGTGATTGTTGCCATGGAAACTGACCGTAGCAACAGCAGGCTCATGATGGTTTCCATGGAAACTAACCATAGCAATAGGGGGCTGGTGATGGCTGCCATGGAAACTGACCATAGCAACATGGGGCTGGTGATGCTTGCCATGGAAACTGATTGTAGGAAAAGGGGGGCAGGTGATGGTTGCCATGGAAACTGACCATAGCAATGGGGGCTGGTGATGGTTGCCATGGAAACTGACAGTAGGAATAGCGGGCTGGTGATGGTTGACATGGAAACTGACCATAACAATAGGGGGCTGGTGATGGTTGCCATGGAAACAGTCCGTAGCAACAGCAGGCTTGTGATGGTTGCCATGGAAACTGACCATAGGAATAACGGGCTGGTGATGGTTTCCATGGAAACTGACCATAGCCACAGCGGCTTGTGATGGTTAACATGGAATTTGATGGTAGAAACGGTAGCTGGTTTTTGTTGCCATGGAAAATGACTACAGCACTGGGGGGGGGCTGGTGATGGTTGTCATGGAAATTGACCATAGGAACCTGTGCTGGTTGTGGTTGCCATGGAAACTGACCATAGCAAAAGGGGGCTGGTGATGGTTGCCATGGAAACAGTCCGTAGCAACAACAGGCTTGTGATGCTTGCCATGGAAACTGACCATAGGAATAACGGGCTGGTGATGGTTTCCATGGAAACTGACCATAGCCACAGCGGCTTGTGATGGTTAACATGGAATTTGATGGTAGAAACGTTAGCTGGTTATTGTTGCCATGGAAAATGACTACAGCAACGGGGGGGGCTGGTGATGGTTGCCATGGAAACAGTCCGTAGCAAGGGGAGCTGGTGATGGTTGACATGGAAACTGACATTACCAATAGGGGGCTCATGATGGTTGCCATGGAAACTGACCACAGCAACGGCAGCTGATGATGGTTGCCATGGAAACTGACCTTACCAGCAGGCTGGTAATGGTTGCCATGGAAATTGAACATAAGAACGGGAGCTGGTTGTGGTTGCCATGGAAGCAGCCCGTAGCAAGGGGAGCTGGTGATGGTTTCCATGAAAACTGACCATAGCAACGGGGGCTGGTGATGTTTGTCATGGAAACTGACCATAGCAACAGCAGGTTGGTGATGGTTGCCATGGAAATTGACCATAGGAACAGGAGCTGGTTGTGGTTGCCATGGAAACAGCCCATAGCAAGGGGAGATGGTGATGGTTTCCATGGAAACTTACCGTTGTAACGGGAGTTGATGATGGTTGCCATCGAAACTGACCGTAGCAACAAGGGGGGGCAGGTGATTGTTGCCATGGAAACTGACCATAGGAACAGGGGCCGGTGATGGTTGCCATTGAAATTGATTGTAGCAACGGTAGCTGGTGATTGTTGCCATGGAAACTGACCGTAGCAATAGGGGGCTGGTGATGGCTGCCATGGAAACTGACCATAGCAACATGGGGCTGGTGATGCTTGCCATGGAAACTGATTGTAGGAAAAGGGGGGCAGGTGATGGTTGCCATGGAAACTGACCATAGCAATGGGGGCTGGTGATGGTTGCCATGGAAACTGACAGTAGGAATAGCGGGCTGGTGATGGTTGACATGGAAACTGACCATAACAATAGGGGGCTGGTGATGGTTGCCATGGAAACAGTCCGTAGCAACAGCAGGCTTGTGATGGTTGCCATGGAAACTGACAATAGGAATAACGGGCTGGTGATGGTTTCCATGGAAACTGACCATAGCCACAGCGGCTTGTGATGGTTAACATGGAATTTGATGGTAGAAACGGTAGCTGGTTTTTGTTGCCATGGAAAATGACTACAGCACTGGGGGGGGCTGGTGATGGTTGTCATGGAAATTGACCATAGGAACCTGTGCTGGTTGTGGTTGCCATGGAAACTGACCATAGCAAAAGGGGGTGGGTGACGGTTGCCATGGAAACGACCATAGCTACAGTAGGCTCGTGATGGTCGCCATGGAAACTGACTATAGCAACGGGGGCTGGTGATGGTTGCCATGGAAACTGACCATAGCCACAGGGGCAGGTGACGGTTTCCATGGAAACTGACCATTGCAATGGGGGCTGGTGATGGTTTCCATGGAAACTGACCATTGCAATGGGGGCTGGTGATGGTTGCCATGGAAACTGACAGTAGGAATAGCGGGCTGGTTCTGGTTGCCATGGAAACAGACCATACCAATAGGGGGCTCATGATGGTTGCCATGGAAACTGACCACGGCAACGGCAGCTGATGATGGTTGCCATGGAAACTAACCTTACCAGCAGGCTGGTAATGGTTGCCATGGAAATTGACTATAGGAACAGGAGCTGGTTGTGGTTGCCATGGAAACTGACCATAGCAATAGGGGGCTGGTGACGGTTGCCATGGAAACTGACTATAGCAACAGTGGGCTGTGATGGTTGCCATGGAAACTGACAGTAGGAAAAGCGGGCTGGTGATGGTTGACATGGAAACTGACCATAACAATAGGGGGCTGGTGATGGTTGCCATGGAAACAGTCCGTAGCAACAGCAGGCTTGTGATGGTTGCCATGGAAACTGACCATAGGAATAACGGGCTGGTGATGGTTTCCATGGAAACTGACCATAGCCACAGCGGCTTGTGATGGTTAACATGGAATTTGATGGTAGAAACGTTAGCTGGTTATTGTTGCCATGGAAAATGACTACAGCAACGGGGGGGGCTGGTTATGGTTGCCATGGAAACAGTCCATACCAAGGGGAGCTGGTGATGGTTGACATGGAAACTGACCATTGCAATGGGGGCTGGTGATGGTTGCCATGGAAACTGACCATAACAATAGGGGGCTGGTGATGGTTGCCGTGGAAACAGTCCGTAGCAACAGCAGGCTTGTGATGGTTGCCATGGAAACTGACCATAGGAATAGCGGGCTGGTGATGGTTGCCATGGAAACTGGCCATACCAGTAGGGGGCTCATGATGGTTGCCATGGAAACTGACCACAGCAACGGCAGCTGATGATGGTTGCCATGGAAACTGACCTTACCAGCAGGCTGCAAATGGTTGCCATGGAAATTAACCATAGCCACAGGGGGCTGGTGATGGTTGCCATCGAAACTGACCGTAGCAAGAGGGGGCTGGTGATGGTTGCCATAGAAAATTACCAATAGCAACGGGGCTGGTGATGGTTGCAATGGAAACTGACCATAGAAGCAGCGGGCTGGTGATGGTTGCCATGAAAACTGACCATAGCAACAGGGGCTGGTGATGGTTGCCATGGAAACTGACCGCAGCAACGGTAGCTGGTGATTGTTAACATGGAAAGTGACTGTAGGAACAGGGGGCTGGTGATGGTTACCATGGAATCTGACCATAGCAACAGTGGGCTGGTGATGGTTGTCATGGAAATTGACCATAGGAACCTGTGCTGGTTGTGGTTGCCATGGAAACTGACCATAGCAAAAGGGGGTGGGTGACGGTTGCCATGGAAACGACCATAGCTACAGAAGGCTCGTGATGGTCGCCATGGAAACTGACTATAGCAACGGGGGCTGGTGATGGTTGCCATGGAAACTGACCATAGCCACAGGGGCAGGTGACGGTTTCCATGGAAACTGACCATTGCAATGGGGGCTGGTGATGGTTTCCATGGAAACTGACCATTGCAATGGGGGCTGGTGATGGTTGCCATGGAAACTGACAGTAGGAATAGCGGGCTGGTTCTGGTTGCCATGGAAACTGACCATACCAATAGGGGGCTCATGATGGTTGCCATGGAAACTGACCACGGCAACGGCAGCTGATGATGGTTGCCATGGAAACTGACCTTACCAGCAGGCTGGTAATGGTTGCCATGGAAATTGACTATAGGAACAGGAGCTGGTTGTGGTTGCCATGGAAACTGACCATAGCAATAGGGGGCTGGTGACGGTTGCCATGGAAACTGACTATAGCAACAGTGGGCTGTGATGGTTGCCATGGAAACTGACAGTAGGAAAAGCGGGCTGGTGATGGTTGACATGGAAACTGACCATAACAATAGGGGGCTGGTGATGGTTGCCATGGAAACAGTCCGTAGCAACAGCAGGCTTGTGATGGTTGCCATGGAAACTGACCATAGGAATAACGGGCTGGTGATGGTTTCCATGGAAACTGACCATAGCCACAGCGGCTTGTGATGGTTAACATGGAATTTGATGGTAGAAACGGTAGCTGGTTTTTGTTGCCATGGAAAATGACTACAGCACTGGGGGGGGGCTGGTGATGGTTGTCATGGAAATTGACCATAGGAACCTGTGCTGGTTGTGGTTGCCATGGAAACTGACCATAGCAAAAGGGGGCTGGTGATGGTTGCCATGGAAACAGTCCGTAGCAACAGCAGGCTTGTGATGCTTGCCATGGAAACTGACCATAGGAATAACGGGCTGGTGATGGTTTCCATGGAAACTGACCATAGCCACAGCGGCTTGTGATGGTTAACATGGAATTTGATGGTAGAAACGGTAGCTGGTTATTGTTGCCATGGAAAATGACTACAGCAACGGGGGGGGCTGGTGATGGTTGCCATGGAAACAGTCCGTAGCAAGGGGAGCTGGTGATGGTTGACATGGAAACTGACCATTGCAATGGGGGCTGGTGATGGCTGACATGGAAACTGACCATAACAATAGGGGGCTGGTGATTGTTGCCATGGAAACAGTCCGTAGCAACAGCAGGCTTGTGATGGTTGCCATGGAAACTGACCATAGGAATAGCGGGCTGGTGATGGTTGACATGGAAACTGACCATACCAATAGGGGGCTCATGATGGTTGCCATGGAAACTGACCACAGCAACGGCAGCTGATGATGGTTGCCATGGAAACTGACCTTACCAGCAGGCTGCAAATGGTTGCCATGGAAATTGAACATAGGAATAACGGGCTGGTGATGGTTTCCATGGAAACTGACCATAGCCACAGCGGCTTGTGATGGTTAACATGGAATTTGATGGTAGAAACGTTAGCTGGTTATTGTTGCCATGGAAAATGACTACAGCAACGGGGCGGGCTGGTGATGGTTGCCATGGAAACAGTCCATACCAAGGGGAGCTGATGATGGTTGCCATGGAAACTGACCTTACCAGCAGGCTGCAAATGGTTGCCATGGAAATTGAACATAGGAATAACGGGCTGGTGATGGTTTCCATGGAAACTGACCATAGCCACAGCGGCTTGTGATGGTTAACATGGAATTTGATGGTAGAAACGTTAGCTGGTTATTGTTGCCATGGAAAATGACTACAGCAACGGGGCGGGCTGGTGATGGTTGCCATGGAAACAGTCCATACCAAGGGGAGCTGGTGATGGTTGTCATGGAAATTGACCATAGGAACCTGTGCTGGTTGTGGTTGCCATGGAAACTGACCATAGCCACAGGGGCAGGTGACGGTTTCCATGGAAACTGACCATTGCAACGGTAGCTGGTGATTGTTGCCATGGAAACTGACCATGGCAACAGGGGGCTGGTGGTGGTTGCCATGGAAACTGACGGTAGGAACAGCGGGCTCGTGATGGTTGCCATGGAAACTAACCGTAGCAATAGAGGGCTGGTGGTGGTTGACATGGAAACTGGCCATAGCAACGGGGGCTGGTCATGGTTGTCATGGAAACTGACCGTAGCAATAGCAGGTTGGTGATGGTTGCCATGGAAATTGACCATAGGAACAGGAGCTGGTTGTGGTTGCCATGGAAACAGTCCGTAGCAAGGGGAGCTGGTGATGGTTTCCATGGAAACTTACCGTTGTAACGGGAGATGGTGATGGTTGCCATGGAAACGGACCGTAGCTGCAGCAGGCTGGTAATGGTTGCCATGAAAATTGAACATAGGAATAACGGGCTGGTGATGGTTGCCATGGAAACTGACCATAGCCACAGGGGGCTGGTGATGGTTACCATGGAAACTGAGCATAACAACAGGGGGCTGGTGATGGTTGGCCTGAAAATTGACCGCAGGAACGGCAGCTGGTGATGGTTGCCATGGAAAATGACCGTAGCTGCAGCAGGCTGGTAATGGTTGCCATGAAAATTGAACATAGGAATAACGGGCTGGTGATGTTTGCCATGGAAACTGACCCTAGCCACAGCGGCTTGTGATGGTTAACATGGAATTTGATGGTAGAAACGGTAGCTGGTTATTATTGCCATGGAAAATGACTACAGCAACGGGGGGGGCTGGTGATGGTTGCCATGGAAACAGTCCGTAGCAAGGGGAGCTGGTGATGGTTGACATGGAAACTGACCATTGCAATGGGGGCTGGTGATGGTTGCCATGGAAACTGACCATAACAATAGGGGGCTGGTGATGGTTGCCGTGGAAACAGTCCGTAGCAACAGCAGGCTTGTGATGGTTGCCATGGAAACTGACCATAGGAATAGCGGGCTGGTGATGGTTGCCATGGAAACTGGCCATACCAGTAGGGGGCTCATGATGGTTGCCATGGAAACTGACCACAGCAACGGCAGCTGATGATGGTTGCCATGGAAACTGACCTTACCAGCAGGCTGCAAATGGTTGCCATGGAAATTAACCATAGCCACAGGGGGCTGGTGATGGTTGCCATCGAAACTGACCGTAGCAAGAGGGGGCTGGTGATGGTTGCCATAGAAAATTACCAATAGCAACGGGGCTGGTGATGGTTGCAATGGAAACTGACCATAGAAGCAGCGGGCTGGTGATGGTTGCCATGAAAACTGACCATAGCAACAGGGGCTGGTGATGGTTGCCATGGAAACTGACCGCAGCAACGGTAGCTGGTGATTGTTAACATGGAAAGTGACTGTAGGAACAGGGGGCTGGTGATGGTTACCATGGAATCTGACCATAGCAACAGTGGGCTGGTGATGGTTGTCATGGAAATTGACCATAGGAACCTGTGCTGGTTGTGGTTGCCATGGAAACTGACCATAGCAAAAGGGGGTGGGTGACGGTTGCCATGGAAACGACCATAGCTACAGCAGGCTCGTGATGGTCGCCATGGAAACTGACTATAGCAACGGGGGCTGGTGATGGTTGCCATGGAAACTGACCATAGCCACAGGGGCAGGTGACGGTTTCCATGGAAACTGACCATTGCAATGGGGGCTGGTGATGGTTTCCATGGAAACTGACCATTGCAATGGGGGCTGGTGATGGTTGCCATGGAAACTGACAGTAGGAATAGCGGGCTGGTTCTGGTTGCCATGGAAACTGACCATACCAATAGGGGGCTCATGATGGTTGCCATGGAAACTGACCACGGCAACGGCAGCTGATGATGGTTGCCATGGAAACTGACCTTACCAGCAGGCTGGTAATGGTTGCCATGGAAATTGACTATAGGAACAGGAGCTGGTTGTGGTTGCCATGGAAACTGACCATAGCAATAGGGGGCTGGTGACGGTTGCCATGGAAACTGACTATAGCAACAGTGGGCTGTGATGGTTGCCATGGAAACTGACAGTAGGAAAAGCGGGCTGGTGATGGTTGACATGGAAACTGACCATAACAATAGGGGGCTGGTGATGGTTGCCATGGAAACAGTCCGTAGCAACAGCAGGCTTGTGATGGTTGCCATGGAAACTGACCATAGGAATAACGGGCTGGTGATGGTTTCCATGGAAACTGACCATAGCCACAGCGGCTTGTGATGGTTAACATGGAATTTGATGGTAGAAACGGTAGCTGGTTTTTGTTGCCATGGAAAATGACTACAGCACTGGGGGGGGGCTGGTGATGGTTGTCATGGAAATTGACCATAGGAACCTGTGCTGGTTGTGGTTGCCATGGAAACTGACCATAGCAAAAGGGGGCTGGTGATGGTTGCCATGGAAACAGTCCGTAGCAACAACAGGCTTGTGATGCTTGCCATGGAAACTGACCATAGGAATAACGGGCTGGTGATGGTTTCCATGGAAACTGACCATAGCCACAGCGGCTTGTGATGGTTAACATGGAATTTGATGGTAGAAACGTTAGCTGGTTATTGTTGCCATGGAAAATTACTACAGCAACGGGGGGGGCTGGTGATGGTTGCCATGGAAACAGTCCGTAGCAAGGGGAGCTGGTGATGGTTGACATGGAAACTGACCATTGCAATGGGGGCTGGTGATGGCTGACATGGAAACTGACCATAACAAAAGGGGCTGGTGATTGTTGCCATGGAAACAGTCCGTAGCAACAGCAGGCTTGTGATGGTTGCCATGGAAACTGACCATAGGAATAGCGGGCTGGTGATGGTTGACATAGAAACTGACCATACCAATAGGGGGCTCATGATGGTTGCCATGGAAACTGACCACAGCAACGGCAGCTGATGATGGTTGCCATGGAAACTGACCTTACCAGCAGGCTGCAAATGGTTGCCATGGAAATTGAACATAGGAATAACGGGCTGGTGATGGTTTCCATGGAAACTGACCATAGCCACAGCGGCTTGTGATGGTTAACATGGAATTTGATGGTGGAAACGTTAGCTGGTTATTGTTGCCATGGAAAATGACTACAGCAACGGGGGGGGCTGGTGATGGTTGCCATGGAAACAGTCTGTAGCAAGGGGAGCTGGTGATGGTTGACATGGAAACTGACCATTGCAATGGGGGCTGGTGATGGCTGACATGGAAACTGACCATAACAATAGGGGGCTGGTGATTGTTGCCATGGAAACAGTCCGTAGCAACAGCAGGCTTGTGATGGTTGCCATGGAAACTGACCATAGGAATAGCGGGCTGGTGATGGTTGCCATGGAAACTGGCCATACCAATAGGGGGCTCATGATGGTTGACATGGAAACTGACCATACCAATAGGGGGCTCATGATGGTTGCCATGGAAACTGACCACAGCAACGGCAGCTGATGATGGTTGCCATGGAAACTGACCTTACCAGCAGGCTGCAAATGGTTGCCATGGAAATTGAACATAGGAATAACGGGCTGGTGATGGTTTCCATGGAAACTGACCATAGCCTCAGCGGCTTGTGATGGTTAACATGGAATTTGATGGTAGAAACGGTAGCTGGTTATTGTTGCCATGGAAAATGACTACAGCAACGGGGGGGGCTGGTGATGGTTGCCATGGAAACAGTCCATACCAAGGGGAGCTGGTGATGGTTGACATGGAAACTGACCATTGCAATGGGGGCTGGTGATGGTTGCCATGGAAACTGACCATAACAATAGGGGGCTGGTGATGGTTGCCGTGGAAACAGTCCGTAGCAACAGCAGGCTTGTGATGGTTGCCATGGAAACTGACCATAGGAATAGCGGGCTGGTAATTGGTTGCCATGGAAACTGGCCATACCAATAGGGGGCTCATGATGGTTGCCATGGAAACTGACCACAGCAACGGCAGCTGATGATGGTTGCCATGGAAACTGACCTTACCAGCAGGCTGGTAATGGTTGCCATGGAAATTAACCATAGCCACAGGGGGCTGGTGATGGTTGCCATCGAAACTGACCGTAGCAAGAGGGGGCTGGTGATGGTTGCCATAGAAAATTACCAATAGCAACGGGGCTGGTGATGGTTGCAATGGAAACTGACCATAGAAGCAGCGGGCTGGTGATGGTTGCCATGAAAACTGACCATAGCAACAGGGGCTGGTGATGGTTGCCATGGAAACTGACCGCAGCAACGGTAGCTGGTGATTGTTAACATGGAAAGTGACTGTAGGAACAGGGGGCTGGTGATGGTTACCATGGAATCTGACCATAGCAACAGTGGGCTGGTGATGGTTGTCATGGAAATTGACCATAGGAACCTGTGCTGGTTGTGGTTGCCATGGAAACTGACCATAGCAAAAGGGGGTGGGTGACGGTTGCCATGGAAACGACCATAGCTACAGAAGGCTCGTGATGGTCGCCATGGAAACTGACTATAGCAACGGGGGCTGGTGATGGTTGCCATGGAAACTGACCATAGCCACAGGGGCAGGTGACGGTTTCCATGGAAACTGACCATTGCAATGGGGGCTGGTGATGGTTTCCATGGAAACTGACCATTGCAATGGGGGCTGGTGATGGTTGCCATGGAAACAGTCCGTAGCAAGGGGAGCTGGTGATGGTTGACATGGAAACTGACCATTGCAATGGGGGCTGGTGATGGCTGACATGGAAACTGACCATAACAATAGGGGGCTGGTGATTGTTGCCATGGAAACAGTCCGTAGCAACAGCAGGCTTGTGATGGTTGCCATGGAAACTGACCATAGGAATAGCGGGCTGGTGATGGTTGACATGGAAACTGACCATACCAATAGGGGGCTCATGATGGTTGCCATGGAAACTGACCACAGCAACGGCAGCTGATGATGGTTGCCATGGAAACTGACCTTACCAGCAGGCTGCAAATGGTTGCCATGGAAATTGAACATAGGAATAACGGGCTGGTGATGGTTTCCATGGAAACTGACCATAGCCACAGCGGCTTGTGATGGTTAACATGGAATTTGATGGTAGAAACGTTAGCTGGTTATTGTTGCCATGGAAAATGACTACAGCAACGGGGCGGGCTGGTGATGGTTGCCATGGAAACAGTCCATACCAAGGGGAGCTGATGATGGTTGCCATGGAAACTGACCTTACCAGCAGGCTGCAAATGGTTGCCATGGAAATTGAACATAGGAATAACGGGCTGGTGATGGTTTCCATGGAAACTGACCATAGCCACAGCGGCTTGTGATGGTTAACATGGAATTTGATGGTAGAAACGTTAGCTGGTTATTGTTGCCATGGAAAATGACTACAGCAACGGGGCGGGCTGGTGATGGTTGCCATGGAAACAGTCCATACCAAGGGGAGCTGGTGATGGTTGTCATGGAAATTGACCATAGGAACCTGTGCTGGTTGTGGTTGCCATGGAAACTGACCATAGCCACAGGGGCAGGTGACGGTTTCCATGGAAACTGACCATTGCAACGGTAGCTGGTGATTGTTGCCATGGAAACTGACCATGGCAACAGGGGGCTGGTGGTGGTTGCCATGGAAACTGACCGTAGGAACAGCGGGCTCGTGATGGTTGCCATGGAAACTAACCGTAGCAATAGAGGGCTGGTGGTGGTTGACATGGAAACTGGCCATAGCAACGGGGGCTGGTCATGGTTGTCATGGAAACTGACCGTAGCAATAGCAGGTTGGTGATGGTTGCCATGGAAATTGACCATAGGAACAGGAGCTGGTTGTGGTTGCCATGGAAACAGTCCGTAGCAAGGGGAGCTGGTGATGGTTTCCATGGAAACTTACCGTTGTAACGGGAGATGGTGATGGTTGCCATGGAAACGGACCGTAGCTGCAGCAGGCTGGTAATGGTTGCCATGAAAATTGAACATAGGAATAACGGGCTGGTGATGGTTGCCATGGAAACTGACCATAGCCACAGGGGGCTGGTGATGGTTACCATGGAAACTGAGCATAACAACAGGGGGCTGGTGATGGTTGGCCTGAAAATTGACCGCAGGAACGGCAGCTGGTGATGGTTGCCATGGAAAATGACCGTAGCTGCAGCAGGCTGGTAATGGTTGCCATGAAAATTGAACATAGGAATAACGGGCTGGTGATGTTTGCCATGGAAACTGACCCTAGCCACAGCGGCTTGTGATGGTTAACATGGAATTTGATGGTAGAAACGGTAGCTGGTTATTATTGCCATGGAAAATGACTACAGCAACGGGGGGGGCTGGTGATGGTTGCCATGGAAACAGTCCGTAGCAAGGGGAGCTGGTGATGGTTGACATGGAAACTGACCATTGCAATGGGGGCTGGTGATGGTTGCCATGGAAACTGACCATAACAATAGGGGGCTGGTGATGGTTGCCGTGGAAACAGTCCGTAGCAACAGCAGGCTTGTGATGGTTGCCATGGAAACTGACCATAGGAATAGCGGGCTGGTGATGGTTGCCATGGAAACTGGCCATACCAGTAGGGGGCTCATGATGGTTGCCATGGAAACTGACCACAGCAACGGCAGCTGATGATGGTTGCCATGGAAACTGACCTTACCAGCAGGCTGCAAATGGTTGCCATGGAAATTAACCATAGCCACAGGGGGCTGGTGATGGTTGCCATCGAAACTGACCGTAGCAAGAGGGGGCTGGTGATGGTTGCCATAGAAAATTACCAATAGCAACGGGGCTGGTGATGGTTGCAATGGAAACTGACCATAGAAGCAGCGGGCTGGTGATGGTTGCCATGAAAACTGACCATAGCAACAGGGGCTGGTGATGGTTGCCATGGAAACTGACCGCAGCAACGGTAGCTGGTGATTGTTAACATGGAAAGTGACTGTAGGAACAGGGGGCTGGTGATGGTTACCATGGAATCTGACCATAGCAACAGTGGGCTGGTGATGGTTGTCATGGAAATTGACCATAGGAACCTGTGCTGGTTGTGGTTGCCATGGAAACTGACCATAGCAAAAGGGGGTGGGTGACGGTTGCCATGGAAACGACCATAGCTACAGCAGGCTCGTGATGGTCGCCATGGAAACTGACTATAGCAACGGGGGCTGGTGATGGTTGCCATGGAAACTGACCATAGCCACAGGGGCAGGTGACGGTTTCCATGGAAACTGACCATTGCAATGGGGGCTGGTGATGGTTTCCATGGAAACTGACCATTGCAATGGGGGCTGGTGATGGTTGCCATGGAAACTGACAGTAGGAATAGCGGGCTGGTTCTGGTTGCCATGGAAACTGACCATACCAATAGGGGGCTCATGATGGTTGCCATGGAAACTGACCACGGCAACGGCAGCTGATGATGGTTGCCATGGAAACTGACCTTACCAGCAGGCTGGTAATGGTTGCCATGGAAATTGACTATAGGAACAGGAGCTGGTTGTGGTTGCCATGGAAACTGACCATAGCAATAGGGGGCTGGTGACGGTTGCCATGGAAACTGACTATAGCAACAGTGGGCTGTGATGGTTGCCATGGAAACTGACAGTAGGAAAAGCGGGCTGGTGATGGTTGACATGGAAACTGACCATAACAATAGGGGGCTGGTGATGGTTGCCATGGAAACAGTCCGTAGCAACAGCAGGCTTGTGATGGTTGCCATGGAAACTGACCATAGGAATAACGGGCTGGTGATGGTTTCCATGGAAACTGACCATAGCCACAGCGGCTTGTGATGGTTAACATGGAATTTGATGGTAGAAACGGTAGCTGGTTTTTGTTGCCATGGAAAATGACTACAGCACTGGGGGGGGGCTGGTGATGGTTGTCATGGAAATTGACCATAGGAACCTGTGCTGGTTGTGGTTGCCATGGAAACTGACCATAGCAAAAGGGGGCTGGTGATGGTTGCCATGGAAACAGTCCGTAGCAACAACAGGCTTGTGATGCTTGCCATGGAAACTGACCATAGGAATAACGGGCTGGTGATGGTTTCCATGGAAACTGACCATAGCCACAGCGGCTTGTGATGGTTAACATGGAATTTGATGGTAGAAACGTTAGCTGGTTATTGTTGCCATGGAAAATGACTACAGCAACGGGGGGGGCTGGTGATGGTTGCCATGGAAACAGTCCGTAGCAAGGGGAGCTGGTGATGGTTGACATGGAAACTGACCATTGCAATGGGGGCTGGTGATGGTTGCCATGGAAACTGACCATAACAATAGGGGGCTGGTGATGGTTGCCGTGGAAACAGTCCGTAGCAACAGCAGGCTTGTGATGGTTGCCATGGAAACTGACCATAGGAATAGCGGGCTGGTGATGGTTGCCATGGAAACTGGCCATACCAGTAGGGGGCTCATGATGGTTGCCATGGAAACTGACCACAGCAACGGCAGCTGATGATGGTTGCCATGGAAACTGACCTTACCAGCAGGCTGGTAATGGTTGCCATGGAAATTAACCATAGCCACAGGGGGCTGGTGATGGTTGCCATCGAAACTGACCGTAGCAAGAGGGGGCTGGTGATGGTTGCCATAGAAAATTACCAATAGCAACGGGGCTGGTGATGGTTGCAATGGAAACTGACCATAGAAGCAGCGGGCTGGTGATGGTTGCCATGAAAACTGACCATAGCAACAGGGGCTGGTGATGGTTGCCATGGAAACTGACCGCAGCAACGGTAGCTGGTGATTGTTAACATGGAAAGTGACTGTAGGAACAGGGGGCTGGTGATGGTTACCATGGAATCTGACCATAGCAACAGTGGGCTGGTGATGGTTGTCATGGAAATTGACCATAGGAACCTGTGCTGGTTGTGGTTGCCATGGAAACTGACCATAGCAAAAGGGGGTGGGTGACGGTTGCCATGGAAACGACCATAGCTACAGAAGGCTCGTGATGGTCGCCATGGAAACTGACTATAGCAACGGGGGCTGGTGATGGTTGCCATGGAAACTGACCATAGCCACAGGGGCAGGTGACGGTTTCCATGGAAACTGACCATTGCAATGGGGGCTGGTGATGGTTTCCATGGAAACTGACCATTGCAATGGGGGCTGGTGATGGTTGCCATGGAAACTGACAGTAGGAATAGCGGGCTGGTTCTGGTTGCCATGGAAACTGACCATACCAATAGGGGGCTCATGATGGTTGCCATGGAAACTGACCACGGCAACGGCAGCTGATGATGGTTGCCATGGAAACTGACCTTACCAGCAGGCTGGTAATGGTTGCCATGGAAATTGACTATAGGAACAGGAGCTGGTTGTGGTTGCCATGGAAACTGACCATAGCAATAGGGGGCTGGTGACGGTTGCCATGGAAACTGACTATAGCAACAGTGGGCTGTGATGGTTGCCATGGAAACTGACAGTAGGAAAAGCGGGCTGGTGATGGTTGACATGGAAACTGACCATAACAATAGGGGGCTGGTGATGGTTGCCATGGAAACAGTCCGTAGCAACAGCAGGCTTGTGATGGTTGCCATGGAAACTGACCATAGGAATAACGGGCTGGTGATGGTTTCCATGGAAACTGACCATAGCCACAGCGGCTTGTGATGGTTAACATGGAATTTGATGGTAGAAACGGTAGCTGGTTTTTGTTGCCATGGAAAATGACTACAGCACTGGGGGGGGGCTGGTGATGGTTGTCATGGAAATTGACCATAGGAACCTGTGCTGGTTGTGGTTGCCATGGAAACTGACCATAGCAAAAGGGGGCTGGTGATGGTTGCCATGGAAACAGTCCGTAGCAACAGCAGGCTTGTGATGCTTGCCATGGAAACTGACCATAGGAATAACGGGCTGGTGATGGTTTCCATGGAAACTGACCATAGCCACAGCGGCTTGTGATGGTTAACATGGAATTTGATGGTAGAAACGGTAGCTGGTTATTGTTGCCATGGAAAATGACTACAGCAACGGGGGGGGCTGGTGATGGTTGCCATGGAAACAGTCCGTAGCAAGGGGAGCTGGTGATGGTTGACATGGAAACTGACCATTGCAATGGGGGCTGGTGATGGCTGACATGGAAACTGACCATAACAATAGGGGGCTGGTGATTGTTGCCATGGAAACAGTCCGTAGCAACAGCAGGCTTGTGATGGTTGCCATGGAAACTGACCATAGGAATAGCGGGCTGGTGATGGTTGACATGGAAACTGACCATACCAATAGGGGGCTCATGATGGTTGCCATGGAAACTGACCACAGCAACGGCAGCTGATGATGGTTGCCATGGAAACTGACCTTACCAGCAGGCTGCAAATGGTTGCCATGGAAATTGAACATAGGAATAACGGGCTGGTGATGGTTTCCATGGAAACTGACCATAGCCACAGCGGCTTGTGATGGTTAACATGGAATTTGATGGTAGAAACGTTAGCTGGTTATTGTTGCCATGGAAAATGACTACAGCAACGGGGCGGGCTGGTGATGGTTGCCATGGAAACAGTCCATACCAAGGGGAGCTGATGATGGTTGCCATGGAAACTGACCTTACCAGCAGGCTGCAAATGGTTGCCATGGAAATTGAACATAGGAATAACGGGCTGGTGATGGTTTCCATGGAAACTGACCATAGCCACAGCGGCTTGTGATGGTTAACATGGAATTTGATGGTAGAAACGTTAGCTGGTTATTGTTGCCATGGAAAATGACTACAGCAACGGGGCGGGCTGGTGATGGTTGCCATGGAAACAGTCCATACCAAGGGGAGCTGGTGATGGTTGTCATGGAAATTGACCATAGGAACCTGTGCTGGTTGTGGTTGCCATGGAAACTGACCATAGCCACAGGGGCAGGTGACGGTTTCCATGGAAACTGACCATTGCAACGGTAGCTGGTGATTGTTGCCATGGAAACTGACCATGGCAACAGGGGGCTGGTGGTGGTTGCCATGGAAACTGACCGTAGGAACAGCGGGCTCGTGATGGTTGCCATGGAAACTAACCGTAGCAATAGAGGGCTGGTGGTGGTTGACATGGAAACTGGCCATAGCAACGGGGGCTGGTCATGGTTGTCATGGAAACTGACCGTAGCAATAGCAGGTTGGTGATGGTTGCCATGGAAATTGACCATAGGAACAGGAGCTGGTTGTGGTTGCCATGGAAACAGTCCGTAGCAAGGGGAGCTGGTGATGGTTTCCATGGAAACTTACCGTTGTAACGGGAGATGGTGATGGTTGCCATGGAAACGGACCGTAGCTGCAGCAGGCTGGTAATGGTTGCCATGAAAATTGAACATAGGAATAACGGGCTGGTGATGGTTGCCATGGAAACTGACCATAGCCACAGGGGGCTGGTGATGGTTACCATGGAAACTGAGCATAACAACAGGGGGCTGGTGATGGTTGGCCTGAAAATTGACCGCAGGAACGGCAGCTGGTGATGGTTGCCATGGAAAATGACCGTAGCTGCAGCAGGCTGGTAATGGTTGCCATGAAAATTGAACATAGGAATAACGGGCTGGTGATGTTTGCCATGGAAACTGACCCTAGCCACAGCGGCTTGTGATGGTTAACATGGAATTTGATGGTAGAAACGGTAGCTGGTTATTATTGCCATGGAAAATGACTACAGCAACGGGGGGGGCTGGTGATGGTTGCCATGGAAACAGTCCGTAGCAAGGGGAGCTGGTGATGGTTGACATGGAAACTGACCATTGCAATGGGGGCTGGTGATGGTTGCCATGGAAACTGACCATAACAATAGGGGGCTGGTGATGGTTGCCGTGGAAACAGTCCGTAGCAACAGCAGGCTTGTGATGGTTGCCATGGAAACTGACCATAGGAATAGCGGGCTGGTGATGGTTGCCATGGAAACTGGCCATACCAGTAGGGGGCTCATGATGGTTGCCATGGAAACTGACCACAGCAACGGCAGCTGATGATGGTTGCCATGGAAACTGACCTTACCAGCAGGCTGCAAATGGTTGCCATGGAAATTAACCATAGCCACAGGGGGCTGGTGATGGTTGCCATCGAAACTGACCGTAGCAAGAGGGGGCTGGTGATGGTTGCCATAGAAAATTACCAATAGCAACGGGGCTGGTGATGGTTGCAATGGAAACTGACCATAGAAGCAGCGGGCTGGTGATGGTTGCCATGAAAACTGACCATAGCAACAGGGGCTGGTGATGGTTGCCATGGAAACTGACCGCAGCAACGGTAGCTGGTGATTGTTAACATGGAAAGTGACTGTAGGAACAGGGGGCTGGTGATGGTTACCATGGAATCTGACCATAGCAACAGTGGGCTGGTGATGGTTGTCATGGAAATTGACCATAGGAACCTGTGCTGGTTGTGGTTGCCATGGAAACTGACCATAGCAAAAGGGGGTGGGTGACGGTTGCCATGGAAACGACCATAGCTACAGCAGGCTCGTGATGGTCGCCATGGAAACTGACTATAGCAACGGGGGCTGGTGATGGTTGCCATGGAAACTGACCATAGCCACAGGGGCAGGTGACGGTTTCCATGGAAACTGACCATTGCAATGGGGGCTGGTGATGGTTTCCATGGAAACTGACCATTGCAATGGGGGCTGGTGATGGTTGCCATGGAAACTGACAGTAGGAATAGCGGGCTGGTTCTGGTTGCCATGGAAACTGACCATACCAATAGGGGGCTCATGATGGTTGCCATGGAAACTGACCACGGCAACGGCAGCTGATGATGGTTGCCATGGAAACTGACCTTACCAGCAGGCTGGTAATGGTTGCCATGGAAATTGACTATAGGAACAGGAGCTGGTTGTGGTTGCCATGGAAACTGACCATAGCAATAGGGGGCTGGTGACGGTTGCCATGGAAACTGACCATAGCAATGGGGGCTGGTGATGGTTGCCATGGAAACTGACAGTAGGAATAGCGGGCTGGTGATGGTTGACATGGAAACTGACCATAACAATAGGGGGCTGGTGATGGTTGCCATGGAAACAGTCCGTAGCAACAGCAGGCTTGTGATGGTTGCCATGGAAACTGACCATAGGAATAACGGGCTGGTGATGGTTTCCATGGAAACTGACCATAGCCACAGCGGCTTGTGATGGTTAACATGGAATTTGATGGTAGAAACGGTAGCTGGTTTTTGTTGCCATGGAAAATGACTACAGCACTGGGGGGGGGCTGGTGATGGTTGTCATGGAAATTGACCATAGGAACCTGTGCTGGTTGTGGTTGCCATGGAAACTGACCATAGCAAAAGGGGGCTGGTGATGGTTGCCATGGAAACAGTCCGTAGCAACAACAGGCTTGTGATGCTTGCCATGGAAACTGACCATAGGAATAACGGGCTGGTGATGGTTTCCATGGAAACTGACCATAGCCACAGCGGCTTGTGATGGTTAACATGGAATTTGATGGTAGAAACGTTAGCTGGTTATTGTTGCCATGGAAAATGACTACAGCAACGGGGGGGGCTGGTGATGGTTGCCATGGAAACAGTCCGTAGCAAGGGGACCTGGTGATGGTTGACATGGAAACTGACCATTGCAATGGGGGCTGGTGATGGCTGACATGGAAACTGACCATAACAAAAGGGGCTGGTGATTGTTGCCATGGAAACAGTCCGTAGCAACAGCAGGCTTGTGATGGTTGCCATGGAAACTGACCATAGGAATAGCGGGCTGGTGATGGTTGACATGGAAACTGACCATACCAATAGGGGGCTCATGATGGTTGCCATGGAAACTGACCACAGCAACGGCAGCTGATGATGGTTGCCATGGAAACTGACCTTACCAGCAGGCTGCAAATGGTTGCCATGGAAATTGAACATAGGAATAACGGGCTGGTGATGGTTTCCATGGAAACTGACCATAGCCACAGCGGCTTGTAATGGTTAACATGGAATTTGATGGTGGAAACGTTAGCTGGTTATTGTTGCCATGGAAAATGACTACAGCAACGGGGGGGGCTGGTGATGGTTGCCATGGAAACAGTCTGTAGCAAGGGGAGCTGGTGATGGTTGACATGGAAACTGACCATTGCAATGGGGGCTGGTGATGGCTGACATGGAAACTGACCATAACAATAGGGGGCTGGTGATTGTTGCCATGGAAACAGTCCGTAGCAACAGCAGGCTTGTGATGGTTGCCATGGAAACTGACCATAGGAATAGCGGGCTGGTGATGGTTGCCATGGAAACTGGCCATACCAATAGGGGGCTCATGATGGTTGACATGGAAACTGACCATACCAATAGGGGGCTCATGATGGTTGCCATGGAAACTGACCACAGCAACGGCAGCTGATGATGGTTGCCATGGAAACTGACCTTACCAGCAGGCTGCAAATGGTTGCCATGGAAATTGAACATAGGAATAACGGGCTGGTGATGGTTTCCATGGAAACTGACCATAGCCTCAGCGGCTTGTGATGGTTAACATGGAATTTGATGGTAGAAACGGTAGCTGGTTATTGTTGCCATGGAAAATGACTACAGCAACGGGGGGGGCTGGTGATGGTTGCCATGGAAACAGTCCATACCAAGGGGAGCTGGTGATGGTTGACATGGAAACTGACCATTGCAATGGGGGCTGGTGATGGTTGCCATGGAAACTGACCATAACAATAGGGGGCTGGTGATGGTTGCCGTGGAAACAGTCCGTAGCAACAGCAGGCTTGTGATGGTTGCCATGGAAACTGACCATAGGAATAGCGGGCTGGTAATTGGTTGCCATGGAAACTGGCCATACCAATAGGGGGCTCATGATGGTTGCCATGGAAACTGACCACAGCAACGGCAGCTGATGATGGTTGCCATGGAAACTGACCTTACCAGCAGGCTGGTAATGGTTGCCATGGAAATTAACCATAGCCACAGGGGGCTGGTGATGGTTGCCATCGAAACTGACCGTAGCAAGAGGGGGCTGGTGATGGTTGCCATAGAAAATTACCAATAGCAACGGGGCTGGTGATGGTTGCAATGGAAACTGACCATAGAAGCAGCGGGCTGGTGATGGTTGCCATGAAAACTGACCATAGCAACAGGGGCTGGTGATGGTTGCCATGGAAACTGACCGCAGCAACGGTAGCTGGTGATTGTTAACATGGAAAGTGACTGTAGGAACAGGGGGCTGGTGATGGTTACCATGGAATCTGACCATAGCAACAGTGGGCTGGTGATGGTTGTCATGGAAATTGACCATAGGAACCTGTGCTGGTTCTGGTTGCCATGGAAACTGACCATAGCAAAAGGGGGTGGGTGACGGTTGCCATGGAAACGACCATAGCTACAGAAGGCTCGTGATGGTCGCCATGGAAACTGACTATAGCAACGGGGGCTGGTGATGGTTGCCATGGAAACTGACCATAGCCACAGGGGCAGGTGACGGTTTCCATGGAAACTGACCATTGCAATGGGGGCTGGTGATGGTTTCCATGGAAACTGACCATTGCAATGGGGGCTGGTGATGGTTGCCATGGAAACAGTCCGTAGCAAGGGGAGCTGGTGATGGTTGACATGGAAACTGACCATTGCAATGGGGGCTGGTGATGGCTGACATGGAAACTGACCATAACAATAGGGGGCTGGTGATTGTTGCCATGGAAACAGTCCGTAGCAACAGCAGGCTTGTGATGGTTGCCATGGAAACTGACCATAGGAATAGCGGGCTGGTGATGGTTGACATGGAAACTGACCATACCAATAGGGGGCTCATGATGGTTGCCATGGAAACTGACCACAGCAACGGCAGCTGATGATGGTTGCCATGGAAACTGACCTTACCAGCAGGCTGCAAATGGTTGCCATGGAAATTGAACATAGGAATAACGGGCTGGTGATGGTTTCCATGGAAACTGACCATAGCCACAGCGGCTTGTGATGGTTAACATGGAATTTGATGGTAGAAACGTTAGCTGGTTATTGTTGCCATGGAAAATGACTACAGCAACGGGGCGGGCTGGTGATGGTTGCCATGGAAACAGTCCATACCAAGGGGAGCTGATGATGGTTGCCATGGAAACTGACCTTACCAGCAGGCTGCAAATGGTTGCCATGGAAATTGAACATAGGAATAACGGGCTGGTGATGGTTTCCATGGAAACTGACCATAGCCACAGCGGCTTGTGATGGTTAACATGGACTTTGATGGTAGAAACGTTAGCTGGTTATTGTTGCCATGGAAAATGACTACAGCAACGGGGCGGGCTGGTGATGGTTGCCATGGAAACAGTCCATACCAAGGGGAGCTGGTGATGGTTGTCATGGAAATTGACCATAGGAACCTGTGCTGGTTGTGGTTGCCATGGAAACTGACCATAGCCACAGGGGCAGGTGACGGTTTCCATGGAAACTGACCATTGCAACGGTAGCTGGTGATTGTTGCCATGGAAACTGACCATGGCAACAGGGGGCTGGTGGTGGTTGCCATGGAAACTGACCGTAGGAACAGCAGGCTCGTGATGGTTGCCATGGAAACTAACCGTAGCAATAGAGGGCTGGTGGTGGTTGACATGGAAACTGGCCATAGCAACGGGGGCTGGTCATGGTTGTCATGGAAACTGACCGTAGCAATAGCAGGTTGGTGATGGTTGCCATGGAAATTGACCATAGGAACAGGAGCTGGTTGTGGTTGCCATGGAAACAGTCCGTAGCAAGGGGAGCTGGTGATGGTTTCCATGGAAACTTACCGTTGTAACGGGAGATGGTGATGGTTGCCATGGAAACGGACCGTAGCTGCAGCAGGCTGGTAATGGTTGCCATGAAAATTGAACATAGGAATAACGGGCTGGTGATGGTTGCCATGGAAACTGACCATAGCCACAGGGGGCTGGTGATGGTTACCATGGAAACTGAGCATAACAACAGGGGGCTGGTGATGGTTGGCCTGAAAATTGACCGCAGGAACGGCAGCTGGTGATGGTTGCCATGGAAAATGACCGTAGCTGCAGCAGGCTGGTAATGGTTGCCATGAAAATTGAACATAGGAATAACGGGCTGGTGATGTTTGCCATGGAAACTGACCCTAGCCACAGCGGCTTGTGATGGTTAACATGGAATTTGATGGTAGAAACGGTAGCTGGTTATTGTTGCCATGGAAAATGACTACAGCAACGGGGGGGGCTGGTGATGGTTGCCATGGAAACAGTCCGTAGCAAGGGGAGCTGGTGATGGTTGACATGGAAACTGACCATTGCAATGGGGGCTGGTGATGGTTGCCATGGAAACTGACCATAACAATAGGGGGCTGGTGATGGTTGCCATGGAAACAGTCCGTAGCAACAGCAGGCTTGTGATGGTTTCCATCGAAACTGACCATAGGAATAGCGGGCTGGTGATTGTTGCCTTGGAAACTGACCATAGGAACAGGGGGCTGGTGGTGGTTGCCATGGGAGCTGACCGTAGCAACAGCAGGTTGGTGATGGTTGCCTTGGAAATTGACGATAGGAACAGGAGCTGGTTGTGGTTGCCATGGAAACAGTCCGTAGCAAGGGGAGATGGTGATGGTTTCCATGGAAACTTACCGTTGTAACAGGAGCTGATGATGGTTGCAATGGAAACTGACCATAGGAGCAGGGGCTGGTGATGGTTGCCATGGAAACTGACCGTAGCAACAAGGGGGGGCAGGTGATTGTTGCCATGGAAACTGACCATAGGAAGAGGGGCCGGTGATGGTTGCCATGGAAACTGACCGCAGCAACGGTAGCTGGTGATGGTTGCCATGGAATCTGACCACAGCAACAGGGGGCTGGTGATGGTTGCCATGGAAACAGTCCGTAGCAACAGCAGGCTTGTGATGGTTTCCATGGAAACTGACCATAGGAATAGCGGGTTGGTGATGGCTGCCATGGAAACTGACCATAGCAACATGGGGCTGGTGATGCTTGCCATGGAAACTGATTGTAGGAACAGGGGGGCAGGTGATGGTTGCCATGGAAACTGACCATAGCAATGGGGGCTGGTGATGGTTGCCATGGAAACTGACAGTAGGAATAGCGGGCTGGTGATGGTTGACATGGAAACTGACCATAACAATAGGGGGCTGGTGATGGTTGCCATGGAAACAGTCCGTAGCAACAGCAGGCTTGTGATGGTTGCCATGGAAACTGACCATAGGAATAACGGGCTGGTGATGGTTGCCATGGAAACTGACCATAGCCACAGCGGCTTGTGATGGTTAACATGGAATTTGATGGTAGAAACGGTAGCTGGTTATTGTTGCCATGGAAAATGACTACAGCAACGGGGGGGGGGGGGCTGGTGATGGTTGCCATGGAAACAGTCCGTAGCAAGGGGAGCTGGTGATGGTTGACATGGAAACTGACCATTGCAATGGGGGCTGGTGATGGTTGCCATGGAAACTGACCATAACAATAGGGGGCTGGTGATGGTTGCCATGGAAACAGTCCGTAGCAACAGCAGGCTTGTGATGGTTGCCATGGAAACTGACCATAAGTATAGCGGGCTGGTGATGGTTGCCATGGAAACTGACCATACCAATAGGGGGCTCATGATGGTTGCCATGGATACTGACCACAGCAACGGCAGCTGATGATGGTTGCCATGGAAACTGACCTTACCAGCAGGCTGGTAATGGTTGCCACGGAAATTGACCATAGCCACAGGGGCAGGTGATGGTTTCCATGGAAACTGACCATAGCAACGGTAGTTGGTGATGGTTGCCATGGAAACTGACCATAGCAACAGGGGGCTGGTGGTGGTTGCCATGGAAACTGACCGTAGCAACAGCAGGCTCGTGATGGTTGCCATGGAAACTAACCGTAGCAATAGAGGGCTGGTGGTGGTTGACATGGAAACTGACCATAGCAACGGGGGCTGGTGATGGTTGTCATGGAAACTGACCGTAGCAACAGCAAGTTGGTGATGGTTGCCATGGAAATTGACCATAGGAACAGGAGCTGGTTGTGGTTGCCATGGAAACTGTCCGTAGCAAGGGGAGCTGGTGATGGTTTCCATGGAAACTTACCGTTATAACGGGAGCTGATGATGGTTGCCATGGAAACTGACCTTAGGAACAGGGGCTGGTGATGGTTGCCATGGAAACTGACCGTAGCAACAAGGGGGGGGCAGGTGATTGTTGCCATGGAATCTGACCATAGGAACAGGGGGCCGGTGATGGTTGCCATGGAAACTGACCGCAGCAACGGTAGCTGGTGATGGTTGCCATGGAAACTGACTGTAGGAACAAGGGGGGGCAGGTGATTGTTGCCATGGAATCTGACCATAGCAACAGGGGGCTGGTGATGGTTGGCCTGAAAATTGACCGCAGCAACGGCAGCTGGTGATGGTTGCAATGGAAACTGACCATAACAATAGGGGGCTGGTGATGGTTGTCATGGAAACTGACCATAGCAACAGCAGGTTGGTGATGGTTGCCATGGAAATTGACCATAGGAACAGGAGCTGGTTGTGGTTGCCATGGAAACAGCCCGTAGCAAGGGGAGATGGTGATGGTTTCCATGGAAACCTACCGTTGTAACGGGAGTTGATGATGGTTGCCATGGAAACTGACCGTAGCAACAAGAGGCGGCAGGTGATTGTTGCCATGGAAACTGACCATAGGAACAGGGGCCGGTGATGGTTGCCATGGAAACTGACAGTAGGAATTGCCGGCTGGTGGTGGTTGACATGGAAACTGACCATAACAATAGGGGGCTGGTGATGGTTGCCATGGAAACAGTCCGTAGCAACAGCAGGCTTGTGATGGTTGCCATGGAAACTGACCATAGGAATAGCGGGCTGGTGATGGTTGCCATGGAAACTGGCCATACCAGTAGGGGGCTCATGATGGTTGCCATGGAAACTGACCACAGCAACGGCAGCTGATGATGGTTGCCATGGAAACTGACCTTACCAGCAGGCTGCAAATGGTTGCCATGGAAATTAACCATAGCCACAGGGGGCTGGTGATGGTTGCCATCGAAACTGACCGTAGCAAGAGGGGGCTGGTGATGGTTGCCATAGAAAATTACCAATAGCAACGGGGCTGGTGATGGTTGCAATGGAAACTGACCATAGAAGCAGCGGGCTGGTGATGGTTGCCATGAAAACTGACCATAGCAACAGGGGCTGGTGATGGTTGCCATGGAAACTGACCGCAGCAACGGTAGCTGGTGATTGTTAACATGGAAAGTGACTGTAGGAACAGGGGGCTGGTGATGGTTACCATGGAATCTGACCATAGCAACAGTGGGCTGGTGATGGTTGTCATGGAAATTGACCATAGGAACCTGTGCTGGTTGTGGTTGCCATGGAAACTGACCATAGCAAAAGGGGGTGGGTGACGGTTGCCATGGAAACGACCATAGCTACAGCAGGCTCGTGATGGTCGCCATGGAAACTGACTATAGCAACGGGGGCTGGTGATGGTTGCCATGGAAACTGACCATAGCCACAGGGGCAGGTGACGGTTTCCATGGAAACTGACCATTGCAATGGGGGCTGGTGATGGTTTCCATGGAAACTGACCATTGCAATGGGGGCTGGTGATGGTTGCCATGGAAACTGACAGTAGGAATAGCGGGCTGGTTCTGGTTGCCATGGAAACTGACCATACCAATAGGGGGCTCATGATGGTTGCCATGGAAACTGACCACGGCAACGGCAGCTGATGATGGTTGCCATGGAAACTGACCTTACCAGCAGGCTGGTAATGGTTGCCATGGAAATTGACTATAGGAACAGGAGCTGGTTGTGGTTGCCATGGAAACTGACCATAGCAATAGGGGGCTGGTGACGGTTGCCATGGAAACTGACTATAGCAACAGTGGGCTGTGATGGTTGCCATGGAAACTGACAGTAGGAAAAGCGGGCTGGTGATGGTTGACATGGAAACTGACCATAACAATAGGGGGCTGGTGATGGTTGCCATGGAAACAGTCCGTAGCAACAGCAGGCTTGTGATGGTTGCCATGGAAACTGACCATAGGAATAACGGGCTGGTGATGGTTTCCATGGAAACTGACCATAGCCACAGCGGCTTGTGATGGTTAACATGGAATTTGATGGTAGAAACGGTAGCTGGTTTTTGTTGCCATGGAAAATGACTACAGCACTGGGGGGGGGCTGGTGATGGTTGTCATGGAAATTGACCATAGGAACCTGTGCTGGTTGTGGTTGCCATGGAAACTGACCATAGCAAAAGGGGGCTGGTGATGGTTGCCATGGAAACAGTCCGTAGCAACAACAGGCTTGTGATGCTTGCCATGGAAACTGACCATAGGAATAACGGGCTGGTGATGGTTTCCATGGAAACTGACCATAGCCACAGCGGCTTGTGATGGTTAACATGGAATTTGATGGTAGAAACGTTAGCTGGTTATTGTTGCCATGGAAAATGACTACAGCAACGGGGGGGGCTGGTGATGGTTGCCATGGAAACAGTCCGTAGCAAGGGGAGCTGGTGATGGTTGACATGGAAACTGACCATTGCAATGGGGGCTGGTGATGGTTGCCATGGAAACTGACCATAACAATAGGGGGCTGGTGATGGTTGCCGTGGAAACAGTCCGTAGCAACAGCAGGCTTGTGATGGTTGCCATGGAAACTGACCATAGGAATAGCGGGCTGGTGATGGTTGCCATGGAAACTGGCCATACCAGTAGGGGGCTCATGATGGTTGCCATGGAAACTGACCACAGCAACGGCAGCTGATGATGGTTGCCATGGAAACTGACCTTACCAGCAGGCTGGTAATGGTTGCCATGGAAATTAACCATAGCCACAGGGGGCTGGTGATGGTTGCCATCGAAACTGACCGTAGCAAGAGGGGGCTGGTGATGGTTGCCATAGAAAATTACCAATAGCAACGGGGCTGGTGATGGTTGCAATGGAAACTGACCATAGAAGCAGCGGGCTGGTGATGGTTGCCATGAAAACTGACCATAGCAACAGGGGCTGGTGATGGTTGCCATGGAAACTGACCGCAGCAACGGTAGCTGGTGATTGTTAACATGGAAAGTGACTGTAGGAACAGGGGGCTGGTGATGGTTACCATGGAATCTGACCATAGCAACAGTGGGCTGGTGATGGTTGTCATGGAAATTGACCATAGGAACCTGTGCTGGTTGTGGTTGCCATGGAAACTGACCATAGCAAAAGGGGGTGGGTGACGGTTGCCATGGAAACGACCATAGCTACAGAAGGCTCGTGATGGTCGCCATGGAAACTGACTATAGCAACGGGGGCTGGTGATGGTTGCCATGGAAACTGACCATAGCCACAGGGGCAGGTGACGGTTTCCATGGAAACTGACCATTGCAATGGGGGCTGGTGATGGTTTCCATGGAAACTGACCATTGCAATGGGGGCTGGTGATGGTTGCCATGGAAACTGACAGTAGGAATAGCGGGCTGGTTCTGGTTGCCATGGAAACTGACCATACCAATAGGGGGCTCATGATGGTTGCCATGGAAACTGACCACGGCAACGGCAGCTGATGATGGTTGCCATGGAAACTGACCTTACCAGCAGGCTGGTAATGGTTGCCATGGAAATTGACTATAGGAACAGGAGCTGGTTGTGGTTGCCATGGAAACTGACCATAGCAATAGGGGGCTGGTGACGGTTGCCATGGAAACTGACTATAGCAACAGTGGGCTGTGATGGTTGCCATGGAAACTGACAGTAGGAAAAGCGGGCTGGTGATGGTTGACATGGAAACTGACCATAACAATAGGGGGCTGGTGATGGTTGCCATGGAAACAGTCCGTAGCAACAGCAGGCTTGTGATGGTTGCCATGGAAACTGACCATAGGAATAACGGGCTGGTGATGGTTTCCATGGAAACTGACCATAGCCACAGCGGCTTGTGATGGTTAACATGGAATTTGATGGTAGAAACGGTAGCTGGTTTTTGTTGCCATGGAAAATGACTACAGCACTGGGGGGGGGCTGGTGATGGTTGTCATGGAAATTGACCATAGGAACCTGTGCTGGTTGTGGTTGCCATGGAAACTGACCATAGCAAAAGGGGGCTGGTGATGGTTGCCATGGAAACAGTCCGTAGCAACAGCAGGCTTGTGATGCTTGCCATGGAAACTGACCATAGGAATAACGGGCTGGTGATGGTTTCCATGGAAACTGACCATAGCCACAGCGGCTTGTGATGGTTAACATGGAATTTGATGGTAGAAACGGTAGCTGGTTATTGTTGCCATGGAAAATGACTACAGCAACGGGGGGGGCTGGTGATGGTTGCCATGGAAACAGTCCGTAGCAAGGGGAGCTGGTGATGGTTGACATGGAAACTGACCATTGCAATGGGGGCTGGTGATGGCTGACATGGAAACTGACCATAACAATAGGGGGCTGGTGATTGTTGCCATGGAAACAGTCCGTAGCAACAGCAGGCTTGTGATGGTTGCCATGGAAACTGACCATAGGAATAGCGGGCTGGTGATGGTTGACATGGAAACTGACCATACCAATAGGGGGCTCATGATGGTTGCCATGGAAACTGACCACAGCAACGGCAGCTGATGATGGTTGCCATGGAAACTGACCTTACCAGCAGGCTGCAAATGGTTGCCATGGAAATTGAACATAGGAATAACGGGCTGGTGATGGTTTCCATGGAAACTGACCATAGCCACAGCGGCTTGTGATGGTTAACATGGAATTTGATGGTAGAAACGTTAGCTGGTTATTGTTGCCATGGAAAATGACTACAGCAACGGGGCGGGCTGGTGATGGTTGCCATGGAAACAGTCCATACCAAGGGGAGCTGATGATGGTTGCCATGGAAACTGACCTTACCAGCAGGCTGCAAATGGTTGCCATGGAAATTGAACATAGGAATAACGGGCTGGTGATGGTTTCCATGGAAACTGACCATAGCCACAGCGGCTTGTGATGGTTAACATGGAATTTGATGGTAGAAACGTTAGCTGGTTATTGTTGCCATGGAAAATGACTACAGCAACGGGGCGGGCTGGTGATGGTTGCCATGGAAACAGTCCATACCAAGGGGAGCTGGTGATGGTTGTCATGGAAATTGACCATAGGAACCTGTGCTGGTTGTGGTTGCCATGGAAACTGACCATAGCCACAGGGGCAGGTGACGGTTTCCATGGAAACTGACCATTGCAACGGTAGCTGGTGATTGTTGCCATGGAAACTGACCATGGCAACAGGGGGCTGGTGGTGGTTGCCATGGAAACTGACCGTAGGAACAGCGGGCTCGTGATGGTTGCCATGGAAACTAACCGTAGCAATAGAGGGCTGGTGGTGGTTGACATGGAAACTGGCCATAGCAACGGGGGCTGGTCATGGTTGTCATGGAAACTGACCGTAGCAATAGCAGGTTGGTGATGGTTGCCATGGAAATTGACCATAGGAACAGGAGCTGGTTGTGGTTGCCATGGAAACAGTCCGTAGCAAGGGGAGCTGGTGATGGTTTCCATGGAAACTTACCGTTGTAACGGGAGATGGTGATGGTTGCCATGGAAACGGACCGTAGCTGCAGCAGGCTGGTAATGGTTGCCATGAAAATTGAACATAGGAATAACGGGCTGGTGATGGTTGCCATGGAAACTGACCATAGCCACAGGGGGCTGGTGATGGTTACCATGGAAACTGAGCATAACAACAGGGGGCTGGTGATGGTTGGCCTGAAAATTGACCGCAGGAACGGCAGCTGGTGATGGTTGCCATGGAAAATGACCGTAGCTGCAGCAGGCTGGTAATGGTTGCCATGAAAATTGAACATAGGAATAACGGGCTGGTGATGTTTGCCATGGAAACTGACCCTAGCCACAGCGGCTTGTGATGGTTAACATGGAATTTGATGGTAGAAACGGTAGCTGGTTATTATTGCCATGGAAAATGACTACAGCAACGGGGGGGGCTGGTGATGGTTGCCATGGAAACAGTCCGTAGCAAGGGGAGCTGGTGATGGTTGACATGGAAACTGACCATTGCAATGGGGGCTGGTGATGGTTGCCATGGAAACTGACCATAACAATAGGGGGCTGGTGATGGTTGCCGTGGAAACAGTCCGTAGCAACAGCAGGCTTGTGATGGTTGCCATGGAAACTGACCATAGGAATAGCGGGCTGGTGATGGTTGCCATGGAAACTGGCCATACCAGTAGGGGGCTCATGATGGTTGCCATGGAAACTGACCACAGCAACGGCAGCTGATGATGGTTGCCATGGAAACTGACCTTACCAGCAGGCTGCAAATGGTTGCCATGGAAATTAACCATAGCCACAGGGGGCTGGTGATGGTTGCCATCGAAACTGACCGTAGCAAGAGGGGGCTGGTGATGGTTGCCATAGAAAATTACCAATAGCAACGGGGCTGGTGATGGTTGCAATGGAAACTGACCATAGAAGCAGCGGGCTGGTGATGGTTGCCATGAAAACTGACCATAGCAACAGGGGCTGGTGATGGTTGCCATGGAAACTGACCGCAGCAACGGTAGCTGGTGATTGTTAACATGGAAAGTGACTGTAGGAACAGGGGGCTGGTGATGGTTACCATGGAATCTGACCATAGCAACAGTGGGCTGGTGATGGTTGTCATGGAAATTGACCATAGGAACCTGTGCTGGTTGTGGTTGCCATGGAAACTGACCATAGCAAAAGGGGGTGGGTGACGGTTGCCATGGAAACGACCATAGCTACAGCAGGCTCGTGATGGTCGCCATGGAAACTGACTATAGCAACGGGGGCTGGTGATGGTTGCCATGGAAACTGACCATAGCCACAGGGGCAGGTGACGGTTTCCATGGAAACTGACCATTGCAATGGGGGCTGGTGATGGTTTCCATGGAAACTGACCATTGCAATGGGGGCTGGTGATGGTTGCCATGGAAACTGACAGTAGGAATAGCGGGCTGGTTCTGGTTGCCATGGAAACTGACCATACCAATAGGGGGCTCATGATGGTTGCCATGGAAACTGACCACGGCAACGGCAGCTGATGATGGTTGCCATGGAAACTGACCTTACCAGCAGGCTGGTAATGGTTGCCATGGAAATTGACTATAGGAACAGGAGCTGGTTGTGGTTGCCATGGAAACTGACCATAGCAATAGGGGGCTGGTGACGGTTGCCATGGAAACTGACTATAGCAACAGTGGGCTGTGATGGTTGCCATGGAAACTGACAGTAGGAAAAGCGGGCTGGTGATGGTTGACATGGAAACTGACCATAACAATAGGGGGCTGGTGATGGTTGCCATGGAAACAGTCCGTAGCAACAGCAGGCTTGTGATGGTTGCCATGGAAACTGACCATAGGAATAACGGGCTGGTGATGGTTTCCATGGAAACTGACCATAGCCACAGCGGCTTGTGATGGTTAACATGGAATTTGATGGTAGAAACGGTAGCTGGTTTTTGTTGCCATGGAAAATGACTACAGCACTGGGGGGGGGCTGGTGATGGTTGTCATGGAAATTGACCATAGGAACCTGTGCTGGTTGTGGTTGCCATGGAAACTGACCATAGCAAAAGGGGGCTGGTGATGGTTGCCATGGAAACAGTCCGTAGCAACAACAGGCTTGTGATGCTTGCCATGGAAACTGACCATAGGAATAACGGGCTGGTGATGGTTTCCATGGAAACTGACCATAGCCACAGCGGCTTGTGATGGTTAACATGGAATTTGATGGTAGAAACGTTAGCTGGTTATTGTTGCCATGGAAAATGACTACAGCAACGGGGGGGGCTGGTGATGGTTGCCATGGAAACAGTCCGTAGCAAGGGGAGCTGGTGATGGTTGACATGGAAACTGACCATTGCAATGGGGGCTGGTGATGGTTGCCATGGAAACTGACCATAACAATAGGGGGCTGGTGATGGTTGCCGTGGAAACAGTCCGTAGCAACAGCAGGCTTGTGATGGTTGCCATGGAAACTGACCATAGGAATAGCGGGCTGGTGATGGTTGCCATGGAAACTGGCCATACCAGTAGGGGGCTCATGATGGTTGCCATGGAAACTGACCACAGCAACGGCAGCTGATGATGGTTGCCATGGAAACTGACCTTACCAGCAGGCTGGTAATGGTTGCCATGGAAATTAACCATAGCCACAGGGGGCTGGTGATGGTTGCCATCGAAACTGACCGTAGCAAGAGGGGGCTGGTGATGGTTGCCATAGAAAATTACCAATAGCAACGGGGCTGGTGATGGTTGCAATGGAAACTGACCATAGAAGCAGCGGGCTGGTGATGGTTGCCATGAAAACTGACCATAGCAACAGGGGCTGGTGATGGTTGCCATGGAAACTGACCGCAGCAACGGTAGCTGGTGATTGTTAACATGGAAAGTGACTGTAGGAACAGGGGGCTGGTGATGGTTACCATGGAATCTGACCATAGCAACAGTGGGCTGGTGATGGTTGTCATGGAAATTGACCATAGGAACCTGTGCTGGTTGTGGTTGCCATGGAAACTGACCATAGCAAAAGGGGGTGGGTGACGGTTGCCATGGAAACGACCATAGCTACAGAAGGCTCGTGATGGTCGCCATGGAAACTGACTATAGCAACGGGGGCTGGTGATGGTTGCCATGGAAACTGACCATAGCCACAGGGGCAGGTGACGGTTTCCATGGAAACTGACCATTGCAATGGGGGCTGGTGATGGTTTCCATGGAAACTGACCATTGCAATGGGGGCTGGTGATGGTTGCCATGGAAACTGACAGTAGGAATAGCGGGCTGGTTCTGGTTGCCATGGAAACTGACCATACCAATAGGGGGCTCATGATGGTTGCCATGGAAACTGACCACGGCAACGGCAGCTGATGATGGTTGCCATGGAAACTGACCTTACCAGCAGGCTGGTAATGGTTGCCATGGAAATTGACTATAGGAACAGGAGCTGGTTGTGGTTGCCATGGAAACTGACCATAGCAATAGGGGGCTGGTGACGGTTGCCATGGAAACTGACTATAGCAACAGTGGGCTGTGATGGTTGCCATGGAAACTGACAGTAGGAAAAGCGGGCTGGTGATGGTTGACATGGAAACTGACCATAACAATAGGGGGCTGGTGATGGTTGCCATGGAAACAGTCCGTAGCAACAGCAGGCTTGTGATGGTTGCCATGGAAACTGACCATAGGAATAACGGGCTGGTGATGGTTTCCATGGAAACTGACCATAGCCACAGCGGCTTGTGATGGTTAACATGGAATTTGATGGTAGAAACGGTAGCTGGTTTTTGTTGCCATGGAAAATGACTACAGCACTGGGGGGGGGCTGGTGATGGTTGTCATGGAAATTGACCATAGGAACCTGTGCTGGTTGTGGTTGCCATGGAAACTGACCATAGCAAAAGGGGGCTGGTGATGGTTGCCATGGAAACAGTCCGTAGCAACAGCAGGCTTGTGATGCTTGCCATGGAAACTGACCATAGGAATAACGGGCTGGTGATGGTTTCCATGGAAACTGACCATAGCCACAGCGGCTTGTGATGGTTAACATGGAATTTGATGGTAGAAACGGTAGCTGGTTATTGTTGCCATGGAAAATGACTACAGCAACGGGGGGGGCTGGTGATGGTTGCCATGGAAACAGTCCGTAGCAAGGGGAGCTGGTGATGGTTGACATGGAAACTGACCATTGCAATGGGGGCTGGTGATGGCTGACATGGAAACTGACCATAACAATAGGGGGCTGGTGATTGTTGCCATGGAAACAGTCCGTAGCAACAGCAGGCTTGTGATGGTTGCCATGGAAACTGACCATAGGAATAGCGGGCTGGTGATGGTTGACATGGAAACTGACCATACCAATAGGGGGCTCATGATGGTTGCCATGGAAACTGACCACAGCAACGGCAGCTGATGATGGTTGCCATGGAAACTGACCTTACCAGCAGGCTGCAAATGGTTGCCATGGAAATTGAACATAGGAATAACGGGCTGGTGATGGTTTCCATGGAAACTGACCATAGCCACAGCGGCTTGTGATGGTTAACATGGAATTTGATGGTAGAAACGTTAGCTGGTTATTGTTGCCATGGAAAATGACTACAGCAACGGGGCGGGCTGGTGATGGTTGCCATGGAAACAGTCCATACCAAGGGGAGCTGATGATGGTTGCCATGGAAACTGACCTTACCAGCAGGCTGCAAATGGTTGCCATGGAAATTGAACATAGGAATAACGGGCTGGTGATGGTTTCCATGGAAACTGACCATAGCCACAGCGGCTTGTGATGGTTAACATGGAATTTGATGGTAGAAACGTTAGCTGGTTATTGTTGCCATGGAAAATGACTACAGCAACGGGGCGGGCTGGTGATGGTTGCCATGGAAACAGTCCATACCAAGGGGAGCTGGTGATGGTTGTCATGGAAATTGACCATAGGAACCTGTGCTGGTTGTGGTTGCCATGGAAACTGACCATAGCCACAGGGGCAGGTGACGGTTTCCATGGAAACTGACCATTGCAACGGTAGCTGGTGATTGTTGCCATGGAAACTGACCATGGCAACAGGGGGCTGGTGGTGGTTGCCATGGAAACTGACCGTAGGAACAGCGGGCTCGTGATGGTTGCCATGGAAACTAACCGTAGCAATAGAGGGCTGGTGGTGGTTGACATGGAAACTGGCCATAGCAACGGGGGCTGGTCATGGTTGTCATGGAAACTGACCGTAGCAATAGCAGGTTGGTGATGGTTGCCATGGAAATTGACCATAGGAACAGGAGCTGGTTGTGGTTGCCATGGAAACAGTCCGTAGCAAGGGGAGCTGGTGATGGTTTCCATGGAAACTTACCGTTGTAACGGGAGATGGTGATGGTTGCCATGGAAACGGACCGTAGCTGCAGCAGGCTGGTAATGGTTGCCATGAAAATTGAACATAGGAATAACGGGCTGGTGATGGTTGCCATGGAAACTGACCATAGCCACAGGGGGCTGGTGATGGTTACCATGGAAACTGAGCATAACAACAGGGGGCTGGTGATGGTTGGCCTGAAAATTGACCGCAGGAACGGCAGCTGGTGATGGTTGCCATGGAAAATGACCGTAGCTGCAGCAGGCTGGTAATGGTTGCCATGAAAATTGAACATAGGAATAACGGGCTGGTGATGTTTGCCATGGAAACTGACCCTAGCCACAGCGGCTTGTGATGGTTAACATGGAATTTGATGGTAGAAACGGTAGCTGGTTATTATTGCCATGGAAAATGACTACAGCAACGGGGGGGGCTGGTGATGGTTGCCATGGAAACAGTCCGTAGCAAGGGGAGCTGGTGATGGTTGACATGGAAACTGACCATTGCAATGGGGGCTGGTGATGGTTGCCATGGAAACTGACCATAACAATAGGGGGCTGGTGATGGTTGCCGTGGAAACAGTCCGTAGCAACAGCAGGCTTGTGATGGTTGCCATGGAAACTGACCATAGGAATAGCGGGCTGGTGATGGTTGCCATGGAAACTGGCCATACCAGTAGGGGGCTCATGATGGTTGCCATGGAAACTGACCACAGCAACGGCAGCTGATGATGGTTGCCATGGAAACTGACCTTACCAGCAGGCTGCAAATGGTTGCCATGGAAATTAACCATAGCCACAGGGGGCTGGTGATGGTTGCCATCGAAACTGACCGTAGCAAGAGGGGGCTGGTGATGGTTGCCATAGAAAATTACCAATAGCAACGGGGCTGGTGATGGTTGCAATGGAAACTGACCATAGAAGCAGCGGGCTGGTGATGGTTGCCATGAAAACTGACCATAGCAACAGGGGCTGGTGATGGTTGCCATGGAAACTGACCGCAGCAACGGTAGCTGGTGATTGTTAACATGGAAAGTGACTGTAGGAACAGGGGGCTGGTGATGGTTACCATGGAATCTGACCATAGCAACAGTGGGCTGGTGATGGTTGTCATGGAAATTGACCATAGGAACCTGTGCTGGTTGTGGTTGCCATGGAAACTGACCATAGCAAAAGGGGGTGGGTGACGGTTGCCATGGAAACGACCATAGCTACAGCAGGCTCGTGATGGTCGCCATGGAAACTGACTATAGCAACGGGGGCTGGTGATGGTTGCCATGGAAACTGACCATAGCCACAGGGGCAGGTGACGGTTTCCATGGAAACTGACCATTGCAATGGGGGCTGGTGATGGTTTCCATGGAAACTGACCATTGCAATGGGGGCTGGTGATGGTTGCCATGGAAACTGACAGTAGGAATAGCGGGCTGGTGATGGTTGACATGGAAACTGACCATACCAATAGGGGGCTCATGATGGTTGCCATGGAAACTGACCACGGCAACGGCAGCTGATGATGGTTGCCATGGAAACTGACCTTACCAGCAGGCTGGTAATGGTTGCCATGGAAATTGACTATAGGAACAGGAGCTGGTTGTGGTTGCCATGGAAACTGACCATAGCAATAGGGGGCTGGTGACGGTTGCCATGGAAACTGACTATAGCAACAGTGGGCTGTGATGGTTGCCATGGAAACTGACAGTAGGAAAAGCGGGCTGGTGATGGTTGACATGGAAACTGACCATAACAATAGGGGGCTGGTGATGGTTGCCATGGAAACAGTCCGTAGCAACAGCAGGCTTGTGATGGTTGCCATGGAAACTGACCATAGGAATAACGGGCTGGTGATGGTTTCCATGGAAACTGACCATAGCCACAGCGGCTTGTGATGGTTAACATGGAATTTGATGGTAGAAACGGTAGCTGGTTTTTGTTGCCATGGAAAATGACTACAGCACTGGGGGGGGGCTGGTGATGGTTGTCATGGAAATTGACCATAGGAACCTGTGCTGGTTGTGGTTGCCATGGAAACTGACCATAGCAAAAGGGGGCTGGTGATGGTTGCCATGGAAACAGTCCGTAGCAACAACAGGCTTGTGATGCTTGCCATGGAAACTGACCATAGGAATAACGGGCTGGTGATGGTTTCCATGGAAACTGACCATAGCCACAGCGGCTTGTGATGGTTAACATGGAATTTGATGGTAGAAACGTTAGCTGGTTATTGTTGCCATGGAAAATGACTACAGCAACGGGGGGGGCTGGTGATGGTTGCCATGGAAACAGTCCGTAGCAAGGGGAGCTGGTGATGGTTGACATGGAAACTGACCATTGCAATGGGGGCTGGTGATGGCTGACATGGAAACTGACCATAACAAAAGGGGCTGGTGATTGTTGCCATGGAAACAGTCCGTAGCAACAGCAGGCTTGTGATGGTTGCCATGGAAACTGACCATAGGAATAGCGGGCTGGTGATGGTTGACATGGAAACTGACCATACCAATAGGGGGCTCATGATGGTTGCCATGGAAACTGACCACAGCAACGGCAGCTGATGATGGTTGCCATGGAAACTGACCTTACCAGCAGGCTGCAAATGGTTGCCATGGAAATTGAAGATAGGAATAACGGGCTGGTGATGGTTTCCATGGAAACTGACCATAGCCACAGCGGCTTGTAATGGTTAACATGGAATTTGATGGTGGAAACGTTAGCTGGTTATTGTTGCCATGGAAAATGACTACAGCAACGGGGGGGGCTGGTGATGGTTGCCATGGAAACAGTCTGTAGCAAGGGGAGCTGGTGATGGTTGACATGGAAACTGACCATTGCAATGGGGGCTGGTGATGGCTGACATGGAAACTGACCATAACAATAGGGGGCTGGTGATTGTTGCCATGGAAACAGTCCGTAGCAACAGCAGGCTTGTGATGGTTGCCATGGAAACTGACCATAGGAATAGCGGGCTGGTGATGGTTGCCATGGAAACTGGCCATACCAATAGGGGGCTCATGATGGTTGACATGGAAACTGACCATACCAATAGGGGGCTCATGATGGTTGCCATGGAAACTGACCACAGCAACGGCAGCTGATGATGGTTGCCATGGAAACTGACCTTACCAGCAGGCTGCAAATGGTTGCCATGGAAATTGAACATAGGAATAACGGGCTGGTGATGGTTTCCATGGAAACTGACCATAGCCTCAGCGGCTTGTGATGGTTAACATGGAATTTGATGGTAGAAACGGTAGCTGGTTATTGTTGCCATGGAAAATGACTACAGCAACGGGGGGGGCTGGTGATGGTTGCCATGGAAACAGTCCATACCAAGGGGAGCTGGTGATGGTTGACATGGAAACTGACCATTGCAATGGGGGCTGGTGATGGTTGCCATGGAAACTGACCATAACAATAGGGGGCTGGTGATGGTTGCCGTGGAAACAGTCCGTAGCAACAGCAGGCTTGTGATGGTTGCCATGGAAACTGACCATAGGAATAGCGGGCTGGTAATTGGTTGCCATGGAAACTGGCCATACCAATAGGGGGCTCATGATGGTTGCCATGGAAACTGACCACAGCAACGGCAGCTGATGATGGTTGCCATGGAAACTGACCTTACCAGCAGGCTGGTAATGGTTGCCATGGAAATTAACCATAGCCACAGGGGGCTGGTGATGGTTGCCATCGAAACTGACCGTAGCAAGAGGGGGCTGGTGATGGTTGCCATAGAAAATTACCAATAGCAACGGGGCTGGTGATGGTTGCAATGGAAACTGACCATAGAAGCAGCGGGCTGGTGATGGTTGCCATGAAAACTGACCATAGCAACAGGGGCTGGTGATGGTTGCCATGGAAACTGACCGCAGCAACGGTAGCTGGTGATTGTTAACATGGAAAGTGACTGTAGGAACAGGGGGCTGGTGATGGTTACCATGGAATCTGACCATAGCAACAGTGGGCTGGTGATGGTTGTCATGGAAATTGACCATAGGAACCTGTGCTGGTTCTGGTTGCCATGGAAACTGACCATAGCAAAAGGGGGTGGGTGACGGTTGCCATGGAAACGACCATAGCTACAGAAGGCTCGTGATGGTCGCCATGGAAACTGACTATAGCAACGGGGGCTGGTGATGGTTGCCATGGAAACTGACCATAGCCACAGGGGCAGGTGACGGTTTCCATGGAAACTGACCATTGCAATGGGGGCTGGTGATGGTTTCCATGGAAACTGACCATTGCAATGGGGGCTGGTGATGGTTGCCATGGAAACTGACAGTAGGAATAGCGGGCTGGTTCTGGTTGCCATGGAAACTGACCATACCAATAGGGGGCTCATGATGGTTGCCATGGAAACTGACCACGGCAACGGCAGCTGATGATGGTTGCCATGGAAACTGACCTTACCAGCAGGCTGGTAATGGTTGCCATGGAAATTGACTATAGGAACAGGAGCTGGTTGTGGTTGCCATGGAAACTGACCATAGCAATAGGGGGCTGGTGACGGTTGCCATGGAAACTGACTATAGCAACAGTGGGCTGTGATGGTTGCCATGGAAACTGACAGTAGGAAAAGCGGGCTGGTGATGGTTGACATGGAAACTGACCATAACAATAGGGGGCTGGTGATGGTTGCCATGGAAACAGTCCGTAGCAACAGCAGGCTTGTGATGGTTGCCATGGAAACTGACCATAGGAATAACGGGCTGGTGATGGTTTCCATGGAAACTGACCATAGCCACAGCGGCTTGTGATGGTTAACATGGAATTTGATGGTAGAAACGGTAGCTGGTTTTTGTTGCCATGGAAAATGACTACAGCACTGGGGGGGGGCTGGTGATGGTTGTCATGGAAATTGACCATAGGAACCTGTGCTGGTTGTGGTTGCCATGGAAACTGACCATAGCAAAAGGGGGCTGGTGATGGTTGCCATGGAAACAGTCCGTAGCAACAGCAGGCTTGTGATGCTTGCCATGGAAACTGACCATAGGAATAACGGGCTGGTGATGGTTTCCATGGAAACTGACCATAGCCACAGCGGCTTGTGATGGTTAACATGGAATTTGATGGTAGAAACGGTAGCTGGTTATTGTTGCCATGGAAAATGACTACAGCAACGGGGGGGGCTGGTGATGGTTGCCATGGAAACAGTCCGTAGCAAGGGGAGCTGGTGATGGTTGACATGGAAACTGACCATTGCAATGGGGGCTGGTGATGGCTGACATGGAAACTGACCATAACAATAGGGGGCTGGTGATTGTTGCCATGGAAACAGTCCGTAGCAACAGCAGGCTTGTGATGGTTGCCATGGAAACTGACCATAGGAATAGCGGGCTGGTGATGGTTGACATGGAAACTGACCATACCAATAGGGGGCTCATGATGGTTGCCATGGAAACTGACCACAGCAACGGCAGCTGATGATGGTTGCCATGGAAACTGACCTTACCAGCAGGCTGCAAATGGTTGCCATGGAAATTGAACATAGGAATAACGGGCTGGTGATGGTTTCCATGGAAACTGACCATAGCCACAGCGGCTTGTGATGGTTAACATGGAATTTGATGGTAGAAACGTTAGCTGGTTATTGTTGCCATGGAAAATGACTACAGCAACGGGGCGGGCTGGTGATGGTTGCCATGGAAACAGTCCATACCAAGGGGAGCTGATGATGGTTGCCATGGAAACTGACCTTACCAGCAGGCTGCAAATGGTTGCCATGGAAATTGAACATAGGAATAACGGGCTGGTGATGGTTTCCATGGAAACTGACCATAGCCACAGCGGCTTGTGATGGTTAACATGGACTTTGATGGTAGAAACGTTAGCTGGTTATTGTTGCCATGGAAAATGACTACAGCAACGGGGCGGGCTGGTGATGGTTGCCATGGAAACAGTCCATACCAAGGGGAGCTGGTGATGGTTGTCATGGAAATTGACCATAGGAACCTGTGCTGGTTGTGGTTGCCATGGAAACTGACCATAGCCACAGGGGCAGGTGACGGTTTCCATGGAAACTGACCATTGCAACGGTAGCTGGTGATTGTTGCCATGGAAACTGACCATGGCAACAGGGGGCTGGTGGTGGTTGCCATGGAAACTGACCGTAGGAACAGCAGGCTCGTGATGGTTGCCATGGAAACTAACCGTAGCAATAGAGGGCTGGTGGTGGTTGACATGGAAACTGGCCATAGCAACGGGGGCTGGTCATGGTTGTCATGGAAACTGACCGTAGCAATAGCAGGTTGGTGATGGTTGCCATGGAAATTGACCATAGGAACAGGAGCTGGTTGTGGTTGCCATGGAAACAGTCCGTAGCAAGGGGAGCTGGTGATGGTTTCCATGGAAACTTACCGTTGTAACGGGAGATGGTGATGGTTGCCATGGAAACGGACCGTAGCTGCAGCAGGCTGGTAATGGTTGCCATGAAAATTGAACATAGGAATAACGGGCTGGTGATGGTTGCCATGGAAACTGACCATAGCCACAGGGGGCTGGTGATGGTTACCATGGAAACTGAGCATAACAACAGGGGGCTGGTGATGGTTGGCCTGAAAATTGACCGCAGGAACGGCAGCTGGTGATGGTTGCCATGGAAAATGACCGTAGCTGCAGCAGGCTGGTAATGGTTGCCATGAAAATTGAACATAGGAATAACGGGCTGGTGATGTTTGCCATGGAAACTGACCCTAGCCACAGCGGCTTGTGATGGTTAACATGGAATTTGATGGTAGAAACGGTAGCTGGTTATTGTTGCCATGGAAAATGACTACAGCAACGGGGGGGGCTGGTGATGGTTGCCATGGAAACAGTCCGTAGCAAGGGGAGCTGGTGATGGTTGACATGGAAACTGACCATTGCAATGGGGGCTGGTGATGGTTGCCATGGAAACTGACCATAACAATAGGGGGCTGGTGATGGTTGCCATGGAAACAGTCCGTAGCAACAGCAGGCTTGTGATGGTTTCCATCGAAACTGACCATAGGAATAGCGGGCTGGTGATTGTTGCCTTGGAAACTGACCATAGGAACAGGGGGCTGGTGGTGGTTGCCATGGGAGCTGACCGTAGCAACAGCAGGTTGGTGATGGTTGCCTTGGAAATTGACGATAGGAACAGGAGCTGGTTGTGGTTGCCATGGAAACAGTCCGTAGCAAGGGGAGATGGTGATGGTTTCCATGGAAACTTACCGTTGTAACAGGAGCTGATGATGGTTGCAATGGAAACTGACCATAGGAGCAGGGGCTGGTGATGGTTGCCATGGAAACTGACCGTAGCAACAAGGGGGGGCAGGTGATTGTTGCCATGGAAACTGACCATAGGAAGAGGGGCCGGTGATGGTTGCCATGGAAACTGACCGCAGCAACGGTAGCTGGTGATGGTTGCCATGGAATCTGACCACAGCAACAGGGGGCTGGTGATGGTTGCCATGGAAACAGTCCGTAGCAACAGCAGGCTTGTGATGGTTTCCATGGAAACTGACCATAGGAATAGCGGGTTGGTGATGGCTGCCATGGAAACTGACCATAGCAACATGGGGCTGGTGATGCTTGCCATGGAAACTGATTGTAGGAACAGGGGGGCAGGTGATGGTTGCCATGGAAACTGACCATAGCAATGGGGGCTGGTGATGGTTGCCATGGAAACTGACAGTAGGAATAGCGGGCTGGTGATGGTTGACATGGAAACTGACCATAACAATAGGGGGCTGGTGATGGTTGCCATGGAAACAGTCCGTAGCAACAGCAGGCTTGTGATGGTTGCCATGGAAACTGACCATAGGAATAACGGGCTGGTGATGGTTGCCATGGAAACTGACCATAGCCACAGCGGCTTGTGATGGTTAACATGGAATTTGATGGTAGAAACGGTAGCTGGTTATTGTTGCCATGGAAAATGACTACAGCAACGGGGGGGGGGGGGCTGGTGATGGTTGCCATGGAAACAGTCCGTAGCAAGGGGAGCTGGTGATGGTTGACATGGAAACTGACCATTGCAATGGGGGCTGGTGATGGTTGCCATGGAAACTGACCATAACAATAGGGGGCTGGTGATGGTTGCCATGGAAACAGTCCGTAGCAACAGCAGGCTTGTGATGGTTGCCATGGAAACTGACCATAAGTATAGCGGGCTGGTGATGGTTGCCATGGAAACTGACCATACCAATAGGGGGCTCATGATGGTTGCCATGGATACTGACCACAGCAACGGCAGCTGATGATGGTTGCCATGGAAACTGACCTTACCAGCAGGCTGGTAATGGTTGCCACGGAAATTGACCATAGCCACAGGGGCAGGTGATGGTTTCCATGGAAACTGACCATAGCAACGGTAGTTGGTGATGGTTGCCATGGAAACTGACCATAGCAACAGGGGGCTGGTGGTGGTTGCCATGGAAACTGACCGTAGCAACAGCAGGCTCGTGATGGTTGCCATGGAAACTAACCGTAGCAATAGAGGGCTGGTGGTGGTTGACATGGAAACTGACCATAGCAACGGGGGCTGGTGATGGTTGTCATGGAAACTGACCGTAGCAACAGCAAGTTGGTGATGGTTGCCATGGAAATTGACCATAGGAACAGGAGCTGGTTGTGGTTGCCATGGAAACTGTCCGTAGCAAGGGGAGCTGGTGATGGTTTCCATGGAAACTTACCGTTATAACGGGAGCTGATGATGGTTGCCATGGAAACTGACCTTAGGAACAGGGGCTGGTGATGGTTGCCATGGAAACTGACCGTAGCAACAAGGGGGGGGCAGGTGATTGTTGCCATGGAATCTGACCATAGGAACAGGGGGCCGGTGATGGTTGCCATGGAAACTGACCGCAGCAACGGTAGCTGGTGATGGTTGCCATGGAAACTGACTGTAGGAACAAGGGGGGGCAGGTGATTGTTGCCATGGAATCTGACCATAGCAACAGGGGGCTGGTGATGGTTGGCCTGAAAATTGACCGCAGCAACGGCAGCTGGTGATGGTTGCAATGGAAACTGACCATAACAATAGGGGGCTGGTGATGGTTGTCATGGAAACTGACCATAGCAACAGCAGGTTGGTGATGGTTGCCATGGAAATTGACCATAGGAACAGGAGCTGGTTGTGGTTGCCATGGAAACAGCCCGTAGCAAGGGGAGATGGTGATGGTTTCCATGGAAACCTACCGTTGTAACGGGAGTTGATGATGGTTGCCATGGAAACTGACCGTAGCAACAAGAGGCGGCAGGTGATTGTTGCCATGGAAACTGACCATAGGAACAGGGGCCGGTGATGGTTGCCATGGAAATTGACTGTAGCAACGGTAGCTGGTGATTGTTGCCATGGAAACCGACCGTAGCAACAGCAGGCTCATGATAGTTTCCATGGAAACTAACCATAGCAATAGGGGGCTGGTGATGGCTGCCATGGAAACTGACCATAGCAACATGGGGCTGGTGATGCTTGCCATGGAAACTGACTGTAGGAACAGGGGGGCAGGTGATGGTTGCCATGGAAACTGACCATAGCCACAGCGGCTTGTGATGGTTAACATGGAATTTGATGGTAGAAACGGTAGCTGGTTATTGTTGCCATGGAAAATGACTACAGCAACGGGGGGTGTTGGTGATGGTTGCCATGGAAACAGTCCGTAGCAAGGGGTGCTGGTGATGGTTGACATGGAAACTAACCATTGCAATGGGGCTGGTGATGGTTGCCATGGAAACTGACCATAACAATAGGGGGCTGGTGATGGTTGCCATGGAAACTGACCATACCAATAGGGGGCTCATGATGGTTGCCATGGAAACTGACCACAGCAACGGCAGCTGATGATGGTTGCCATGGAAACTGACCTTACCAACAGGCTGGTAATGGTTGCCATGGAAATTGACCATAGCCACAGGGGCAGGCGATGGTTTCCATGGAAACTGACCGTAGCAACGGTAGCTGGTGATTGTTGCCATGGAAACTGACCATAGCAACAGGGGGCTGGTGGTGGTTGCCATGGAAACTGACCATAGCAACAGCAAGCTCGTGGTGGTTGCCATGGAAACTAACCGTAGCAATAGAGGGCTTGTCGTGGTTGACATGGAAACTGACCATAGCAACGGGGGCTGGCGATGGTTGTCGCGGAAACTGACCGTAGCAACAGCAGGTTGGTGATGGTTGCCATGGAAATTAACCATAGGAACAGGAGCTGGTTGTGGTTGCCATGGAAACAGTCCGTAGCAAGGGGAGCTGGTGATGGTTTCCATGGAAACTTACCGTTGTATCGGGAGGTGATGATGGTTGCAATGGAAACTGACCATAGGAACAGGGGCTGCTGATGGTTGCCATGGAAACTGACCGTAGCAACCAGGGGGGGGCAGGTGATTGTTGCCATGGAAACTGACCATAGGAACAGGGGCCGGTGATGGTTGCCATGGAAACTGACCGCAGCAACGGTAGCTGGTGATGGTTGCCATAGAAACTGACTGTAGGAACAGGAGGCTGGTGATGGTTACCATGGAATCTGACCATAGCAACAGGGGGCTGGTGATGGTTGGCCTGAAAATTGACGGCAGCAACGGCAGCTGGTGATGGTTTCCATGGAAACTGACCATAGCCACAGCGGCTTGTGATGGTTAACATGGAATTTGATGGTAGAAACGGTAGCTGGTTATTGTTGCCATGGAAAATGACTACAGCAACGGGGGGGGTTGGTGATGGTTGCCATGGAAACAGTCCGTAGCAAGGAGAGCCGGTGATGGTTGACATGGAAACTGACCATTGCAATGGGGGCTGGCGATGGTTGCCATGGAAACTGACCATAACAATAGGGGGCTGGTGATGGTTGCCATGGAAACAGTCCGTAGCAACAGCAGGCTTGTGATGGTTGCCATGGAAACTGACCATAGGAATAATGGGCTGGTGATGGTTGCCATGGAAACTGACCATAGCCACAGCGGCTTGTGATGGTTAACATGGATTTTGATGGTAGAAACGGTAGCTGGTTATTGTTGCCATGGAAAATGACTACAGCAACGGGGGGGGGCTGGTGATGGTTGCCATGGAAACAGTCCGTAGCAAGGGGAGCTGGTGATGGTTGACATGGAAACTGACATTACCAATAGGGGGCTCATGATGGTTGCCATGGAAACTGACCACGGCAACGGCAGCTGATGATGGTTGCCATGGAAACTGACCTTACCAGCAGGCTGGTAATGGTTGCCATGGAAATTGAACATAAGAACGGGAGCTGGTTGTGGTTGCCATGGAAGCAGCCCGTAGCAAGGGGAGCTGGTGATGGTTTCCATGAAAACTGACCATAGCAACGGGGGCTGGTGATGTTTGTCATGGAAACTGACCATAGCAACAGCAGGTTGGTGATGGTTGCCATGGAAATTGACCATAGGAACAGGAGCTGGTTGTGGTTGCCATGGAAACAGCCCATAGCAAGGGGAGATGGTGATGGTTTCCATGGAAACTTACCGTTGTAACGGGAGTTGATGATGGTTGCCATCGAAACTGACCGTAGCAACAAGGGGGGGCAGGTGATTGTTGCCATGGAAACTGACCATAGGAACAGGGGCCGGTGATGGTTGCCATTGAAATTGATTGTAGCAACGGTAGCTGGTGATTGTTGCCATGGAAACTGACCGTAGCAACAGCAGGCTCATGATGGTTTCCATGGAAACTAACCATAGCAATAGGGGGCTGGTGATGGCTGCCATGGAAACTGACCATAGCAACATGGGGCTGGTGATGCTTGCCATGGAAACTGATTGTAGGAAAAGGGGGGCAGGTGATGGTTGCCATGGAAACTGACCATAGCAATGGGGGCTGGTGATGGTTGCCATGGAAACTGACAGTAGGAATAGCGGGCTGGTGATGGTTGACATGGAAACTGACCATAACAATAGGGGGCTGGTGATGGTTGCCATGGAAACAGTCCGTAGCAACAGCAGGCTTGTGATGGTTGCCATGGAAACTGACCATAGGAATAACGGGCTGGTGATGGTTTCCATGGAAACTGACCATAGCCACAGCGGCTTGTGATGGTTAACATGGAATTTGATGGTAGAAACGGTAGCTGGTTTTTGTTGCCATGGAAAATGACTACAGCACTGGGGGGGGGCTGGTGATGGTTGTCATGGAAATTGACCATAGGAACCTGTGCTGGTTGTGGTTGCCATGGAAACTGACCATAGCAAAAGGGGGCTGGTGATGGTTGCCATGGAAACAGTCCGTAGCAACAACAGGCTTGTGATGCTTGCCATGGAAACTGACCATAGGAATAACGGGCTGGTGATGGTTGCCATGGAAACTGACAGTAGGAATAGCGGGCTGGTTCTGGTTGCCATGGAAACTGACCATACCAATAGGGGGCTCATGATGGTTGCCATGGAAACTGACCACGGCAACGGCAGCTGATGATGGTTGCCATGGAAACTGACCTTACCAGCAGGCTGGTAATGGTTGCCATGGAAATTGACTATAGGAACAGGAGCTGGTTGTGGTTGCCATGGAAACTGACCATAGCAATAGGGGGCTGGTGACGGTTGCCATGGAAACTGACTATAGCAACAGTGGGCTGTGATGGTTGCCATGGAAACTGACAGTAGGAAAAGCGGGCTGGTGATGGTTGACATGGAAACTGACCATAACAATAGGGGGCTGGTGATGGTTGCCATGGAAACAGTCCGTAGCAACAGCAGGCTTGTGATGGTTGCCATGGAAACTGACCATAGGAATAACGGGCTGGTGATGGTTTCCATGGAAACTGACCATAGCCACAGCGGCTTGTGATGGTTAACATGGAATTTGATGGTAGAAACGGTAGCTGGTTTTTGTTGCCATGGAAAATGACTACAGCACTGGGGGGGGGCTGGTGATGGTTGTCATGGAAATTGACCATAGGAACCTGTGCTGGTTGTGGTTGCCATGGAAACTGACCATAGCAAAAGGGGGCTGGTGATGGTTGCCATGGAAACAGTCCGTAGCAACAGCAGGCTTGTGATGCTTGCCATGGAAACTGACCATAGGAATAACGGGCTGGTGATGGTTTCCATGGAAACTGACCATAGCCACAGCGGCTTGTGATGGTTAACATGGAATTTGATGGTAGAAACGGTAGCTGGTTATTGTTGCCATGGAAAATGACTACAGCAACGGGGGGGGCTGGTGATGGTTGCCATGGAAACAGTCCGTAGCAAGGGGAGCTGGTGATGGTTGACATGGAAACTGACCATTGCAATGGGGGCTGGTGATGGCTGACATGGAAACTGACCATAACAATAGGGGGCTGGTGATTGTTGCCATGGAAACAGTCCGTAGCAACAGCAGGCTTGTGATGGTTGCCATGGAAACTGACCATAGGAATAGCGGGCTGGTGATGGTTGACATGGAAACTGACCATACCAATAGGGGGCTCATGATGGTTGCCATGGAAACTGACCACAGCAACGGCAGCTGATGATGGTTGCCATGGAAACTGACCTTACCAGCAGGCTGCAAATGGTTGCCATGGAAATTGAACATAGGAATAACGGGCTGGTGATGGTTTCCATGGAAACTGACCATAGCCACAGCGGCTTGTGATGGTTAACATGGAATTTGATGGTAGAAACGTTAGCTGGTTATTGTTGCCATGGAAAATGACTACAGCAACGGGGCGGGCTGGTGATGGTTGCCATGGAAACAGTCCATACCAAGGGGAGCTGATGATGGTTGCCATGGAAACTGACCTTACCAGCAGGCTGCAAATGGTTGCCATGGAAATTGAACATAGGAATAACGGGCTGGTGATGGTTTCCATGGAAACTGACCATAGCCACAGCGGCTTGTGATGGTTAACATGGACTTTGATGGTAGAAACGTTAGCTGGTTATTGTTGCCATGGAAAATGACTACAGCAACGGGGCGGGCTGGTGATGGTTGCCATGGAAACAGTCCATACCAAGGGGAGCTGGTGATGGTTGTCATGGAAATTGACCATAGGAACCTGTGCTGGTTGTGGTTGCCATGGAAACTGACCATAGCCACAGGGGCAGGTGACGGTTTCCATGGAAACTGACCATTGCAACGGTAGCTGGTGATTGTTGCCATGGAAACTGACCATGGCAACAGGGGGCTGGTGGTGGTTGCCATGGAAACTGACCGTAGGAACAGCAGGCTCGTGATGGTTGCCATGGAAACTAACCGTAGCAATAGAGGGCTGGTGGTGGTTGACATGGAAACTGGCCATAGCAACGGGGGCTGGTCATGGTTGTCATGGAAACTGACCGTAGCAATAGCAGGTTGGTGATGGTTGCCATGGAAATTGACCATAGGAACAGGAGCTGGTTGTGGTTGCCATGGAAACAGTCCGTAGCAAGGGGAGCTGGTGATGGTTTCCATGGAAACTTACCGTTGTAACGGGAGATGGTGATGGTTGCCATGGAAACGGACCGTAGCTGCAGCAGGCTGGTAATGGTTGCCATGAAAATTGAACATAGGAATAACGGGCTGGTGATGGTTGCCATGGAAACTGACCATAGCCACAGGGGGCTGGTGATGGTTACCATGGAAACTGAGCATAACAACAGGGGGCTGGTGATGGTTGGCCTGAAAATTGACCGCAGGAACGGCAGCTGGTGATGGTTGCCATGGAAAATGACCGTAGCTGCAGCAGGCTGGTAATGGTTGCCATGAAAATTGAACATAGGAATAACGGGCTGGTGATGTTTGCCATGGAAACTGACCCTAGCCACAGCGGCTTGTGATGGTTAACATGGAATTTGATGGTAGAAACGGTAGCTGGTTATTGTTGCCATGGAAAATGACTACAGCAACGGGGGGGGCTGGTGATGGTTGCCATGGAAACAGTCCGTAGCAAGGGGAGCTGGTGATGGTTGACATGGAAACTGACCATTGCAATGGGGGCTGGTGATGGTTGCCATGGAAACTGACCATAACAATAGGGGGCTGGTGATGGTTGCCATGGAAACAGTCCGTAGCAACAGCAGGCTTGTGATGGTTTCCATCGAAACTGACCATAGGAATAGCGGGCTGGTGATTGTTGCCTTGGAAACTGACCATAGGAACAGGGGGCTGGTGGTGGTTGCCATGGGAGCTGACCGTAGCAACAGCAGGTTGGTGATGGTTGCCTTGGAAATTGACGATAGGAACAGGAGCTGGTTGTGGTTGCCATGGAAACAGTCCGTAGCAAGGGGAGATGGTGATGGTTTCCATGGAAACTTACCGTTGTAACAGGAGCTGATGATGGTTGCAATGGAAACTGACCATAGGAGCAGGGGCTGGTGATGGTTGCCATGGAAACTGACCGTAGCAACAAGGGGGGGCAGGTGATTGTTGCCATGGAAACTGACCATAGGAAGAGGGGCCGGTGATGGTTGCCATGGAAACTGACCGCAGCAACGGTAGCTGGTGATGGTTGCCATGGAATCTGACCACAGCAACAGGGGGCTGGTGATGGTTGCCATGGAAACAGTCCGTAGCAACAGCAGGCTTGTGATGGTTTCCATGGAAACTGACCATAGGAATAGCGGGTTGGTGATGGCTGCCATGGAAACTGACCATAGCAACATGGGGCTGGTGATGCTTGCCATGGAAACTGATTGTAGGAACAGGGGGGCAGGTGATGGTTGCCATGGAAACTGACCATAGCAATGGGGGCTGGTGATGGTTGCCATGGAAACTGACAGTAGGAATAGCGGGCTGGTGATGGTTGACATGGAAACTGACCATAACAATAGGGGGCTGGTGATGGTTGCCATGGAAACAGTCCGTAGCAACAGCAGGCTTGTGATGGTTGCCATGGAAACTGACCATAGGAATAACGGGCTGGTGATGGTTGCCATGGAAACTGACCATAGCCACAGCGGCTTGTGATGGTTAACATGGAATTTGATGGTAGAAACGGTAGCTGGTTATTGTTGCCATGGAAAATGACTACAGCAACGGGGGGGGGGGGGCTGGTGATGGTTGCCATGGAAACAGTCCGTAGCAAGGGGAGCTGGTGATGGTTGACATGGAAACTGACCATTGCAATGGGGGCTGGTGATGGTTGCCATGGAAACTGACCATAACAATAGGGGGCTGGTGATGGTTGCCATGGAAACAGTCCGTAGCAACAGCAGGCTTGTGATGGTTGCCATGGAAACTGACCATAAGTATAGCGGGCTGGTGATGGTTGCCATGGAAACTGACCATACCAATAGGGGGCTCATGATGGTTGCCATGGATACTGACCACAGCAACGGCAGCTGATGATGGTTGCCATGGAAACTGACCTTACCAGCAGGCTGGTAATGGTTGCCACGGAAATTGACCATAGCCACAGGGGCAGGTGATGGTTTCCATGGAAACTGACCATAGCAACGGTAGTTGGTGATGGTTGCCATGGAAACTGACCATAGCAACAGGGGGCTGGTGGTGGTTGCCATGGAAACTGACCGTAGCAACAGCAGGCTCGTGATGGTTGCCATGGAAACTAACCGTAGCAATAGAGGGCTGGTGGTGGTTGACATGGAAACTGACCATAGCAACGGGGGCTGGTGATGGTTGTCATGGAAACTGACCGTAGCAACAGCAAGTTGGTGATGGTTGCCATGGAAATTGACCATAGGAACAGGAGCTGGTTGTGGTTGCCATGGAAACTGTCCGTAGCAAGGGGAGCTGGTGATGGTTTCCATGGAAACTTACCGTTATAACGGGAGCTGATGATGGTTGCCATGGAAACTGACCTTAGGAACAGGGGCTGGTGATGGTTGCCATGGAAACTGACCGTAGCAACAAGGGGGGGGCAGGTGATTGTTGCCATGGAATCTGACCATAGGAACAGGGGGCCGGTGATGGTTGCCATGGAAACTGACCGCAGCAACGGTAGCTGGTGATGGTTGCCATGGAAACTGACTGTAGGAACAAGGGGGGGCAGGTGATTGTTGCCATGGAATCTGACCATAGCAACAGGGGGCTGGTGATGGTTGGCCTGAAAATTGACCGCAGCAACGGCAGCTGGTGATGGTTGCAATGGAAACTGACCATAACAATAGGGGGCTGGTGATGGTTGTCATGGAAACTGACCATAGCAACAGCAGGTTGGTGATGGTTGCCATGGAAATTGACCATAGGAACAGGAGCTGGTTGTGGTTGCCATGGAAACAGCCCGTAGCAAGGGGAGATGGTGATGGTTTCCATGGAAACCTACCGTTGTAACGGGAGTTGATGATGGTTGCCATGGAAACTGACCGTAGCAACAAGAGGCGGCAGGTGATTGTTGCCATGGAAACTGACCATAGGAACAGGGGCCGGTGATGGTTGCCATGGAAATTGACTGTAGCAACGGTAGCTGGTGATTGTTGCCATGGAAACCGACCGTAGCAACAGCAGGCTCATGATAGTTTCCATGGAAACTAACCATAGCAATAGGGGGCTGGTGATGGCTGCCATGGAAACTGACCATAGCAACATGGGGCTGGTGATGCTTGCCATGGAAACTGACTGTAGGAACAGGGGGGCAGGTGATGGTTGCCATGGAAACTGACCATAGCCACAGCGGCTTGTGATGGTTAACATGGAATTTGATGGTAGAAACGGTAGCTGGTTATTGTTGCCATGGAAAATGACTACAGCAACGGGGGGTGTTGGTGATGGTTGCCATGGAAACAGTCCGTAGCAAGGGGTGCTGGTGATGGTTGACATGGAAACTAACCATTGCAATGGGGCTGGTGATGGTTGCCATGGAAACTGACCATAACAATAGGGGGCTGGTGATGGTTGCCATGGAAACTGACCATACCAATAGGGGGCTCATGATGGTTGCCATGGAAACTGACCACAGCAACGGCAGCTGATGATGGTTGCCATGGAAACTGACCTTACCAACAGGCTGGTAATGGTTGCCATGGAAATTGACCATAGCCACAGGGGCAGGCGATGGTTTCCATGGAAACTGACCGTAGCAACGGTAGCTGGTGATTGTTGCCATGGAAACTGACCATAGCAACAGGGGGCTGGTGGTGGTTGCCATGGAAACTGACCATAGCAACAGCAAGCTCGTGGTGGTTGCCATGGAAACTAACCGTAGCAATAGAGGGCTTGTCGTGGTTGACATGGAAACTGACCATAGCAACGGGGGCTGGCGATGGTTGTCGCGGAAACTGACCGTAGCAACAGCAGGTTGGTGATGGTTGCCATGGAAATTAACCATAGGAACAGGAGCTGGTTGTGGTTGCCATGGAAACAGTCCGTAGCAAGGGGAGCTGGTGATGGTTTCCATGGAAACTTACCGTTGTATCGGGAGGTGATGATGGTTGCAATGGAAACTGACCATAGGAACAGGGGCTGCTGATGGTTGCCATGGAAACTGACCGTAGCAACCAGGGGGGGGCAGGTGATTGTTGCCATGGAAACTGACCATAGGAACAGGGGCCGGTGATGGTTGCCATGGAAACTGACCGCAGCAACGGTAGCTGGTGATGGTTGCCATAGAAACTGACTGTAGGAACAGGAGGCTGGTGATGGTTACCATGGAATCTGACCATAGCAACAGGGGGCTGGTGATGGTTGGCCTGAAAATTGACGGCAGCAACGGCAGCTGGTGATGGTTTCCATGGAAACTGACCATAGCCACAGCGGCTTGTGATGGTTAACATGGAATTTGATGGTAGAAACGGTAGCTGGTTATTGTTGCCATGGAAAATGACTACAGCAACGGGGGGGGTTGGTGATGGTTGCCATGGAAACAGTCCGTAGCAAGGAGAGCCGGTGATGGTTGACATGGAAACTGACCATTGCAATGGGGGCTGGCGATGGTTGCCATGGAAACTGACCATAACAATAGGGGGCTGGTGATGGTTGCCATGGAAACAGTCCGTAGCAACAGCAGGCTTGTGATGGTTGCCATGGAAACTGACCATAGGAATAATGGGCTGGTGATGGTTGCCATGGAAACTGACCATAGCCACAGCGGCTTGTGATGGTTAACATGGATTTTGATGGTAGAAACGGTAGCTGGTTATTGTTGCCATGGAAAATGACTACAGCAACGGGGGGGGGGCTGGTGATGGTTGCCATGGAAACAGTCCGTAGCAAGGGGAGCTGGTGATGGTTGACATGGAAACTGACATTACCAATAGGGGGCTCATGATGGTTGCCATGGAAACTGACCACGGCAACGGCAGCTGATGATGGTTGCCATGGAAACTGACCTTACCAGCAGGCTGGTAATGGTTGCCATGGAAATTGAACATAAGAACGGGAGCTGGTTGTGGTTGCCATGGAAGCAGCCCGTAGCAAGGGGAGCTGGTGATGGTTTCCATGAAAACTGACCATAGCAACGGGGGCTGGTGATGTTTGTCATGGAAACTGACCATAGCAACAGCGGGTTGGTGATGGTTGCCATGGAAATTGACCATAGGAACAGGAGCTGGTTGTGGTTGCCATGGAAACAGCCCATAGCAAGGGGAGATGGTGATGGTTTCCATGGAAACTTACCGTTGTAACGGGAGTTGATGATGGTTGCCATCGAAACTGACCGTAGCAACAAGGGGGGGCAGGTGATTGTTGCCATGGAAACTGACCATAGGAACAGGGGCCGGTGATGGTTGCCATTGAAATTGATTGTAGCAACGGTAGCTGGTGATTGTTGCCATGGAAACTGACCGTAGCAACAGCAGGCTCATGATGGTTTCCATGGAAACTAACCATAGCAATAGGGGGCTGGTGATGGCTGCCATGGAAACTGACCATAGCAACATGGGGCTGGTGATGCTTGCCATGGAAACTGATTGTAGGAAAAGGGGGGCAGGTGATGGTTGCCATGGAAACTGACCATAGCAATGGGGGCTGGTGATGGTTGCCATGGAAACTGACAGTAGGAATAGCGGGCTGGTGATGGTTGACATGGAAACTGACCATAACAATAGGGGGCTGGTGATGGTTGCCATGGAAACAGTCCGTAGCAACAGCAGGCTTGTGATGGTTGCCATGGAAACTGACCATAGGAATAACGGGCTGGTGATGGTTTCCATGGAAACTGACCATAGCCACAGCGGCTTGTGATGGTTAACATGGAATTTGATGGTAGAAACGGTAGCTGGTTTTTGTTGCCATGGAAAATGACTACAGCACTGGGGGGGGGCTGGTGATGGTTGTCATGGAAATTGACCATAGGAACCTGTGCTGGTTGTGGTTGCCATGGAAACTGACCATAGCAAAAGGGGGCTGGTGATGGTTGCCATGGAAACAGTCCGTAGCAACAACAGGCTTGTGATGCTTGCCATGGAAACTGACCATAGGAATAACGGGCTAGTGATGGTTGCCATGGAAACTGACAGTAGGAATAGCGGGCTGGTTCTGGTTGCCATGGAAACTGACCATACCAATAGGGGGCTCATGATGGTTGCCATGGAAACTGACCACGGCAACGGCAGCTGATGATGGTTGCCATGGAAACTGACCTTACCAGCAGGCTGGTAATGGTTGCCATGGAAATTGACTATAGGAACAGGAGCTGGTTGTGGTTGCCATGGAAACTGACCATAGCAATAGGGGGCTGGTGACGGTTGCCATGGAAACTGACTATAGCAACAGTGGGCTGTGATGGTTGCCATGGAAACTGACAGTAGGAAAAGCGGGCTGGTGATGGTTGACATGGAAACTGACCATAACAATAGGGGGCTGGTGATGGTTGCCATGGAAACAGTCCGTAGCAACAGCAGGCTTGTGATGGTTGCCATGGAAACTGACCATAGGAATAACGGGCTGGTGATGGTTTCCATGGAAACTGACCATAGCCACAGCGGCTTGTGATGGTTAACATGGAATTTGATGGTAGAAACGGTAGCTGGTTTTTGTTGCCATGGAAAATGACTACAGCACTGGGGGGGGGCTGGTGATGGTTGTCATGGAAATTGACCATAGGAACCTGTGCTGGTTGTGGTTGCCATGGAAACTGACCATAGCAAAAGGGGGCTGGTGATGGTTGCCATGGAAACAGTCCGTAGCAACAGCAGGCTTGTGATGCTTGCCATGGAAACTGACCATAGGAATAACGGGCTGGTGATGGTTTCCATGGAAACTGACCATAGCCACAGCGGCTTGTGATGGTTAACATGGAATTTGATGGTAGAAACGGTAGCTGGTTATTGTTGCCATGGAAAATGACTACAGCAACGGGGGGGGCTGGTGATGGTTGCCATGGAAACAGTCCGTAGCAAGGGGAGCTGGTGATGGTTGACATGGAAACTGACCATTGCAATGGGGGCTGGTGATGGCTGACATGGAAACTGACCATAACAATAGGGGGCTGGTGATTGTTGCCATGGAAACAGTCCGTAGCAACAGCAGGCTTGTGATGGTTGCCATGGAAACTGACCATAGGAATAGCGGGCTGGTGATGGTTGACATGGAAACTGACCATACCAATAGGGGGCTCATGATGGTTGCCATGGAAACTGACCACAGCAACGGCAGCTGATGATGGTTGCCATGGAAACTGACCTTACCAGCAGGCTGCAAATGGTTGCCATGGAAATTGAACATAGGAATAACGGGCTGGTGATGGTTTCCATGGAAACTGACCATAGCCACAGCGGCTTGTGATGGTTAACATGGAATTTGATGGTAGAAACGTTAGCTGGTTATTGTTGCCATGGAAAATGACTACAGCAACGGGGCGGGCTGGTGATGGTTGCCATGGAAACAGTCCATACCAAGGGGAGCTGATGATGGTTGCCATGGAAACTGACCTTACCAGCAGGCTGCAAATGGTTGCCATGGAAATTGAACATAGGAATAACGGGCTGGTGATGGTTTCCATGGAAACTGACCATAGCCACAGCGGCTTGTGATGGTTAACATGGAATTTGATGGTAGAAACGTTACCTGGTTATTGTTGCCATGGAAAATGACTACAGCAACGGGGCGGGCTGGTGATGGTTGCCATGGAAACAGTCCATACCAAGGGGAGCTGGTGATGGTTGTCATGGAAATTGACCATAGGAACCTGTGCTGGTTGTGGTTGCCATGGAAACTGACCATAGCCACAGGGGCAGGTGACGGTTTCCATGGAAACTGACCATTGCAACGGTAGCTGGTGATTGTTGCCATGGAAACTGACCATGGCAACAGGGGGCTGGTGGTGGTTGCCATGGAAACTGACCGTAGGAACAGCAGGCTCGTGATGGTTGCCATGGAAACTAACCGTAGCAATAGAGGGCTGGTGGTGGTTGACATGGAAACTGGCCATAGCAACGGGGGCTGGTCATGGTTGTCATGGAAACTGACCGTAGCAATAGCAGGTTGGTGATGGTTGCCATGGAAATTGACCATAGGAACAGGAGCTGGTTGTGGTTGCCATGGAAACAGTCCGTAGCAAGGGGAGCTGGTGATGGTTTCCATGGAAACTTACCGTTGTAACGGGAGATGGTGATGGTTGCCATGGAAACGGACCGTAGCTGCAGCAGGCTGGTAATGGTTGCCATGAAAATTGAACATAGGAATAACGGGCTGGTGATGGTTGCCATGGAAACTGACCATAGCCACAGGGGGCTGGTGATGGTTACCATGGAAACTGAGCATAACAACAGGGGGCTGGTGATGGTTGGCCTGAAAATTGACTGCAGGAACGGCAGCTGGTGATGGTTGCCATGGAAAATGACCGTAGCTGCAGCAGGCTGGTAATGGTTGCCATGAAAATTGAACATAGGAATAACGGGCTGGTGATGTTTGCCATGGAAACTGACCCTAGCCACAGCGGCTTGTGATGGTTAACATGGAATTTGATGGTAGAAACGGTAGCTGGTTATTGTTGCCATGGAAAATGACTACAGCAACGGGGGGGGCTGGTGATGGTTGCCATGGAAACAGTCCGTAGCAAGGGGAGCTGGTGATGGTTGACATGGAAACTGACCATTGCAATGGGGGCTGGTGATGGTTGCCATGGAAACTGACCATAACAATAGGGGGCTGGTGATGGTTGCCATGGAAACAGTCCGTAGCAACAGCAGGCTTGTGATGGTTTCCATGGAAACTGACCATAGGAATAGCGGGCTGGTGATTGTTGCCTTGGAAACTGACCATAGGAACAGGGGGCTGGTGGTGGTTGCCATGGGAGCTGACCGTAGCAACAGCAGGTTGGTGATGGTTGCCTTGGAAATTGACGATAGCAACAGGAGCTGGTTGTGGTTGCCATGGAAACAGTCCGTAGCAAGGGGAGATGGTGATGGTTTCCATGGAAACTTACCGTTGTAACAGGAGCTGATGATGGTTGCAATGGAAACTGACCATAGGAGCAGGGGCTGGTGATGGTTGCCATGGAAACTGACCGTAGCAACAAGGGGGGGCAGGTGATTGTTGCCATGGAAACTGACCATAGGAACAGGGGCCGGTGATGGTTGCCATGGAAACTGACCGCAGCAACGGTAGCTGGTGATGGTTGCCATGGAATCTGACCACAGCAACAGGGGGCTGGTGATGGTTGCCATGGAAACAGTCCGTAGCAACAGTAGGCTTGTGATGGTTTCCATGGAAACTGACCATAGGAATAGCGGGCTGGTGATGGTTGCCATGGAAACAGTCCGTAGCAACAGCAGGCTTGTGATGGTTGCCATGGAAACTGACCATAGGAATAGCGGGCTGGTGATGGTTGACATGGAAACTGACCATACCAATAGGGGGCTCATGATGGTTGCCATGGAAACTGACCACAGCAACGGCAGCTGATGATGGTTGCCATGGAAACTGACCTTACCAGCAGGCTGGTAATGGTTGCCATGGAAATTGACCATAGCCACAGGGGCAGGTGATGGTTTCCATGGAAACTGACCATAGCAATAGGTAGCTGGTGATTGTTGCCTTGGAAACTGACCATAGGAACAGGGGGCTGGTGGTGGTTGCCATGGGAGCTGACCGTAGCAACAGCAGGCTCGTGATGGTTGCCATGGAAACTAACCGTAGCAATAGAGGGCTGGTGGTGGTTGCCATGGAAACTGACCATAGCAACGGGGGCTGGTGATGGTTGTCATGGAAACTGACCGTAGCAACAGCAGGTTGGTGATGGTTGCCATGGAAATTGACGATAGGAACAGGAGCTGTTTGTGGTTGCCATGGAAACAGTCCGTAGCAAGGGGAGATGGTGATGGTTTCCATGGAAATTTACCGTTGTAACGGGAGCTGATGATGGTTGCAATGCAAACTGACCATAAGAGCAGGGGCTGGTGATGGTTGCCATGGAAACTGACCGTAGCAACAAGGGGGGGCAGGTGATTGTTGCCATGGAAACAGTCCGTAGCAACAGCAGGCTTGTGATGGTTGCCATGGAAACTGACCATAGCAATAACGGGCTGGTGATGGTTGCCATGGAAACTGACCATAGGAATAGCGGGCTGGTGATGGTTGACATGGAAACTGACCATACCAATAGGGGTCTCATGATGGTTGCCATGGAAACTTACCACAGCAACGGCAGCTGATGATGGTTGCCATGGAAACTGACCTTACCAGCAGGCTGGTAATGGTTGCCATGGAAATTGACCATAGCCACAGGGTCAGGTGATGGTTTCCATGGAAACTGACCATAGCAACGGTAGCTGGTGATTGTTGCCATGGAAACTGACCGTAGCAACAGCAGGCTCATGATGGTTTCCATGGAAACTAACCATAGCAATAGGGGGCCGGTGATGGCTGCCATGGAAACTGACCATAGCAACATGGGGCTGGTGATGCTTGCCATGGAAACTGATTGTAGGAACAGGGGGGCAGGTGGTGGTTGCCATGGAAACTGACCATAGCAATGGGGGCTGGTGATGGTTGCCATGGAAACTAACAGTAGGAATAGGAGGCTGGTGATGGTTGACATGGAAACTGACCATAACAATAGGGGGCTGGTGATGGTTGCCATGGAAACAGTCCGTAGCAAGGGGAGCTGGTCATGGTTGACATGGAAACTGACCATAGCAACGGGGACTGGTGATGGTTGCCATGGAAACTGACCATAACAATAGGGGGCTGGTGATGGTTGCCATGGAAACAGTCTGTAGCAACAGCAGGCTTGTGATGGCTGCCATGGAAACTGACCATAGGAATAGCGGGCTGGTGATGGTTGACATGGAAACTGACCACAGCAACGGCAGCTGATGATGGTTGCCATGGAAACTGACCTTACCAGCAGGCTGGTAATGGTTGCCATGGGAATTGACCATAGCCACAGGGGCAGGTGATGGTTTCCATGGAAACTGACCATAGCAATAGGTAGCTGGTGATTGTTGCCTTGGAAACTGACCATAGGAACAGGGGGCTGGTGGTGGTTGCCATGGGAGCTGACCGTAGCAACAGCAGGCTCGTGATGGTTGCCATGGAAACTAACCGTAGCAACAGCAGGTTGGTGATGGTTGCCATGGAAATTGACGATAGGAACAGGAGCTGGTTGTGGTTGCCATGGAAACAGTCCGTAGGAAGGGGAGATGGTGATGGTTTCCATGGAAACTTACCGTTGTAACAGGAGCTGATGATGGTTGCAATGGAAACTGACCAGAGGAGCAGGGGCTGGTGATGGTTGCCATGGAAACTGACCGTAGCAACAAGGGGGGGCAGGTGATTGTTGCCATGGAAACTGACCATAGGAACAGGGGCCGGTGATGGTTGCCATGGAAACTGACCGCAGCAACGGTAGCTGGTGATGGTTGCCATGGAATCTGACCACAGCAACAGGGGGCTGGTGATGGTTACCATGGAAACTGAGCATAACAACAGGGGGCTGGTGATGGTTGGCCTGAAAATTGACCGCAGGAACGGCAGCTGGTGATGGTTGCCATGGAAAATGACCGTAGCTGCAGCAGGCTGGTAATGGTTGCCATGAAAATTGAACATAGGAATAACGGGCTGGTGATGGTTGCCATGGAAACTGACCATAGCCACAGCGGCTTGTGATGGTTAACATGGAATTTGATGGTAGAAACGGTAGCTGGTTATTGTTGCCATGGAAAATGACTACAGCAACGGGGGGGGCTGGTGATGGTTGCCATGGAAACAGTCCGTAGCAAGGGGAGCCGGTGATGGTTGACATGGAAACTGACCATTGCAATGGGGGCTGGTGATGGTTGCCATGGAAACTGACCATAACAATAGGGGGTTGGTGATGGTTGCCGTGGAAACAGTCCGTAGCAACAGCAGGCTTGTGATGGTTTCCATAGAAACTAACCATAGCAATAGGGGGCCGGTGATGGCTGCCATGGAAACTGACCATAGCAACATGGGGCTGGTGATGCTTGCCATGGAAACTGATTGTAGGAACAGGGGGGCAGGTGGTGGTTGCCATGGAAACTGACCATTGCAATGGGGGCTGGTGATGGTTGCCATGGAAACTGACAGTAGGAATAGCGGGCTGGTTCTGGTTGCCATGGAAACTGACCATACCAATAGGGGGCTCATGATGGTTGCCATGGAAACTGACCACGGCAACGGCAGCTGATGATGGTTGCCATGGAAACTGACCTTACCAGCAGGCTGGTAATGGTTGCCATGGAAATTGACTATAGGAACAGGAGCTGGTTGTGGTTGCCATGGAAACTGACCATAGCAATAGGGGGCTGGTGACGGTTGCCATGGAAACTGACTATAGCAACAGTGGGCTGTGATGGTTGCCATGGAAACTGACAGTAGGAAAAGCGGGCTGGTGATGGTTGACATGGAAACTGACCATAACAATAGGGGGCTGGTGATGGTTGCCATGGAAACAGTCCGTAGCAACAGCAGGCTTGTGATGGTTGCCATGGAAACTGACCATAGGAATAACGGGCTGGTGATGGTTTCCATGGAAACTGACCATAGCCACAGCGGCTTGTGATGGTTAACATGGAATTTGATGGTAGAAACGGTAGCTGGTTTTTGTTGCCATGGAAAATGACTACAGCACTGGGGGGGGGCTGGTGATGGTTGTCATGGAAATTGACCATAGGAACCTGTGCTGGTTGTGGTTGCCATGGAAACTGACCATAGCAAAAGGGGGCTGGTGATGGTTGCCATGGAAACAGTCCGTAGCAACAGCAGGCTTGTGATGCTTGCCATGGAAACTGACCATAGGAATAACGGGCTGGTGATGGTTTCCATGGAAACTGACCATAGCCACAGCGGCTTGTGATGGTTAACATGGAATTTGATGGTAGAAACGGTAGCTGGTTATTGTTGCCATGGAAAATGACTACAGCAACGGGGGGGGCTGGTGATGGTTGCCATGGAAACAGTCCGTAGCAAGGGGAGCTGGTGATGGTTGACATGGAAACTGACCTTACCAGCAGGCTGGTAATGGTTGCCATGGAAATTGACCATAGCCACAGGGGGCTGGTGATGGTTGCCATCGAAACTGACCGTAGCAAGAGGGGGCTGGTGATGGTTGCCATAGAAAATTACCAATAGCAACGGGGCTGGTGATGGTTGCAATGGAAACTGACCATAGAAGCAGCGGGCTGGTGATGGTTGCCATGAAAACTGACCATAGCAACAGGGGCTGGTGATGGTTGCCATGGAAACTGACCGCAGCAACGGTAGCTGGTGATTGTTAACATGGAAAGTGACTGTAGGAACAGGGGGCTGGTGATGGTTACCATGGAATCTGACCATAGCAACAGTGGGCTGGTGATGGTTGTCATGGAAATTGACCATAGGAACCTGTGCTGGTTGTGGTTGCCATGGAAACTGACCATAGCAAAAGGGGGTGGGTGACGGTTGCCATGGAAACGACCATAGCTACAGTAGGCTCGTGATGGTCGCCATGGAAACTGACTATAGCAACGGGGGCTGGTGATGGTTGCCATGGAAACTGACCATAGCCACAGGGGCAGGTGACGGTTTCCATGGAAACTGACCATTGCAATGGGGGCTGGTGATGGTTTCCATGGAAACTGACCATTGCAATGGGGCCTGGTGATGGTTTCCATGGAAACTGACCATAGCAATAGGTAGCTGGTGATTGTTGCCTTGGAAACTGACCATAGGAACAGGGGGCTGGTGGTGGTTGCCATGGGAGCTGACCGTAGCAACAGCAGGCTCGTGATGGTTGCCATGGAAACTAACCGTAGCAATAGAGGGCTGGTGGTGGTTGCCATGGAAACTGACCATAGCAACGGGGGCTGGTCATGGTTGTCATGGAAACTGACCGTAGCAACAGCAGGTTGGTGATGGTTGCCATGGAAATTGACCATAGGAACAGGAGCTGTTTGTGGTTGCCATGGAAACAGTCCGTAGCAAGGGGAGCTGGTGATGGTTTCCATGGAAACTTACCGTTGTAACGGGAGCTGATGATGGTTGCAATGCAAACTGACCATAGGAGCAGGGGCTGGTGATGGTTGCCATGGAAACTGACCGTAGCAACAAGGGGGGGCAGGTGATTGTTGCCATGGAAACAGTCCGTAGCAACAGCAGGCTTGTGATGGTTGCCATGGAAACTGACCATAGCAATAACGGGCTGGTGATGGTTGCCATGGAAACTGACCATAGGAATAGCGGGCTGGTGATGGTTGCCATGGAAACTGACCATACCAATAGGGGTCTCATGATGGTTGCCATGGAAACTTACCACAGCAACGGCAGCTGATGATGGTTGCCATGGAAACTGACCTTACCAGCAGGCTGGTAATGGTTGCCATGGAAATTGACCATAGCCACAGGGGCAGGTGATGGTTTCCATGGAAACTGACCATAGCAACGGTAGCTGGTGATTGTTGCCATGGAAACTGACCGTAGCAACAGCAGGCTCATGATGGTTTCCATGGAAACTAACCATAGCAATAGGGGGCCGGTGATGGCTGCCATGGAAACTGACCATAGCAACATGGGGCTGGTGATGCTTTCCATGGAAACTGATTGTAGGAACAGGGGGGCAGGTGGTGGTTGCCATGGAAACTGACCATAGCAATGGGGGCTGGTGATGGTTGCCATGGAAACTGACAGTAGGAATAGGAGGCTGGTGATGGTTGACATGGAAACTGACCATAACAATAGGGGGCTGGTGATGGTTGCCATGGAAACAGTCCGTAGCAGGGGGAGCTGGTAATGGTTGACATGGAAACTGACCATAGCAACGGGGACTGGTGATGGTTGCCATGGAAACGGACCATAACAATAGGGGGCTGGTGATGGTTGCCATGGAAACAGTCTGTAGCAACAGCAGGCTTGTGATGGCTGCCATGGAAACTGACCATAGGAATAGCGGGCTGGTGATGGTTGACATGGAAACTGACCATACCAATAGGGGGCTCATGATGGTTGCCATGGAAACTGACCACAGCAACGGCAGCTGATGATGGTTGCCATGGAAACTGACCTTACCAGCAGGCTGGTAATGGTTGCCATGGAAATTGACCATAGCCACAGGGGCAGGTGATGGTTTCCATGGAAACTGACCATAGCAATAGGTAGCTGGTGATTGTTGCCTTGGAAACTGACCATAGGAACAGGGGGCTGGTGGTGGTTGCCATGGGAGCTGACCGTAGCAACAGCAGGCTCGTGATGGTTGCCATGGAAACTAACCGTAGCAACAGCAGGTTGGTGATGGTTGCCATGGAAATTGACGATAGGAACAGGAGCTGGTTGTGGTTGCCATGGAAACAGTCCGTAGCAAGGGGAGATGGTGATGGTTTCCATGGAAACTTACCGTTGTAACAGGAGCTGATGATGGTTGCAATGGAAACTGACCATAGGAGCAGGGGCTGGTGATGGTTGCCATGGAAACTGACCGTAGCAACAAGGGGGGGCAGGTGATTGTTGCCATGGAAACTGACCATAGGAACAGGGGCCGGTGATGGTTGCCATGGAAACTGACCGCAGCAACGGTAGCTGGTGATGGTTGCCATGGAATCTGACCACAGCAACAGGGGGCTGGTGATGGTTACCATGGAAACTGAGCATAACAACAGGGGGCTGGTGATGGTTGGCCTGAAAATTGACCGCAGGAACGGCAGCTGGTGATGGTTGCCATGGAAAATGACCGTAGCTGCAGCAGGCTGGTAATGGTTGCCATGAAAATTGAACATAGGAATAACGGGCTGGTGATGGTTGCCATGGAAACTGACAGTAGGAATAGGAGGCTGGTGATGGTTGACATGGAAACTGACCATAACAATAGGGGGCTGGTGATGGTTGCCATGGAAACAGTCCGTAGCAAGGGGAGCTGGTGATGGTTGACATGGAAACTGACCATAGCAACGGGGACTGGTGATGGTTGCCATGGAAACTGACCATAACAATAGGGGGCTGGTGATGGTTGCCATGGAAACAGTCTGTAGCAACAGCAGGCTTGTGATGGCTGCCATGGAAACTGACCATAGGAATAGCGGGCTGGTGATGGTTGACATGGAAACTGACCATACCAATAGGGGGCTCATGATGGTTGCCATGGAAACTGACCACAGCAACGGCAGCTGATGATGGTTGCCATGGAAACTGACCTTACCAGCAGGCTGGTAGTGGTTGCCATGGGAATTGACCATAGCCACAGGGGCAGGTGATGGTTTCCATGGAAACTGACCATAGCAATAGGTAGCTGGTGATTGTTGCCTTGGAAACTGACCATAGGAACAGGGGGCTGGTGGTGGTTGCCATGGGAGCTGACCGTAGCAACAGCAGGCTCGTGATGGTTGCCATGGAAACTAACCGTAGCAACAGCAGGTTGGTGATGGTTGCCATGGAAATTGACGATAGGAACAGGAGCTGGTTGTGGTTGCCATGGAAACAGTCCGTAGGAAGGGGAGATGGTGATGGTTTCCATGGAAACTTACCGTTGTAACAGGAGCTGATGATGGTTGCAATGGAAACTGACCAGAGGAGCAGGGGCTGGTGATGGTTGCCATGGAAACTGACCGTAGCAACAAGGGGGGGCAGGTGATTGTTGCCATGGAAACTGACCATAGGAACAGGGGCCGGTGATGGTTGCCATGGAAACTGACCGCAGCAACGGTAGCTGGTGATGGTTGCCATGGAATCTGACCACAGCAACAGGGGGCTGGTGATGGTTACCATGGAAACTGAGCATAACAACAGGGGGCTGGTGATGGTTGGCCTGAAAATTGACCGCAGGAACGGCAGCTGGTGATGGTTGCCATGGAAACTGACCGTAGCTGCAGCAGGCTGGTAATGGTTACCATGAAAATTGAAGATAGGAATAACGGGCTGGTGATGGTTGCCATGGAAACTGACCATAGCCACAGCGGCTTGTGATGGTTAACATGGAATTTGATGGTAGAAACGGTAGCTGGTTATTGTTGCCATGGAAAATGACTACAGCAACGGGGGGGGTTGGTGATGGTTGCCATGGAAACAGTCCGTAGCAAGGGGAGCCGGTGATGGTTGACATGGAAACTGACCATTGCAATGGGGGCGGGTGATGGTTGCCATGGAAACTGACCATAACAATAGGGGGCTGGTGATGGTTGCCATGGAAACAGTCCGTAGCAACAGCAGGCTTGTGATGGTTGCCATGGAAACTGACCATAGGAATAGCGGGCTGGTGATGGTTGCAATGGAAACTGACCATAGAAGCAGCGGGCTGGTGATGGTTGCCATGAAAACTGACCATAGCAACAGGGGCTGGTGATGGTTGCCATGGAAACTGACCGCAGCAACGGTAGCTGGTGATTGTTAACATGGAAACTGACTGTAGGAACAGGGGGCTGGTGATTGTTACCATGGAATCTGACCATAGCAACAGTGGGCTGGTGATGGTTGTCATGGAAATTGACCATAGGAACCTGTGCTGGTTGTGGTTGCCATGGAAACTGACCATACCAAAAGGGGGTGGGTGACGGTTGCCATGGAAACGACCATAGCTACAGCAGGCTCGTGATGGTCGCCCTGGAAACTGACTATAGCAACGGGGGCTGGTGATGGTTGCCATGGAAACTGACCATAGCCACAGGGGCAGGTGATGGTTTCCATGGAAACTGACCATTGCAATCGGGGCTGGTGATGGTTTCCATGGAAACTGACCATAACAATAGGGGGCTGGTGATGGTTGCCATGGAAACTGACAGTAGGAATAGCGGGCTGGTGATGGTTGACATGGAAACTGACCATAACAATAGGGGGCTGGTGATGGTTGCCATGGAAACAGTCCGTAGCAACAGCAGGCTTGTGATGGTTGCCATGGAAACTGACCATAGGAATAGCGGGCTGCTGATGGTTGACATGGAAACTGACCATACCAATAGGGGGCTCATGATGGTTGCCATGGAAACTGACCACAGCAACGGCAGCTGATGATGGTTGCCATGGAAACTGACCTTACCAGCAGGCTGGTAATGGTTGCCATGGAAATTGACCATAGCCACAGGGGCAGGTGATGGTTTCCATGGAAACTGACCATAGCAACGGTAGCTGGTGATGGTTGCCATGGAAACTGACCATAGCAACAGGGGGTAGGTGGTGGTTGCCATGGAAACTGACCGTAGCAACAGCAGGCTCGTGATGGTTGCCATGGAAACTAACCGTAGCAATAGAGGGCTGGTGGTGGTTGCCATGGAAACTGACCATAGCAACGGGGGCTGGTGATGGTTGTCATGGAAACTGACTATAGCAACAGCAGGTTGGTGATGGTTGCCATGGAAATTGACCATAGGAACAGGAGCTGGTTGTGGTTGCCATGGAAACAGTCCGTAGCAAGGGGAGCTGGTGATGGTTTCCATGGAAACTTACCGTTGTAACGGGAGCTGATGATGGTTGCAATGGAAACTGACCATAGGAACAGGGGCTGGTGATGGTTGCCATGGAAACTGACCGTAGCAACAAGGGCTGGCAGGTAATTGTTGCCATGGAAACTGACCATAGGAACAGGGGCCGGTGATGGTTGCCATGGAAACTGACCGCAGCAACAGTAGCTGGTGATGGTTGCCATGGAAACTGACTGTAGGAACAGGAGTCTGGTGATGGTTACCATGGAATCTGACCATAGCAACAGGGGGCTGGTGATGGTTGGCCTGAAAATTGACCGCAGCAACGGCAGCTGGTGATGGTTGCCATGGAAACTGACCGTAGCTGCAGCAGGCTGGTAATGATTGCCATGAAAATTGAAGATAGGAATAACAGGCTGGTGATGGTTGCCATGGAAACTGACCATAGCCGCAGCGGCTTGTGATGGTTAACATGGAATTTGATGGTAGAAACGGTAGCTGGTTATTGTTGCCATGGAAAATGACTACAGCAACGGGGGGGGCTGGTGATGGTTGCCATGGAAACAGTCCGTAGCAAGGGGAGCCGGTGATGGTTGACATGGAAAGTGACCATTGCAATGGGGGCTGGTGATGGTTGCCATGGAAACTGACCATAACAATAGGGGGCTGGTGATGGTTGCCATGGAAACAGTCCGTAGCAACAGCAGGCTTGTGATGGTTGCCATGGAAACTGACCATAGGAATAGCGGGCTGGTGATGGTTGTCATGGAAACTGACCACAGCAACGGCAGGTTGGTGATGGTTGCCATGGAAATTGACCATAGGAACAGGAGCTGGTTGTGGTTGCCATGGAAACAGCCCGTAGCAAGGGGAGATGGTGATGGTTTCCATGGAAACTTACCGTTGTAACGGGAGTTTATGATGGTTGCCATGGAAACTGACCGTAGCAACAAGGGGGGGGGCAGGTGATTGTTGCCATGGAAACTGACCATAGGAACAGGGGCCGGTGATGGTTGCCATGGAAATTGACTGTAGCAACGGTAGCTGGTGATTTTTGCCTTGGAAACTGACCGTAGCAACAGCAGGCTCATGATGGTTTCCATGGAAACTAACCAGAGCAATAGGGGGCTGGTGATGGCTGCCATGGAAACTGACCATAGCAACATGGGGCTGGTGATGCTTGCCATGGAAACAGTCCGTAGGAACAGGGGGGCAGGTGATGGTTGCCATGGAAACTGACCATAGCAATGGGGGCTGGTGATGGTTACCATGGAAACTGACAGTAGGAATAGGGGGCTGGTGATGGTTGACATGGAAACTGACCATAACAATAGGGGGCTGGTGATGGTTGCCATGGAAACAGTCCGTAGCAAGGGAAGCTGGTGATGGTTGACATGGAAACAAACCATTGCAATGGGGGCTGGTGATGGTTGCCATGGAAACTGACCATAACAATAGGGGGCTGGTGATGGTTGCCATGGAAACAGTCCGTAGCAACAGCAGGCTTGTGATGGTTTCCATGGAAACTGACCATAGGAATAGCGGGCTGGTGATGGTTGACATTGAAACTGACCATACCAATAGGGAGCTCATGATGGTTGCCATGGAAACTGACCACAGCAACGGCAGCTGATGATGGTTGCCATGGAAACTGACCTTACCAGCAGGCTGGTAATGGTTGCCATGGAAATTGACCATAGCCACAGGGGCAGGTGATGGTTTCCATGGAAACTGACCATAGCAACGATAGCTGGTGATTGTTGCCTTGGAAACTGACCATAGCAACAGGGGGCTGGTGGTGGTTGCCATGGGAACTGACCGTAGCAACAGCAGGCTCGTGATGGTTGCCATGGAAACTAACCGTAGCAATAGAGGGCTGGTGGTGGTTGCCATGGAAACTGACCATAGCAACGGCGGCCGGTGATGGTTGCCATGGAAACTGACCGCAGCAACGGTAGCTGGTGATGGTTGCCATGGAAACTGACTGTAGGAACAGGAGGCTGGTGATGGTTACCATGGAATCTGACCATAGCAACAGGGGGCTGGTGATGGTTGGCCTGAAAATTGACCGCAGCAACGGCAGCTGGTGATGGTTGCCATGGAAACTGAACATAGGAATAACGGGCTGGTGATGGTTGCCATGGAAACTGACCATAGCCACAGCGGCTTGTGATGGTTAACATGGAATTTGATGGTAGAAACAGTAGCTGGTTATTGTTGCCATGGAAAATGACTACATCAACGGGGGGGGGCTGGTGATGGTTGCCATGGAAACTGACCATTGCAATGGCGGCTGGTGATGGTTGCCATGGAAACTGACCATAGCAACAGGGGGCTGGTGATGGTTGCCATGGAAACAGTCCGTAGCAACAGCAGGCTTGTGATGGTTGCCATGGAAACTGACCATAGGAATAGCGGGCTGGTGATGGTTGCCATGGAAACTGACCATACCAATAGGGGGCTCATGATGGTTGCCATGGAAACTGACCACAGCAACGGCAGCTGATGATGGTTGCCATGGAAACTGACCTTACCAGCAGGGTGGTAATGGTTGCCACGGAAATTGACCATAGCCACAGGGGCAGGTGATGGTTTCCATGGAAACTGACCATAGCAACGGTAGCTGGTGATGGTTGCCATGGAAACTGACCATAGCAACAGGGGGCTGGTGGTGGTTGCCATGGAAACTGACCGTAGCAACAGCAGGCTCGTGATGGTTGCCATGGAAACTAACCGTAGCAATAGAGGGCTGGTGGTGGTTGACATGGAAACTGACCATAGCAACGGGGGCTGGTGATGGTTGTCATGGAAACTGACCGTAGCAACAGCAAGTTGGTGATGGTTGCCATGGAAATTGACCATAGGAACAGGAGCTGGTTGTGGTTGCCATGGAAACAGTCCGTAGCAAGGGGAGCTGGTGATGGTTTCCATGGAAACTTACCGTTGTAACGGGAGCTGATGATGGTTGCAATGCAAACTGACCATAGGAACAGGGGCTGGTGATGGTTTCCATGGAAACTTACCGTTGTAACGGGAGCTGATGATGGTTGCAATGCAAACTGACCATAGGAACAGGGGCTGGTGATGGTTGCCATGGAAACTGACCGTAGCAACAAGGGGGGGCAGGTGATTGTTTCCATGGAAACTGACCATAGGAACAGGGGCCGGTGATGGTTGCCATGGAAACTGACCGCAGCAACGGTAGCTGGTGATGGTTGCCATGGAAACTGACTGTAGGAACAGGAGGCTGGTGATGGTTACCATGGAATCTGACCATAGCAACAGGGGGCTGGTGATGGTTGGCCTGAAAATTGACCGCAGCAACGGCAGCTGGTGATGGTTGCCATGGAAACTGACCGTAGCTGCAGCAGGCTGGTAATGGTTGCCATGAAAATTGAACATAGGAATAACGGGCTGGTGATGGTTGCCATGGAAAGTGACCTTAGCCACAGCGGCTTGTGATGGTTAACATGGAATTTGATGGTAGAAACGGTAGCTGGTTATTGTTGCCATGGAAAATGACTACAGCAACGGGGGGGGTTGGTGATGGTTGCCATGGAAACAGTCCGTAGCAAGGGGAGCCGGTGATGGTTGACATGGAAACTGACCATTGCAATGGGGGCTGGTGGTGGTTGACATGGAAACTGACCATAACAATAGGGGGCTGGTGATGGTTGCCATGGAAACAGTCCGTAGCAACAGCAGGCTTGTGATGGTTGCCATGGAAACTGACCATAGGAATAGCGGGCTGGTGATGGTTGACATGGAAACTGACCATACCAAGAGGGGGCTCATGATGGTTGCGATGGAAACTGACCACAGCAACGGCAGCTGATGATGGTTGCCATGGAAACTGACCTTACCAGCAGGCTGGTAATGGTTGCCATGGAAATTGACCATAGCCACAGGGGCAGGCGATGGTTTCCATGGAAACTGACCATAGCAACGGTAGCTGGTGATTGTTGCCATGGAAACTGACCATAGCAACGGGGGCTGGTGATGGTTGTCATGGAAACTGACCGTAGCAACAGCAGATTGGTGATGGTTGCCATGGAAATTGACCATAGGAACAGGAGCTGGTTGTGGTTGCCATGGAAACAGTCCGTAGCAAGGGGAGCTGGTGATGGTTTCCATGGAAACTTACCGTTGTAACGGGAGCTGATGATGGTTGCAATGCAAACTGACCATAGGAACAGGGGCTGGTGATGGTTGCCATGGAAACGGACCGTAGCAACAAGGGGGGGGCAGGTGATTGTTGCCATGGAAACTGACCATAGGAACAGGGGCCGGACATGGTTGCCATGGAAACTGACCGCAGCAACGGTAGCTGGTGATGGTTGCAATGGAAACTGACTGTAGGAGCAGGAGGCTGGTGATGGTTACCATGGAATCTGACCATAGCAACAGGGGGCTGGTGATGGTTGGCCTGAAAATTGACCGCAGCAACGGCAGCTGGTGATGGTTGCCATGGAAACTGACCATAACAATAGGGGGCTGGTGATGGTTGTCATGGAAACTGACCATAGCAACAGCAGGTTGGTGATGGTTGCCATGGAAATTGACCATAGGAACAGGAGCTGGTTGCGGTTGCCATGGAGACAGCCCGTAGCAAGGGGAGATGGTGATGGTTTCCATGGAAACTTACCGTTGTAACGGGAGTTGATGATGGTTGCCATGGAAACTGACCGTAGCAACAAGGGGGTGGGGCAGGTGATTGTTGCCATGGAAACTGACCATAGGAAGAGGGGCCTATGATGGTTGCCATGGAAATTTACTGTAGCAACGGTAGCTGGTGATTGTTGCCATGGAAACTGACCGTAGCAACAGCAGGCTCATGATGGTTTCCATGGAAACTAACCAGAGCAATAGGGGGCTGGTGATGGCTGCCATGGAAACTGACCATAGCAACATGGGGCTGCTGATGCTTGCCATGGAAACTGATTGTAGGAACAGGGGGGCAGGTGATGGTTGCCATGGAAACTGACCATAGCAATGGGGGCTGGTGATGGTTGCCATGGAAACTGACAGTAGGAATAGCGGGCTGGTGATGGTTGACATGGAAACTGACCAAAACAATAGGGGGCTGGTGATTGTTGCCATGGAAACAGTCCGTAGCAACAGCAGGCTTGTGATGGTTGCCATGGAAACTGACCATAGGAATAACGGGCTGGTGATGGTTGCCATGGAAACTGACCATAGCCACAGCGGCTTGTGATGGTTAACATGGAATTTGATGGTAGAAACGGTAGCTGGTTATTGTTGCCATGGAAAATGACTACAGCAACGGGGGGGGGGCTGGTGATGGTCGCCATGGAAACAGTCCGTTGCAAGGGGAGCTGGTGATGGTTGACATGGAAACTGACCATTGCAATGGGGGCTGGTGATGGTTGCCATGGAAACTGACCATAACAATAGGGGGCTGGTGATGGTTGCCATGGAAACAGTCCGTAGCAACAGCAGGCTTGTGATGGTTGCCATGGAAACTGACCATAGGAATAGCGGGCTGGTGATGGTTGCCATGGAAACTGACCATACCAATAGGGGGCTCATGATGGTTGCCATGGAAACTGACCACAGCAACGGCAGCTGATGATGGTTGCCATGGAAACTGACCTTACCAGCAGGGTGGTAATGGTTGCCACGGAAATTGACCATAGCCACAGGGGCAGGTGATGGTTTCCATGGAAACTGACCATAGCAACGGTAGCTGGTGATGGTGTCCATGGAAACTGACCATAGCAACAGGGGGCTGGTGGTGGTTGCCATGGAAACTGACCGTAGCAACAGCAGGCTCGTGATGGTTGCCATGGAAACTAACCGTAGCAATAGAGGGCTGGTGGTGGTTGACATGGAAACTGACCATAGCAACGGGGGCTGGTGATGGTTGTCATGGAAACTGACCGTAGCAACAGCAAGTTGGTGATGGTTGCCATGGAAATTGACCATAGGAACAGGAGCTGGTTGTGGTTGCCACGGAAACTGTCCGTAGCAAGGGGAGCTGGTGATGGTTTCCATGGAAACATACCGTTGTAACGGGAGCTGATGATGGTTGTAATGGAAACTGACCTTAGGAACAGGGGCTGGTGATGGTTGCCATGGAAACTGACCGTAGCAACAAGGGGGGGCAGGTGATTGTTGCCATGGAAACTGACAATAGGAACAGGGGCAGGTGATGGTTGCCATGGAAACTGACCGCAGCAACGGTAGCTGGTGATGGTTGCCATGGAAACTGACTGTAGGAACAAGGGGGGGGCAGGTGATTGTTGCCATGGAATCTGACCATAGCAACAGGGGGCTGGTGATGGTTGGCCTGAAAATTGACCGCAGCAACGGCAGCTGGTGATGGTTGCCATGGAAACTGACCATAGCAATAGGGGGCTGGTGATGGTTGTCATGGAAACTGACCATAGCAACAGCAGGTTGGTGATGGTTGCCATGGAAATTGACCATAGGAACGGGAGCTGGTTGTGGTTGCCATGGAAACAGCCCGTAGCAAGGGGAGATGGTGATGGTTTCCATGGAAACTTACCGTTGTAACGGGAGTTGATGATGGTTGCCATGGAAACTGACCGTAGCAACAAGGGGGGGGCAGGTGATTGTTGCCATGGAAACTGACCGTAGCAACAGCAGGCTCATGATAGTTTCCATGGAAACTAACCATAGCAATAGGGGGCTGGTGATGGCTGCCATGGAAACTGACCACAGCAACATGGGGGTGGTGATGCTTGCCATGGAAACTGACTGTAGGAACAGGGGGGCAGGTGATGGTTGCCATGGAAACTGACCATAGCAATGGGGGCTGGTGATGGGTTCCATGGAAACTGACAGTAGGAATAGCGGGCTGGTGATGGTTGACATGGAAACTGACCATAACAATAGGGGGCTGGTGATTGTTGCCATGGAAACAGTCCGTAGCAACAGCAGGCTTGTGATGGTTGCCATGGAAACTGACCATAGCAATAACGGGCTGGAGATGGTTGCCATGGAAACTGACCATAGCCACAGCGGCTTGTGATGGTTAACATGGAATTTGATGGTAGAAACGGTAGCTGGTTATTGTTGCCATGGAAAATGACTACAGCAACGGGGGGTGCTGGTGATGGTTGCCATGGAAACAGTCCGTAGCAAGGGGTGCTGGTGATGGTTGACATGGAAACTAACCATTGCAATGGGGGCTGGTGATGGTTGCCATGGAAACTGACCATAACAATAGGGGGCTGGTGATGGTTGCCATGGAAACAGTCCATAGCAACAGCAGGCTTGTGATGGTTGCCATGGAAACTGACCATAGGAATAGCGGGCTGGTGATGGTTGCCATGGAAACTGACCATACCAATAGGGGGCTCATGATGGTTGCCATGGAAACTGACCACAGCAACGGCAGCTGATGATGGTTGCCATGGAAACTGACCTTACCAGCAGGCTGGTAATGGTTGCCATGGAAATTGACCATAGCCACAGGGGCAGGCGATGGTTTCCATGGAAACTGACCATAGCAACGGTAGCTGGTGATTGTTGCCATGGAAACTGACCATAGCAACAGGGGGCTGGTGGTGGTTGCCATGGAAACTGACCGTAGCAACAGCAGGCTCGTGATGGTTGCCATGGAAACTAACCGTAGCAATAGAGGGCTGGTGGTGGTTGACATGGAAACTGACCATAGCAACGGGGGCTGGCGATGGTTGTCACGGAAACTGACCGTAGCAACAGCAGGTTGGTGATGGTTGCCATGGAAATTGACCATAGGAACAGGAGCTGGTTGTGGTTGCCATGGAAACAGTCCGTAGCAAGGGGAGCTGGTGATGGTTTCCATGGAAACTTACCGTTGTAACGGGAGCTGATGATGGTTGCAATGCAAACTGACCATAGGAACAGGGGCTGGTGATGGTTGCCATGGAAACTGACCGTAGCAACAAGGGGGGGCAGGTGATTGTTTCCATGGAAACTGACCATAGGAACAGGGGCCGGTGATGGTTGCCATGGAAACTGACCGCAGCAACGGTAGCTGGTGATGGTTGCCATGGAAACTGACTGTAGGAACAGGAGGCTGGTGATGGTTACCATGGAATCTGACCATAGCAACAGGGGGCTGGTGATGGTTGGCCTGAAAATTGACCGCAGCAACGGCAGCTGGTGATGGTTGCCATGGAAACTGACCGTAGCTGCAGCAGGCTGGTAATGGTTGCCATGAAAATTGAACATAGGAATAACGGGCTGGTGATGGTTGCCATGGAAACTGACCTTAGCCACAGCGGCTTGTGATGGTTAACATGGAATTTGATGGTAGAAACGGTAGCTGGTTATTGTTGCCATGGAAAATGACTACAGCAACGGGGGGGGTTGGTGATGGTTGCCATGGAAACAGTCCGTAGCAAGGGGAGCCGGTGATGGTTGCCATGGAAACTGACAGTAGGAATTGCGGGCTGGTGGTGGTTGACATGGAAACTGACCATAACAATAGGGGGCTGGTGATGGTTGCCATGGAAACAGTCCGTAGCAACAGCAGGCTTGTGATGGTTGCCATGGAAACTGACCATAGGAATAGCGGGCTGGTGATGGTTGCCATGGAAACTGACCATACCAAGAGGGGGCTCATGATGGTTGCGATGGAAACTGACCACAGCAACGGCAGCTGATTATGGTTGCCATGGAAACTGACCTTACCAGCAGGGTGGTAATGGTTGCCACGGAAATTGACCATAGCCACAGGGGCAGGTGATGGTTTCCATGGAAACTGACCATAGCAACGGTAGCTGGTGATGGTTGCCATGGAAACTGACCATAGCAACAGGGGGCTGGTGGTGGTTGCCATGGGAGCTGACCGTAGCAACAGCAGGCTCGTGATGGTTGCCATGGAAACTAACCGTAGCAATAGAGGGCTGGTGGTGGTTGACATGGAAACTGACCATAGCAATGGGGGCTGGTGATGGTTGTCATGGAAACTGACCGTAGCAACAGCAAGTTGGTGATGGTTGCCATGGAAATTGACCATAGGAACAGGAGCTGGTTGTGGTTGCCATGGAAACAGTCCGTAGCAAGGGGAGCTGGTGATGGTTTCCATGGAAACTTACCGTTGTAACGGGAGCTGATGATGGTTGCAATGGAAACTGACCTTAGGAACAGGGGCTGGTGATGGTTGCCATGGAAACTGACCGTAGCAACAAGGGGGGGGCAGGTGATTGTTGCCATGGAAACTGACCATAGGAACAGGGGCCGGTGATGGTTGCCATGGAAACTGACCGCAGCAACGGTAGCTGGTGATGGTTGCCATGGAAACTGACTGTAGGAACAAGGGGGGGGCAGGTGATTGTTGCCATGGAATCTGACCATAGCAACAGGGGGCTGGTGATGGTTGGCCTGAAAATTGACCGCAGCAACGGCAGCTGGTGATGGTTGCCATGGAAACTGACCGTAGCTGCAGCAGGCTGGTAATGGTTACCATGAAAATTGAAGATAGGAATAACGGGCTGGTGATGGTTGCCATGGAAACTGACCATAGCCACAGCGGCTTGTGATGGTTAACATGGAATTTGATGGTAGAAACGGTAGCTGGTTATTGTTGCCATGGAAAATGACTACAGCAACGGGGGGGGTTGGTGATGGTTGCCATGGAAACAGTCCGTAGCAAGGGGAGCCGGTGATGGTTGACATGGAAACTGACCATTGCAATGGGGGCGGGTGATGGTTGCCATGGAAACTGACCATAACAATAGGGGGCTGGTGATGGTTGCCATGGAAACAGTCCGTAGCAACAGCAGGCTTGTGATGGTTGCCATGGAAACTGACCATAGGAATAGCGGGCTGGTGATGGTTGCAATGGAAACTGACCATAGAAGCAGCGGGCTGGTGATGGTTGCCATGAAAACTGACCATAGCAACAGGGGCTGGTGATGGTTGCCATGGAAACTGACCGCAGCAACGGTAGCTGGTGATTGTTAACATGGAAACTGACTGTAGGAACAGGGGGCTGGTGATTGTTACCATGGAATCTGACCATAGCAACAGTGGGCTGGTGATGGTTGTCATGGAAATTGACCATAGGAACCTGTGCTGGTTGTGGTTGCCATGGAAACTGACCATACCAAAAGGGGGTGGGTGACGGTTGCCATGGAAACGACCATAGCTACAGCAGGCTCGTGATGGTCGCCCTGGAAACTGACTATAGCAACGGGGGCTGGTGATGGTTGCCATGGAAACTGACCATAGCCACAGGGGCAGGTGATGGTTTCCATGGAAACTGACCATTGCAATCGGGGCTGGTGATGGTTTCCATGGAAACTGACCATAACAATAGGGGGCTGGTGATGGTTGCCATGGAAACTGACAGTAGGAATAGCGGGCTGGTAATGGTTGACATGGAAACTGACCATAACAATAGGGGGCTGGTGATGGTTGCCATGGAAACAGTCCGTAGCAACAGCAGGCTTGTGATGGTTGCCATGGAAACTGACCATAGGAATAGCGGGCTGCTGATGGTTGACATGGAAACTGACCATACCAATAGGGGGCTCATGATGGTTGCCATGGAAACTGACCACAGCAACGGCAGCTGATGATGGTTGCCATGGAAACTGACCTTACCAGCAGGCTGGTAATGGTTGCCATGGAAATTGACCATAGCCACAGGGGCAGGTGATGGTTTCCATGGAAACTGACCATAGCAACGGTAGCTGGTGATGGTTGCCATGGAAACTGACCATAGCAACAGGGGGTAGGTGGTGGTTGCCATGGAAACTGACCGTAGCAACAGCAGGCTCGTGATGGTTGCCATGGAAACTAACCGTAGCAATAGAGGGCTGGTGGTGGTTGCCATGGAAACTGACCATAGCAACGGGGGCTGGTGATGGTTGTCATGGAAACTGACTATAGCAACAGCAGGTTGGTGATGGTTGCCATGGAAATTGACCATAGGAACAGGAGCTGGTTGTGGTTGCCATGGAAACAGTCCGTAGCAAGGGGAGCTGGTGATGGTTTCCATGGAAACTTACCGTTGTAACGGGAGCTGATGATGGTTGCAATGGAAACTGACCATAGGAACAGGGGCTGGTGATGGTTGCCATGGAAACTGACCGTAGCAACAAGGGCTGGCAGGTAATTGTTGCCATGGAAACTGACCATAGGAACAGGGGCCGGTGATGGTTGCCATGGAAACTGACCGCAGCAACGGTAGCTGGTGATGGTTGCCATGGAAACTGACTGTAGGAACAGGAGTCTGGTGATGGTTACCATGGAATCTGACCATAGCAACAGGGGGCTGGTGATGGTTGGCCTGAAAATTGACCGCAGCAACGGCAGCTGGTGATGGTTGCCATGGAAACTGACCGTAGCTGCAGCAGGCTGGTGATGGTTGCCATGGAAACTGACCATAGGAATAACGGGCTGGTGATGGTTGCCATGGAAACTGACCTTAGCCACAGCGGCTTGTGATGGTTAACATGGAATTTGATGGTAGAAACGGTAGCTGGTTATTGTTGCCATGGAAAATGACTACAGCAACGGGGGGGGTTGGTGATGGTTGCCATGGAAACAGTCCGTAGCAAGGGGAGCCGGTGATGGTTGCCATGGAAACTGACAGTAGGAATTGCGGGCTGGTGGTGGTTGACATGGAAACTGACCATAACAATAGGGGGCTGGTGATGGTTGCCATGGAAACAGTCCGTAGCAACAGCAGGCTTGTGATGGTTGCCATGGAAACTGACCATAGGAATAGCGGGCTGGTGATGGTTGCCATGGAAACTGACCATACCAAGAGGGGGCTCATGATGGTTGCGATGGAAACTGACCACAGCAACGGCAGCTGATGATGGTTGCCATGGAAACTGACCTTACCAGCAGGGTGGTAATGGTTGCCACGGAAATTGACCATAGCCACAGGGGCAGGTGATGGTTTCCATGGAAACTGACCATAGCAACGGTAGCTGGTGATGGTTGCCATGGAAACTGACCATAGCAACAGGGGGCTGGTGGTGGTTGCCATGGAAACTGACCGTAGCAACAGCAGGCTCGTGATGGTTGCCATGGAAACTAACCGTAGCAATAGAGGGCTGGTGGTGGTTGACATGGAAACTGACCATAGCAACGGGGGCTGGTGATGGTTGTCATGGAAACTGACCGTAGCAACAGCAAGTTGGTGATGGTTGCCATGGAAATTGACCATAGGAACAGGAGCTGGTTGTGGTTGCCATGGAAACAGTCCGTAGCAAGGGGAGCTGGTGATGGTTTCCATGGAAACTTACCGTTGTAACGGGAGCTGATGATGGTTGCAATGGAAACTGACCTTAGGAACAGGGGCTGGTGATGGTTGCCATGGAAACTGACCGTAGCAACAAGGGGGGGGCAGGTGATTGTTGCCATGGAAACTGACCATAGGAACAGGGGCCGGTGATGGTTGCCATGGAAACTGACCGCAGCAACGGTAGCTGGTGATGGTTGCCATGGAAACTGACTGTAGGAACAAGGGGGGGGCAGGTGATTGTTGCCATGGAATCTGACCATAGCAACAGGGGGCTGGTGATGGTTGGCCTGAAAATTGACCGCAGCAACGGCAGCTGGTGATGGTTGCCATGGAAACTGACCGTAGCTGCAGCAGGCTGGTAATGGTTACCATGAAAATTGAAGATAGGAATAACGGGCTGGTGATGGTTGCCATGGAAACTGACCATAGCCACAGCGGCTTGTGATGGTTAACATGGAATTTGATGGTAGAAACGGTAGCTGGTTATTGTTGCCATGGAAAATGACTACAGCAACGGGGGGGGTTGGTGATGGTTGCCATGGAAACAGTCCGTAGCAAGGGGAGCCGGTGATGGTTGACATGGAAACTGACCATTGCAATGGGGGCGGGTGATGGTTGCCATGGAAACTGACCATAACAATAGGGGGCTGGTGATGGTTGCCATGGAAACAGTCCGTAGCAACAGCAGGCTTGTGATGGTTGCCATGGAAACTGACCATAGGAATAGCGGGCTGGTGATGGTTGCAATGGAAACTGACCATAGAAGCAGCGGGCTGGTGATGGTTGCCATGAAAACTGACCATAGCAACAGGGGCTGGTGATGGTTGCCATGGAAACTGACCGCAGCAACGGTAGCTGGTGATTGTTAACATGGAAACTGACTGTAGGAACAGGGGGCTGGTGATTGTTACCATGGAATCTGACCATAGCAACAGTGGGCTGGTGATGGTTGTCATGGAAATTGACCATAGGAACCTGTGCTGGTTGTGGTTGCCATGGAAACTGACCATACCAAAAGGGGGTGGGTGACGGTTGCCATGGAAACGACCATAGCTACAGCAGGCTCGTGATGGTCGCCCTGGAAACTGACTATAGCAACGGGGGCTGGTGATGGTTGCCATGGAAACTGACCATAGCCACAGGGGCAGGTGATGGTTTCCATGGAAACTGACCATTGCAATCGGGGCTGGTGATGGTTTCCATGGAAACTGACCATAACAATAGGGGGCTGGTGATGGTTGCCATGGAAACTGACAGTAGGAATAGCGGGCTGGTGATGGTTGACATGGAAACTGACCATAACAATAGGGGGCTGGTGATGGTTGCCATGGAAACAGTCCGTAGCAACAGCAGGCTTGTGATGGTTGCCATGGAAACTGACCATAGGAATAGCGGGCTGCTGATGGTTGACATGGAAACTGACCATACCAATAGGGGGCTCATGATGGTTGCCATGGAAACTGACCACAGCAACGGCAGCTGATGATGGTTGCCATGGAAACTGACCTTACCAGCAGGCTGGTAATGGTTGCCATGGAAATTGACCATAGCCACAGGGGCAGGTGATGGTTTCCATGGAAACTGACCATAGCAACGGTAGCTGGTGATGGTTGCCATGGAAACTGACCATAGCAACAGGGGGTAGGTGGTGGTTGCCATGGAAACTGACCGTAGCAACAGCAGGCTCGTGATGGTTGCCATGGAAACTAACCGTAGCAATAGAGGGCTGGTGGTGGTTGCCATGGAAACTGACCATAGCAACGGGGGCTGGTGATGGTTGTCATGGAAACTGACTATAGCAACAGCAGGTTGGTGATGGTTGCCATGGAAATTGACCATAGGAACAGGAGCTGGTTGTGGTTGCCATGGAAACAGTCCGTAGCAAGGGGAGCTGGTGATGGTTTCCATGGAAACTTACCGTTGTAACGGGAGCTGATGATGGTTGCAATGGAAACTGACCATAGGAACAGGGGCTGGTGATGGTTGCCATGGAAACTGACCGTAGCAACAAGGGCTGGCAGGTAATTGTTGCCATGGAAACTGACCATAGGAACAGGGGCCGGTGATGGTTGCCATGGAAACTGACCGCAGCAACAGTAGCTGGTGATGGTTGCCATGGAAACTGACTGTAGGAACAGGAGTCTGGTGATGGTTACCATGGAATCTGACCATAGCAACAGGGGGCTGGTGATGGTTGGCCTGAAAATTGACCGCAGCAACGGCAGCTGGTGATGGTTGCCATGGAAACTGACCGTAGCTGCAGCAGGCTGGTAATGATTGCCATGAAAATTGAAGATAGGAATAACAGGCTGGTGATGGTTGCCATGGAAACTGACCATAGCCACAGCGGCTTGTGATGGTTAACATGGAATTTGATGGTAGAAACGGTAGCTGGTTATTGTTGCCATGGAAAATGACTACAGCAACGGGGGGGGCTGGTGATGGTTGCCATGGAAACAGTCCGTAGCAAGGGGAGCCGGTGATGGTTGACATGGAAAGTGACCATTGCAATGGGGGCTGGTGATGGTTGCCATGGAAACTGACCATAACAATAGGGGGCTGGTGATGGTTGCCATGGAAACAGTCCGTAGCAACAGCAGGCTTGTGATGGTTGCCATGGAAACTGACCATAGGAATAGCGGGCTGGTGATGGTTGTCATGGAAACTGACCACAGCAACGGCAGGTTGGTGATGGTTGCCATGGAAATTGACCATAGGAACAGGAGCTGGTTGTGGTTGCCATGGAAACAGCCCGTAGCAAGGGGAGATGGTGATGGTTTCCATGGAAACTTACCGTTGTAACGGGAGTTTATGATGGTTGCCATGGAAACTGACCGTAGCAACAAGGGGGGGGGCAGGTGATTGTTGCCATGGAAACTGACCATAGGAACAGGGGCCGGTGATGGTTGCCATGGAAATTGACTGTAGCAACGGTAGCTGGTGATTTTTGCCTTGGAAACTGACCGTAGCAACAGCAGGCTCATGATGGTTTCCATGGAAACTAACCAGAGCAATAGGGGGCTGGTGATGGCTGCCATGGAAACTGACCATAGCAACATGGGGCTGGTGATGCTTGCCATGGAAACTGATTGTAGGAACAGGGGGGCAGGTGATGGTTGCCATGGAAACTGACCATAGCAATGGGGGCTGGTGATGGTTACCATGGAAACTGACAGTAGGAATAGGGGGCTGGTGATGGTTGACATGGAAACTGACCATAACAATAGGGGGCTGGTGATGGTTGCCATGGAAACAGTCCGTAGCAAGGGAAGCTGGTGATGGTTGACATGGAAACAAACCATTGCAATGGGGGCTGGTGATGGTTGCCATGGAAACTGACCATAACAATAGGGGGCTGGTGATGGTTGCCATGGAAACAGTCCGTAGCAACAGCAGGCTTGTGATGGTTTCCATGGAAACTGACCATAGGAATAGCGGGCTGGTGATGGTTGACATTGAAACTGACCATACCAATAGGGAGCTCATGATGGTTGCCATGGAAACTGACCACAGCAACGGCAGCTGATGATGGTTGCCATGGAAACTGACCTTACCAGCAGGCTGGTAATGGTTGCCATGGAAATTGACCATAGCCACAGGGGCAGGTGATGGTTTCCATGGAAACTGACCATAGCAACGATAGCTGGTGATTGTTGCCTTGGAAACTGACCATAGCAACAGGGGGCTGGTGGTGGTTGCCATGGGAACTGACCGTAGCAACAGCAGGCTCGTGATGGTTGCCATGGAAACTAACCGTAGCAATAGAGGGCTGGTGGTGGTTGCCATGGAAACTGACCATAGCAACGGCGGCCGGTGATGGTTGCCATGGAAACTGACCGCAGCAACGGTAGCTGGTGATGGTTGCCATGGAAACTGACTGTAGGAACAGGAGGCTGGTGATGGTTACCATGGAATCTGACCATAGCAACAGGGGGCTGGTGATGGTTGGCCTGAAAATTGACCGCAGCAACGGCAGCTGGTGATGGTTGCCATGGAAACTGAACATAGGAATAACGGGCTGGTGATGGTTGCCATGGAAACTGACCATAGCCACAGCGGCTTGTGATGGTTAACATGGAATTTGATGGTAGAAACAGTAGCTGGTTATTGTTGCCATGGAAAATGACTACATCAACGGGGGGGGGCTGGTGATGGTTGCCATGGAAACTGACCATTGCAATGGCGGCTGGTGATGGTTGCCATGGAAACTGACCATAGCAACAGGGGGCTGGTGATGGTTGCCATGGAAACAGTCCGTAGCAACAGCAGGCTTGTGATGGTTGCCATGGAAACTGACCATAGGAATAGCGGGCTGGTGATGGTTGCCATGGAAACTGACCATACCAATAGGGGGCTCATGATGGTTGCCATGGAAACTGACCACAGCAACGGCAGCTGATGATGGTTGCCATGGAAACTGACCTTACCAGCAGGGTGGTAATGGTTGCCACGGAAATTGACCATAGCCACAGGGGCAGGTGATGGTTTCCATGGAAACTGACCATAGCAACGGTAGCTGGTGATGGTTGCCATGGAAACTGACCATAGCAACAGGGGGCTGGTGGTGGTTGCCATGGAAACTGACCGTAGCAACAGCAGGCTCGTGATGGTTGCCATGGAAACTAACCGTAGCAATAGAGGGCTGGTGGTGGTTGACATGGAAACTGACCATAGCAACGGGGGCTGGTGATGGTTGTCATGGAAACTGACCGTAGCAACAGCAAGTTGGTGATGGTTGCCATGGAAATTGACCATAGGAACAGGAGCTGGTTGTGGTTGCCACGGAAACTGTCCGTAGCAAGGGGAGCTGGTGATGGTTTCCATGGAAACTTACCGTTGTAACGGGAGCTGATGATGGTTGCAATGGAAACTGACCATAGGAACAGGGGCTGGTGATGGTTGCCATGGAAACTGACCGTAGCCACAGCAGGTTGGTGATGGTTGCCATGGAAATTGACCATAGGAACAGGAGCTGGTTGTGGTTGCCATGGAAACAGTCCGTAGCAAGGGGAGCTGGTGATGGTTTCCATGGAAACTTACCGTTGTAACGGGAGCTGATGATGGTTGCAATGCAAACTGACCATAGGAACAGGGGCTGGTGATGGTTTCCATGGAAACTTACCGTTGTAACGGGAGCTGATGATGGTTGCAATGCAAACTGACCATAGGAACAGGGGCTGGTGATGGTTGCCATGGAAACTGACCGTAGCAACAAGGGGGGGGCAGGTGATTGTTGCCATGGAAACTGACCATAGGAACAGGGGCCGGTGATGGTTGCCATGGAAACTGACCGCAGCAACGGTAGCTGGTGATGGTTGCCATGGAAACTGACTGTAGGAACAGGAGGCTGGTGATGGTTACCATGGAATCTGACCATAGCAACAGGGGGCTGGTGATGGTTGGCCTGAAAATTGACCGCAGCAACGGCAGCTGGTGATGGTTGCCATGGAAACTGACCGTAGCTGCAGCAGGCTGGTAATGGTTGCCATGAAAATTGAACATAGGAATAACGGGCTGGTGATGGTTGCCATGGAAAGTGACCTTAGCCACAGCGGCTTGTGATGGTTAACATGGAATTTGATGGTAGAAACGGTAGCTGGTTATTGTTGCCATGGAAAATGACTACAGCAACGGGGGGGGTTGGTGATGGTTGCCATGGAAACAGTCCGTAGCAAGGGGAGCCGGTGATGGTTGACATGGAAACTGACCATTGCAATGGGGGCTGGTGGTGGTTGACATGGAAACTGACCATAACAATAGGGGGCTGGTGATGGTTGCCATGGAAACAGTCCGTAGCAACAGCAGGCTTGTGATGGTTGCCATGGAAACTGACCATAGGAATAGCGGGCTGGTGATGGTTGACATGGAAACTGACCATACCAAGAGGGGGCTCATGATGGTTGCGATGGAAACTGACCACAGCAACGGCAGCTGATGATGGTTGCCATGGAAACTGACCTTACCAGCAGGCTGGTAATGGTTGCCATGGAAATTGACCATAGCCACAGGGGCAGGCGATGGTTTCCATGGAAACTGACCATAGCAACGGTAGCTGGTGATTGTTGCCATGGAAACTGACCATAGCAACGGGGGCTGGTGATGGTTGTCATGGAAACTTACCGTTGTAACGGGAGCTGATGATGGTTGCCATGGAAACTGACCATAGCAACGGGGGCTGGTGATGGTTGTCATGGAAACTGACCATAGCAACAGCAGATTGGTGATGGTTGCCATGGAAATTGACCATAGGAACAGGAGCTGGTTGTGGTTGCCATGGAAACAGTCCGTAACAAGGGGAGCTGGTGATGGTTTCCATGGAAACTTACCGTTGTAACGGGAGCTGATGATGGTTGCAATGCAAACTGACCATAGGAACAGGGGCTGGTGATGGTTGCCATGGAAACTGACCGTAGCAACAAGGGGGGGGCAGGTGATTGTTGCCATGGAAACTGACCATAGGAACAGGGGCCGGAGATGGTTGCCATGGAAACTGACCGCAGCAACGGTAGCTGGTGATGGTTGCAATGGAAACTGACTGTAGGAGCAGGAGGCTGGTGATGGTTACCATGGAATCTGACCATAGCAACAGGGGGCTGGTGATGGTTGGCCTGAAAATTGACCGCAGCAACGGCAGCTGGTGATGGTTGCCATGGAAACTGACCATAACAATAGGGGGCTGGTGATGGTTGTCATGGAAACTGACCATAGCAACAGCAGGTTGGTGATGGTTGCCATGGAAATTGACCATAGGAACAGGAGCTGGTTGCGGTTGCCATGGAGACAGCCCGTAGCAAGGGGAGATGGTGATGGTTTCCATGGAAACTTACCGTTGTAACGGGAGTTGATGATGGTTTCCATGGAAACTGACCGTAGCAACAAGGGGGGGGCAGGTGATTGTTGCCATGGAAACTGACCATAGGAAGAGGGGCCTATGATGGTTGCCATGGAAATTTACTGTAGCAACGGTAGCTGGTGATTGTTGCCATGGAAACTGACCGTAGCAACAGCAGGCTCATGATGGTTTCCATGGAAACTAACCATAGCAATAGGGGGCTGGTGATGGCTGCCATGGAAACTGACCATAGCAACATGGGGCTGCTGATGCTTGCCATGGAAACTGATTGTAGGAACAGGGGGGCAGGTGATGGTTGCCATGGAAACTGACCATAGCAATGGGGGCTGGTGATGGTTGCCATGGAAACTGACAGTAGGAATAGCGGGCTGGTGATGGTTGACATGGAAACTGATCAAAACAATAGGGGGCTGGTGATAGTTGCCATGGAAACAGTCCGTAGCAACAGCAGGCTTGTGATGGTTGCCATGGAAACTGACCATAGGAATAACGGGCTGGTGATGGTTGCCATGGAAACTGACCATAGCCACAGCGGCTTGTGATGGTTAACATGGAATTTGATGGTAGAAACGGTAGCTGGTTATTGTTGCCATGGAAAATGACTACAGCAACGGGGGGGGGGCTGGTGATGGTTGCCATGGAAACAGTCCGTTGCAAGGGGAGCTGGTGATGGTTGACATGGAAACTGACCATTGCAATGGGGGCTGGTGATGGTTGCCATGGAAACTGACCATAACAATAGGGGGCTGGTGATGGTTGCCATGGAAACAGTCCGTAGCAACAGCAGGCTTGTGATGGTTGCCATGGAAACTGACCATAGGAATAGCGGGCTGGTGATGGTTGCCATGGAAACTGACCATACCAATAGGGGGCTCATGATGGTTGCCATGGAAACTGACCACAGCAACGGCAGCTGATGATGGTTGCCATGGAAACTGACCTTACCAGCAGGGTGGTAATGGTTGCCACGGAAATTGACCATAGCCACAGGGGCAGGTGATGGTTTCCATGGAAACTGACCATAGCAACGGTAGCTGGTGATGGTGTCCATGGAAACTGACCATAGCAACAGGGGGCTGGTGGTGGTTGCCATGGAAACTGACCGTAGCAACAGCAGGCTCGTGATGGTTGCCATGGAAACTAACCGTAGCAATAGAGGGCTGGTGGTGGTTGACATGGAAACTGACCATAGCAACGGGGGCTGGTGATGGTTGTCATGGAAACTGACCGTAGCAACAGCAAGTTGGTGATGGTTGCCATGGAAATTGACCATAGGAACAGGAGCTGGTTGTGGTTGCCACGGAAACTGTCCGTAGCAAGGGGAGCTGGTGATGGTTTCCATGGAAACTTACCGTTGTAACGGGAGCTGATGATGGTTGCAATGGAAACTGACCTTAGGAACAGGGGCTGGTGATGGTTGCCATGGAAACTGACCGTAGCAACAAGGGGGGGGCAGGTGATTGTTGCCATGGAAACTGACCATAGGAACAGGGGCAGGTGATGGTTGCCATGGAAACTGACCGCAGCAACGGTAGCTGGTGATGGTTGCCATGGAAACTGACTGTAGGAACAAGGGGGGGGCAGGTGATTGTTGCCATGGAATCTGACCATAGCAACAGGGGGCTGGTGATGGTTGGCCTGAAAATTGACCGCAGCAACGGCAGCTGGTGATGGTTGCCATGGAAACTGACCATAGCAATAGGGGGCTGGTGATGGTTGTCATGGAAACTGACCATAGCAACAGCAGGTTGGTGATGGTTGCCATGGAAATTGACCATAGGAACAGGAGCTGGTTGTGGTTGCCATGGAAACAGCCCGTAGCAAGGGGAGATGGTGATGGTTTCCATGGAAACTTACCGTTGTAACGGGAGTTGATGATGGTTGCCATGGAAACTGACCGTAGCAACAAGGGGGGGCAGGTGATTGTTGCCATGGAAACTGACCGTAGCAACAGCAGGCTCATGATAGTTTCCATGGAAACTAACCATAGCAATAGGGGGCTGGTGATGGCTGCCATGGAAACTGACCATAGCAACATGGGGGTGGTGATGCTTGCCATGGAAACTGACTGTAGGAACAGGGGGGCAGGTGATGGTTGCCATGGAAACTGACCATAGCAATGGGGGCTGGTGATGGGTTCCATGGAAACTGACAGTAGGAATAGCGGGCTGGTGATGGTTGACATGGAAACTGACCATAACAATAGGGGGCTGGTGATTGTTGCCATGGAAACAGTCCGTAGCAACAGCAGGCTTGTGATGGTTGCCATGGAAACTGACCATAGCAATAACGGGCTGGAGATGGTTGCCATGGAAACTGACCATAGCCACAGCGGCTTGTGATGGTTAACATGGAATTTGATGGTAGAAACGGTAGCTGGTTATTGTTGCCATGGAAAATGACTACAGCAACGGGGGGTGCTGGTGATGGTTGCCATGGAAACAGTCCGTAGCAAGGGGTGCTGGTGATGGTTGACATGGAAACTAACCATTGCAATGGGGGCTGGTGATGGTTGCCATGGAAACTGACCATAACAATAGGGGGCTGGTGATGGTTGCCATGGAAACAGTCCGTAGCAACAGCAGGCTTGTGATGGTTGCCATGGAAACTGACCATAGGAATAGCGGGCTGGTGATGGTTGACATGGAAACTGACCATACCAATAGGGGGCTCATGATGGTTGCCATGGAAACTGACCACAGCAACGGCAGCTGATGATGGTTGCCATGGAAACTGACCTTACCAGCAGGCTGGTAATGGTTGCCATGGAAATTGACCATAGCCACAGGGGCAGGCGATGGTTTCCATGGAAACTGACCATAGCAACGGTAGCTGGTGATTGTTGCCATGGAAACTGACCATAGCAACAGGGGGCTGGTGGTGGTTGCCATGGAAACTGACCGTAGCAACAGCAGGCTCGTGATGGTTGCCATGGAAACTAACCGTAGCAATAGAGGGCTGGTGGTGGTTGACATGGAAACTGACCATAGCAACGGGGGCTGGCGATGGTTGTCACGGAAACTGACCGTAGCAACAGCAGGTTGGTGATGGTTGCCATGGAAATTGACCATAGGAACAGGAGCTGGTTGTGGTTGCCATGGAAACAGTCCGTAGCAAGGGGAGCTGGTGATGGTTTCCATGGAAACTTACCGTTGTAACGGGAGCTGATGATGGTTGCAATGCAAACTGACCATAGGAACAGGGGCTGGTGATGGTTGCCATGGAAACTGACCGTAGCAACAAGGGGGGGCAGGTGATTGTTGCCATGGAAACTGACCATAGGAACAGGGGCCGGTGATGGTTGCCATGGAAACTGACCGCAGCAACGGTAGCTGGTGATGGTTGCCATGGAAACTGACTGTAGGAACAGGAGGCTGGTGATGGTTACCATGGAATCTGACCATAGCAACAGGGGGCTGGTGATGGTTGGCCTGAAAATTGACCGCAGCAACGGCAGCTGGTGATGGTTGCCATGGAAACTGACCGTAGCTGCAGCAGGCTGGTAATGGTTGCCATGAAAATTGAACATAGGAATAACGGGCTGGTGATGGTTGCCATGGAAACTGACCTTAGCCACAGCGGCTTGTGATGGTTAACATGGAATTTGATGGTAGAAACGGTAGCTGGTTATTGTTGCCATGGAAAATGACTACAGCAACGGGGGGGGTTGGTGATGGTTGCCATGGAAACAGTCCGTAGCAAGGGGAGCCGGTGATGGTTGCCATGGAAACTGACAGTAGGAATTGCGGGCTGGTGGTGGTTGACATGGAAACTGACCATAACAATAGGGGGCTGGTGATGGTTGCCATGGAAACAGTCCGTAGCAACAGCAGGCTTGTGATGGTTGCCATGGAAACTGACCATAGGAATAGCGGGCTGGTGATGGTTGCCATGGAAACTGACCATACCAAGAGGGGGCTCATGATGGTTGCGATGGAAACTGACCACAGCAACGGCAGCTGATGATGGTTGCCATGGAAACTGACCTTACCAGCAGGGTGGTAATGGTTGCCACGGAAATTGACCATAGCCACAGGGGCAGGTGATGGTTTCCATGGAAACTGACCATAGCAACGGTAGCTGGTGATGGTTGCCATGGAAACTGACCATAGCAACAGGGGGCTGGTGGTGGTTGCCATGGAAACTGACCGTAGCAACAGCAGGCTCGTGATGGTTGCCATGGAAACTAACCGTAGCAATAGAGGGCTGGTGGTGGTTGACATGGAAACTGACCATAGCAACGGGGGCTAGTGATGGTTGTCATGGAAACTGACCGTAGCAACAGCAAGTTGGTGATGGTTGCCATGGAAATTGACCATAGGAACAGGAGCTGGTTGTGGTTGCCATGGAAACAGTCCGTAGCAAGGGGAGCTGGTGATGGTTTCCATGGAAACTTACCGTTGTAACGGGAGCTGATGATGGTTGCAATGGAAACTGACCTTAGGAACAGGGGCTGGTGACTGTTGCCATGGAAACTGACCGTAGCAACAAGGGGGGGGCAGGTGATTGTTGCCATGGAAACTGACCATAGGAAGAGGGGCCGGTGATGGTTGCCATGGAAACTGACCGCAGCAACGGTAGCTGGTGATGGTTGCCATGGAAACTGACTGTAGGAACAAGGGGGGGGCAGGTGATTGTTGCCATGGAATCTGACCATAGCAACAGGGGGCTGGTGATGGTTGCCATGGAAACTGACCATAGGAATAGCGGGCTGGTGATGGTTGTCATGGAAACTGACCATAGCAACGGCAGGTTGGTGATGGTTGCCATGGAAATTGACCATAGGAACAGGAGCTGGTTGTGGTTGCCATGGAAACAGCCCGTAGCAAGGGGAGATGGTGATGGTTTCCATGGAAACTTACCGTTGTAACGGGAGTTTATGATGGTTGCCATGGAAACTGACCGTAGCAACAAGGGGGGGGGCAGGTGATTGTTGCCATGGAAACTGACCATAGGAACAGGGGCCGGTGATGGTTGCCATGGAAATTGACTGTAGCAACGGTAGCTGGTGATTGTTGCCTTGGAAACTGACCGTAGCAACAGCAGGCTCATGATGGTTTCCATGGAAACTAACCAGAGCAATAGGGGGCTGGTGATGGCTGCCATGGAAACTGACCATAGCAACATGGGGCTGGTGATGCTTGCCATGGAAACTGATTGTAGGAACAGGGGGGCAGGTGATGGTTGCCATGGAAACTGACCATAGCAATGGGGGCTGGTGATGGTTACCATGGAAACTGACAGTAGGAATAGGGGGCTGGTGATGGTTGACATGGAAACTGACCATAACAATAGGGGGCTGGTGATGGTTGCCATGGAAACAGTCCGTAGCAAGGGAAGCTGGTGATGGTTGACATGGAAACAAACCATTGCAATGGGGGCTGGTGATGGTTGCCATGGAAACTGACCATAACAATAGGGGGCTGGTGATGGTTGCCATGGAAACAGTCCGTAGCAACAGCAGGCTTGTGATGGTTTCCATGGAAACTGACCATAGGAATAGCGGGCTGGTGATGGTTGACATTGAAACTGACCATACCAATAGGGAGCTCATGATGGTTGCCATGGAAACTGACCACAGCAACGGCAGCTGATGATGGTTGCCATGGAAACTGACCTTACCAGCAGGCTGGTAATGGTTGCCATGGAAATTGACCATAGCCACAGGGGCAGGTGATGGTTTCCATGGAAACTGACCATAGCAACGATAGCTGGTGATTGTTGCCTTGGAAACTGACCATAGCAACAGGGGGCTGGTGGTGGTTGCCATGGGAACTGACCGTAGCAACAGCAGGCTCGTGATGGTTGCCATGGAAACTAACCGTAGCAATAGAGGGCTGGTGGTGGTTGCCATGGAAACTGACCATAGCAACGGCGGCCGGTGATGGTTGCCATGGAAACTGACCGCAGCAACGGTAGCTGGTGATGGTTGCCATGGAAACTGACTGTAGGAACAGGAGGCTGGTGATGGTTACCATGGAATCTGACCATAGCAACAGGGGGCTGGTGATGGTTGGCCTGAAAATTGACCGCAGCAACGGCAGCTGGTGATGGTTGCCATGGAAACTGAACATAGGAATAACGGGCTGGTGATGGTTGCCATGGAAACTGACCATAGCCACAGCGGCTTGTGATGGTTAACATGGAATTTGATGGTAGAAACAGTAGCTGGTTATTGTTGCCATGGAAAATGACTACATCAACGGGGGGGGGCTGGTGATGGTTGCCATGGAAACTGACCATTGCAATGGCGGCTGGTGATGGTTGCCATGGAAACTGACCATAGCAACAGGGGGCTGGTGATGGTTGCCATGGAAACAGTCCGTAGCAACAGCAGGCTTGTGATGGTTGCCATGGAAACTGACCATAGGAATAGCGGGCTGGTGATGGTTGCCATGGAAACTGACCATACCAATAGGGGGCTCATGATGGTTGCCATGGAAACTGACCACAGCAACGGCAGCTGATGATGGTTGCCATGGAAACTGACCTTACCAGCAGGGTGGTAATGGTTGCCACGGAAATTGACCATAGCCACAGGGGCAGGTGATGGTTTCCATGGAAACTGACCATAGCAACGGTAGCTGGTGATGGTTGCCATGGAAACTGACCATAGCAACAGGGGGCTGGTGGTGGTTGCCATGGAAACTGACCGTAGCAACAGCAGGCTCGTGATGGTTGCCATGGAAACTAACCGTAGCAATAGAGGGCTGGTGGTGGTTGACATGGAAACTGACCATAGCAACGGGGGCTGGTGATGGTTGTCATGGAAACTGACCGTAGCAACAGCAAGTTGGTGATGGTTGCCATGGAAATTGACCATAGGAACAGCAGCTGGTTGTGGTTGCCACGGAAACTGTCCGTAGCAAGGGGAGCTGGTGATGGTTTCCATGGAAACTTACCGTTGTAACGGGAGCTGATGATGGTTGCAATGGAAACTGACCATAGGAACAGGGGCTGGTGATGGTTGCCATGGAAACTGACCGTAGCCACAGCAGGTTGGTGATGGTTGCCATGGAAATTGACCATAGGAACAGGAGCTGGTTGTGGTTGCCATGGAAACAGTCCGTAGCAAGGGGAGCTGGTGATGGTTTCCATGGAAACTTACCGTTGTAACGGGAGCTGATGATGGTTGCAATGCAAACTGACCATAGGAACAGAGGCTGGTGATGGTTTCCATGGAAACTTACCGTTGTAACGGGAGCTGATGATGGTTGCAATGCAAACTGACCATAGGAACAGGGGCTGGTGATGGTTGCCATGGAAACTGACCGTAGCAACAAGGGGGGGCAGGTGATTGTTGCCATGGAAACTGACCATAGGAACAGGGGCCGGTGATGGTTGCCATGGAAACTGACCGCAGCAACGGTAGCTGGTGATGGTTGCCATGGAAACTGACTGTAGGAACAGGAGGCTGGTGATGGTTACCATGGAATCTGACCATAGCAACAGGGGGCTGGTGATGGTTGGCCTGAAAATTGACCGCAGCAACGGCAGCTGGTGATGGTTGCCATGGAAACTGACCGTAGCTGCAGCAGGCTGGTAATGGTTGCCATGAAAATTGAACATAGGAATAACGGGCTGGTGATGGTTGCCATGGAAAGTGACCTTAGCCACAGCGGCTTGTGATGGTTAACATGGAATTTGATGGTAGAAACGGTAGCTGGTTATTGTTGCCATGGAAAATGACTACAGCAACGGGGGGGGTTGGTGATGGTTGCCATGGAAACAGTCCGTAGCAAGGGGAGCCGGTGATGGTTGCCATGGAAACTGACAGTAGGAATTGCGGGCTGGTGGTGGTTGACATGGAAACTGACCATAACAATAGGGGGCTGGTGATGGTTGCCATGGAAACAGTCCGTAGCAACAGCAGGCTTGTGATGGTTGCCATGGAAACTGACCATAGGAATAGCGGGCTGGTGATGGTTGCCATGGAAACTGACCATACCAAGAGGGGGCTCATGATGGTTGCCATGGAAACTGACCACAGCAACGGCAGCTGATGATGGTTGCCATGGAAACTGACCTTACCAGCAGGCTTGTAATGGTTGCCACGGAAATTGACCATAGCCACAGGGGCAGGCGATGGTTTCCATGGAAACTGACCATAGCAACGGTAGCTGGTGATGGTTGCCATGGAAACTGACCATAGCAACAGGGGGCTGGTGGTGGTTGCCATGGAAACTGACCGTAGCAACAGCAGATTGGTGATGGTTGCCATGGAAATTGACCATAGGAACAGGAGCTGGTTGTGGTTGCCATGGAAACAGTCCATAGCAAGGGGAGCTGGTGATGGTTTCCATGGAAACTTACCGTTGTAACGGGAGCTGATGATGGTTGCAATGCAAACTGACCATAGGAACAGGGGCTGGTGATGGTTGCCATGGAAACTGACCGTAGCAACAAGGGGGGGGCAGGTGATTGTTGCCATGGAAACTGACCATAGGAACAGGGGCCGGAGATGGTTGCCATGGAAACTGACCGCAGCAACGGTAGCTGGTGATGGTTGCAATGGAAACTGACTGTAGGAGCAGGAGGCTGGTGATGGTTACCATGGAATCTGACCATAGCAACAGGGGGCTGGTGATGGTTGGCCTGAAAATTGACCGCAGCAACGGCAGCTGGTTTTGGTTGCCATGGAAACTGACCATAACAATAGGGGGCTGGTGATGGTTGTCATGGAAACTGACCATAGCAACAGCAGGTTGGTGATGGTTGCCATGGAAATTGACCATAGGAACAGGAGCTGGTTGCGGTTGCCATGGAGACAGCCCGTAGCAAGGGGAGATGGTGATGGTTTCCATGGAAACTTACCGTTGTAACGGGAGTTGATGATGGTTGCCATGGAAACTGACCGTAGCCACAAGGGGGGGGGCAGGTGATTGTTGCCATGGAAACTGACCATAGGAAGAGGGGCCTATGATGGTTGCCATGGAAATTTACTGTAGCAACGGTAGCTGGTGATTGTTGCCATGGAAACTGACCGTAGCAACAGCAGGCTCATGATGGTTTCCATGGAAACTAACCATAGCAATAGGGGGCTGGTGATGGCTGCCATGGAAACTGACCATAGCAACATGGGGCTGCTGATGCTTGCCATGGAAACTGATTGTAGGAACAGGGGGGCAGGTGATGGTTGCCATGGAAACTGACCATAGCAATGGGGGCTGGTGATGGTTGCCATGGAAACTGACAGTAGGAATAGCGGGCTGGTGATGGTTGACATGGAAACTGACCAAAACAATAGGGGGCTGGTGATTGTTGCCATGGAAACAGTCCGTAGCAACAGCAGGCTTGTGATGGTTGCCATGGAAACTGACCATAGGAATAACGGGCTGGTGATGGTTGCCATGGAAACTGACCATAGCCACAGCGGCTTGTGATGGTTAACATGGAATTTGATGGTAGAAACGGTAGCTGGTTATTGTTGCCATGGAAAATGACTACAGCAACGGGGGGGGGGCTGGTGATGGTTGCCATGGAAACAGTCCGTTGCAAGGGGAGCTGGTGATGGTTGCCATGGAAACTGACCATTGCAATGGGGGCTGGTGATGGTTGCCATGGAAACTGACCATAACAATAGGGGGCTGGTGATGGTTGCCATGGAAACAGTCCGTAGCAACAGCAGGCTTGTGATGGTTGCCATGGAAACTGACCATAGGAATAGCGGGCTGGTGATGGTTGCCATGGAAACTGACCATACCAATAGGGGGCTCATGATGGTTGCCATGGAAACTGACCACAGCAACGGCAGCTGATGATGGTTGCCATGGAAACTGACCTTACCAGCAGGGTGGTAATGGTTGCCACGGAAATTGACCATAGCCACAGGGGCAGGTGATGGTTTCCATGGAAACTGACCATAGCAACGGTAGCTGGTGATGGTTGCCATGGAAACTGACCATAGCAACAGGGGGCTGGTGGTGGTTGCCATGGAAACTGACCGTAGCAACAGCAGGCTCGTGATGGTTGCCATGGAAACTAACCGTAGCAATAGAGGGCTGGTGGTGGTTGACATGGAAACTGACCGTAGCAACGGGGGCTGGTGATGGTTGTCATGGAAACTGACCGTAGCAACAGCAAGTTGGTGATGGTTGCCATGGAAATTGACCATAGGAACAGGAGCTGGTTGTGGTTGCCACGGAAACTGTCCGTAGCAAGGGGAGCTGGTGATGGTTTCCATGGAAACTTACCGTTGTAACGGGAGCTGATGATGGTTGCAATGGAAACTGACCTTAGGAACAGGGGCTGGTGATGGTTGCCATGGAAACTGACCGTAGCAACAAGGGGGGGGCAGGTGATTGTTGCCATGGAAACTGACCATAGGAACAGGGGCAGGTGATGGTTGCCATGGAAACTGACCGCAGCAACGGTAGCTGGTGATGGTTGCCATGGAAACTGACTGTAGGAACAAGGGGGGGGCAGGTGATTGTTGCCATGGAATCTGACCATAGCAACAGGGGGCTGGTGATGGTTGGCCTGAAAATTGACCGCAGCAACGGCAGCTGGTGATGGTTGCCATGGAAACTGACCATAGCAATAGGGGGCTGGTGATGGTTGTCATGGAAACTGACCATAGCAACAGCAGGTTGGTGATGGTTGCCATGGAAATTGACCATAGGAACAGGAGCTGGTTGTGGTTGCCATGGAAACAGCCCGTAGCAAGGGGAGATGGTGATGGTTTCCATGGAAACTTACCGTTCTAACGGGAGTTGATGATAGTTGCCATGGAAACTGACCGTAGCAACAAGGGGGGGCAGGTGATTGTTGCCATGGAAACTGACCGTAGCAACAGCAGGCTCATGATAGTTTCCATGGAAACTAACCATAGCAATAGGGGGCTGGTGATGGCTGCCATGGAAACTGACCATAGCAACATGGGGCTGGTGATGCTTGCCATGGAAACTGACTGTAGGAACAGGGGGGCAGGTGATGGTTGCCATGGAAACTGACCATAGCAATGGGGGCTGGTGATGGTTGTCACGGAAACTGACCGTAGCAACAGCAGGTTGGTGATGGTTGCCATGGAAATTGACCGTAGGAACAGGAGCTGGTTGTGGTTGCCATGGAAACAGTCCGTAGCAAGGGGAGCTGGTGATGGTTTCCATGGAAACTTACCGTTGTAACGGGAGCTGATGATGGTTGCAATGCAAACTGACCATAGGAACAGGGGCTGGTGATGGTTGCCATGGAAACTGACCGTAGCAACAAGGGGGGGCAGGTGATTGTTGCCATGGAAACTGACCATAGGAACAGGGGCCGGTGATGGTTGCCATGGAAACTGACCGCAGCAACGGTAGCTGGTGATGGTTGCCATGGAAACTGACTGTAGGAACAGGAGGCTGGTGATGGTTACCATGGAATCTGACCATAGCAACAGGGGGCTGGTGATGGTTGGCCTGAAAATTGACCGCAGCAACGGCAGCTGGTGATGGTTGCCATGGAAACTGACCGTAGCTGCAGCAGGCTTGTAATGGTTGCCATGAAAATTGAACATAGGAATAACGGGCTGGTGATGGTTGCCATGGAAACTGACCTTAGCCACAGCGGCTTGTGATGGTTAACATGGAATTTGATGGTAGAAACGGTAGCTGGTTATTGTTGCCATGGAAAATGACTACAGCAACGGGGGGGGTTGGTGATGGTTGCCATGGAAACAGTCCGTAGCAAGGGGAGCCGGTGATGGTTGCCATGGAAACTGACAGTAGGAATTGCGGGCTGGTGGTGGTTGACATGGAAACTGACCATAACAATAGGGGGCTGGTGATGGTTGCCATGGAAACAGTCCGTAGCAACAGCAGGCTTGTGATGGTTGCCATGGAAACTGACCATAGGAATAGCGGGCTGGTGATGGTTGCCATGGAAACTGACCATACCAATAGGGGGCTCATGATGGTTGCCATGGAAACTGACCACAGCAACGGCAGCTGATGATGGTTGCCATGGAAACTGACCTTACCAGCAGGGTGGTAATGGTTGCCACGGAAATTGACCATAGCCACAGGGGCAGGTGATGGTTTCCATGGAAACTGACCATAGCAACGGTAGCTGGTGATGGTTGCCATGGAAACTGACCATAGCAACAGGGGGCTGGTGGTGGTTGCCATGGAAACTGACCGTAGCAACAGCAGGCTCGTGATGGTTGCCATGGAAACTAACCGTAGCAATAGAGGGCTGGTGGTGGTTGACATGGAAACTGACCATAGCAACGGGGGCTGGTGATGGTTGTCATGGAAACTGACCGTAGCAACAGCAAGTTGGTGATGGTTGCCATGGAAATTGACCATAGGAACAGGAGCTGGTTGTGGTTGCCATGGAAACAGTCCGTAGCAAGGGGAGCTGGTGATGGTTTCCATGGAAACTTACCGTTGTAACGGGAGCTGATGATGGTTGCAATGGAAACTGACCTTAGGAACAGGGGCTGGTGATGGTTGCCATGGAAACTGACCGTAGCAACAAGGGGGGGGCAGGTGATTGTTGCCATGGAAACTGACCATAGGAACAGGGGCAGGTGATGGTTGCCATGGAAACTGACCGCAGCAACGGTAGCTGGTGATGGTTGCCATGGAAACTGACTGTAGGAACAAGGGGGGGGCAGGTGATTGTTGCCATGGAATCTGACCATAGCAACAGGGGGCTGGTGATGGTTGGCCTGAAAATTGACCGCAGCAACGGCAGCTGGTGATGGTTGCCATGGAAACTGACCGTAGCTGCAGCAGGCTGGTAATGGTTACCATGAAAATTGAAGATAGGAATAACGGGCTGGTGATGGTTGCCATGGAAACTGACCATAGCCACAGCGGCTTGTGATGGTTAACATGGAATTTGATGGTAGAAACGGTAGCTGGTTATTGTTGCCATGGAAAATGACTACAGCAACGGGGGGGGGTTGGTGATGGTTGCCATGGAAACAGTCCGTAGCAAGGGGAGCCGGTGATGGTTGACATGGAAACTGACCATTGCAATGGGGGCGGGTGATGGTTGCCATGGAAACTGACCATAACAATAGGGGGCTGGTGATGGTTGCCATGGAAACAGTCCGTAGCAACAGCAGGCTTGTGATGGTTGCCATGGAAACTGACCATAGGAATAGCGGGCTGGTGATGGTTGCAATGGAAACTGACCATAGAAGCAGCGGGCTGGTGATGGTTGCCATGAAAACTGACCATAGCAACAGGGGCTGGTGATGGTTGCCATGGAAACTGACCGCAGCAACGGTAGCTGGTGATTGTTAACATGGAAACTGACTGTAGGAACAGGGGGCTGGTGATTGTTACCATGGAATCTGACCATAGCAACAGTGGGCTGGTGATGGTTGTCATGGAAATTGACCATAGGAACCTGTGCTGGTTGTGGTTGCCATGGAAACTGACCATACCAAAAGGGGGTGGGTGACGGTTGCCATGGAAACGACCATAGCTACAGCAGGCTCGTGATGGTCGCCCTGGAAACTGACTATAGCAACGGGGGCTGGTGATGGTTGCCATGGAAACTGACCATAGCCACAGGGGCAGGTGATGGTTTCCATGGAAACTGACCATTGCAATCGGGGCTGGTGATGGTTTCCATGGAAACTGACCATAACAATAGGGGGCTGGTGATGGTTGCCATGGAAACTGACAGTAGGAATAGCGGGCTGGTGATGGTTGACATGGAAACTGACCATAACAATAGGGGGCTGGTGATGGTTGCCATGGAAACAGTCCGTAGCAACAGCAGGCTTGTGATGGTTGCCATGGAAACTGACCATAGGAATAGCGGGCTGGTGATGGTTGCCATGGAAACTGACCATACCAATAGGGGGCTCATGATGGTTGCCATGGAAACTGACCACAGCAACGGCAGCTGATGATGGTTGCCATGGAAACTGACCTTACCAGCAGGGTGGTAATGGTTGCCACGGAAATTGACCATAGCCACAGGGGCAGGCGATGGTTTCCATGGAAACTGACCATAGCAACGGTAGCTGGTGATGGTTGCCATGGAAACTGACCATAGCAAAAGGGGGCTGGTGGTGGTTGCCATGGAAACTGACCGTAGCAACAGCAGGCTCGTGATGGTTGCCATGGAAACTAACCGTAGCAATAGAGGGCTGGTGGTGGTTGACATGGAAACTGACCATAGCAACGGGGGCTGGTGATGGTTGTCATGGAAACTGACCGTAGCAACAGCAAGTTGGTGATGGTTGCCATGGAAATTGACCATAGGAACAGGAGCTGGTTGTGGTTGCCATGGAAACAGTCCGTAGCAAGGGGAGCTGGTGATGGTTTCCATGGAAACTTACCGTTGTAACGGGAGCTGATGATGGTTGCAATGGAAACTGACCTTAGGAACAGGGGCTGGTGATGGTTGCCATGGAAACTGACCGTAGCAACAAGGGGGGGGCAGGTGATTGTTGCCATGGAAACTGACCATAGGAACAGGGGCAGGTGATGGTTGCCATGGAAACTGACCGCAGCAACGGTAGCTGGTGATGGTTGCCATGGAAACTGACTGTAGGAACAAGGGGGGGGCAGGTGATTGTTGCCATGGAATCTGACCATAGCAACAGGGGGCTGCTGATGGTTGGCCTGAAAATTGACCGCAGCAACGGCAGCTGGTGATGGTTGCCATGGAAACTGACCGTAGCTGCAGCAGGCTGGTAATGGTTACCATGAAAATTGAAGATAGGAATAACGGGCTGGTGATGGTTGCCATGGAAACTGACCATAGCCACAGCGGCTTGTGATGGTTAACATGGAATTTGATGGTAGAAACGGTAGCTGGTTATTGTTGCCATGGAAAATGACTACAGCAACGGGGGGGGTTGGTGATGGTTGCCATGGAAACAGTCCGTAGCAAGGGGAGCCGGTGATGGTTGACATGGAAACTGACCATTGCAATGGGGGCGGGTGATGGTTGCCATGGAAACTGACCATAACAATAGGGGGCTGGTGATGGTTGCCATGGAAACAGTCCGTAGCAACAGCAGGCTTGTGATGGTTGCCATGGAAACTGACCATAGGAATAGCGGGCTGGTGATGGTTGCAATGGAAACTGACCATAGAAGCAGCGGGCTGGTGATGGTTGCCATGAAAACTGACCATAGCAACAGGGGCTGGTGATGGTTGCCATGGAAACTGACCGCAGCAACGGTAGCTGGTGATTGTTAACATGGAAACTGACTGTAGGAACAGGGGGCTGGTGATTGTTACCATGGAATCTGACCATAGCAACAGTGGGCTGGTGATGGTTGTCATGGAAATTGACCATAGGAACCTGTGCTGGTTGTGGTTGCCATGGAAACTGACCATACCAAAAGGGGGTGGGTGACGGTTGCCATGGAAACGACCATAGCTACAGCAGGCTCGTGATGGTCGCCCTGGAAACTGACTATAGCAACGGGGGCTGGTGATGGTTGCCATGGAAACTGACCATAGCCACAGGGGCAGGTGATGGTTTCCATGGAAACTGACCATTGCAATCGGGGCTGGTGATGGTTTCCATGGAAACTGACCATTGCAATCGGGGCTGGTGATGTTTGCCATGGAAACTGACAGTAGGAATAGCGGGCTGGTGATGGTTGACATGGAAACTGACCATAACAATAGGGGGCTGGTGATGGTTGCCATGGAAACAGTCCGTAGCAACAGCAGGCTTGTGATGGTTGCCATGGAAACTGACCATAGGAATAGCGGGCTGGTGATGGTTGACATGGAAACTGACCATACCAATAGGGGGCTCATGATGGTTGCCATGGAAACTGACCACAGCAACGGCAGCTGATGATGGTTGCCATGGAAACTGACCTTACCAGCAGGCTGGTAATGGTTGCCATGGAAATTGACCATAGCCACAGGGGCAGGTGATGGTTTCCATGGAAACTGACCATAGCAACGGTAGCTGGTGATGGTTGCCATGGAAACTGACCATAGCAACAGGGGGTAGGTGGTGGTTGCCATGGAAACTGACCGTAGCAACAGCAGGCTCGTGATGGTTGCCATGGAAACTAACCGTAGCAATAGAGGGCTGGTGGTGGTTGACATGGAAACTGACCACAGCAACGGGGGCTGGTGATGGTTGTCATGGAAACTGACCATAGCAACAGCAGGTTGGTGATGGTTGCCATGGAAATTGACCATAGGAACAGGAGCTGGTTGTGGTTGCCATGGAAACAGTCCGTAGCAAGGGGAGCTGGTGATGGTTTCCATGGAAACTTACCGTTGTAACGGGAGCTGATGATGGTTGCAATGGAAACTGACCATAGGAACAGGGGCTGGTGATGGTTGCCATGGAAACTGACCGTAGCAACAAGGGGGGGCAGGTAATTGTTGCCATGGAAACTGACCATAGGAACAGGGGCCGGTGATGGTTGCCATGGAAACTGACCGCAGCAACGGTAGCTGGTGATGGTTGCCATGGAAACTGACTGTAGGAACAGGAGTCTGGTGATGGTTACCATGGAATCTGACCATAGCAACAGGGGGCTGGTGATGGTTGGCCTGAAAATTGACCGCAGCAACGGCAGCTGGTGATGGTTGCCATGGAAACTGACCGTAGCTGCAGCAGGCTGGTAATGGTTACCATGAAAATTGAAGATAGGAATAACGGGCTGGTGATGGTTGCCATGGAAACTGACCATAGCCACAGCGGCTTGTGATGGTTAACATGGAATTTGATGGTAGAAACGGTAGCTGGTTATTGTTGCCATGGAAAATGACTACAGCAACGGGGGGGGTTGGTGATGGTTGCCATGGAAACCGTCCGTAGCAAGGGGAGCCGGTGATGGTTGACATGGAAACTGACCATTGCAATGGGGGCGGGTGATGGTTGCCATGGAAACTGACCATAACAATAGGGGGCTGGTGATGGTTGCCATGGAAACAGTCCGTAGCAACAGCAGGCTTGTGATGGTTGCCATGGAAACTGACCATAGGAATAGCGGGCTGGTGATGGTTGCAATGGAAACTGACCATAGAAGCAGCGGGCTGGTGATGGTTGCCATGAAAACTGACCATAGCAACAGGGGCTGGTGATGGTTGCCATGGAAACTGACCGCAGCAACGGTAGCTGGTGATTGTTAACATGGAAACTGACTGTAGGAACAGGGGGCTGGTGATTGTTACCATGGAATCTGACCATAGCAACAGTGGGCTGGTGATGGTTGTCATGGAAATTGACCATAGGAACCTGTGCTGGTTGTGGTTGCCATGGAAACTGACCATACCAAAAGGGGGTGGGTGACGGTTGCCATGGAAACGACCATAGCTACAGCAGGCTCGTGATGGTCGCCCTGGAAACTGACTATAGCAACGGGGGCTGGTGATGGTTGCCATGGAAACTGACCATAGCCACAGGGGCAGGTGATGGTTTCCATGGAAACTGACCATTGCAATCGGGGCTGGTGATGGTTTCCATGGAAACTGACCATTGCAATCGGGGCTGGTGATGTTTGCCATGGAAACTGACAGTAGGAATAGCGGGCTGGTGATGGTTGACATGGAAACTGACCATAACAATAGGGGGCTGGTGATGGTTGCCATGGAAACAGTCCGTAGCAACAGCAGGCTTGTGATGGTTGCCATGGAAACTGACCATAGGAATAGCGGGCTGGTGATGGTTGACATGGAAACTGACCATACCAATAGGGGGCTCATGATGGTTGCCAGGGAAACTGACCACAGCAACGGCAGCTGATGATGGTTGCCATGGAAACTGACCTTACCAGCAGGCTGGTAATGGTTGCCATGGAAATTGACCATAGCCACAGGGGCAGGTGATGGTTTCCATGGAAACTGACCATAGCAACGGTAGCTGGTGATGGTTGCCATGGAAACTGACCATAGCAACAGGGGGTAGGTGGTGGTTGCCATGGAAACTGACCGTAGCAACAGCAGGCTCGTGATGGTTGCCATGGAAACTAACCGTAGCAATAGAGGGCTGGTGGTGGTTGACATGGAAACTGACCACAGCAACGGGGGCTGGTGATGGTTGTCATGGAAACTGACCATAGCAACAGCAGGTTGGTGATGGTTGCCATGGAAATTGACCATAGGAACAGGAGCTGGTTGTGGTTGCCATGGAAACAGTCCGTAGCAAGGGGAGCTGGTGATGGTTTCCATGGAAACTTACCGTTGTAACGGGAGCTGATGATGGTTGCAATGGAAACTGACCATAGGAACAGGGGCTGGTGATGGTTGCCATGGAAACTGACCGTAGCAACAAGGGGGGGCAGGTAATTGTTGCCATGGAAACTGACCATAGGAACAGGGGCCGGTGATGGTTGCCATGGAAACTGACCGCAGCAACGGTAGCTGGTGATGGTTGCCATGGAAACTGACTGTAGGAACAGGAGGCTGGTGATGGTTACCATGGAATCTGACCATAGCAACAGGGGGCTGGTGATGGTTGGCCTGAAAATTGACCGCAGCAACGGCAGCTGGTGATGGTTGCCATGGAAACTGACCGTAGCTGCAGCAGGCTGGTAATGATTGCCATGAAAATTGAAGATAGGAATAACAGGCTGGTGATGGTTGCCATGGAAACTGACCATAGCCACAGCGGCTTGTGATGGTTAACATGGAATTTGATGGTAGAAACGGTAGCTGGTTATTGTTGCCATGGAAAATGACTACAGCAACGGGGGGGGCTGGTGATGGTTGCCATGGAAACAGTCCGTAGCAAGGGGAGCCGGTGATGGTTGACATGGAAAGTGACCATTGCAATGGGGGCTGGTGATGGTTGCCATGGAAACTGACCATAGCAACAGCAGGTTGGTGATGGTTGCCATGGAAATTGACCATAGGAACAGGAGCTGGTTGTGGTTGCCATGGAAACAGTCCGTAGCAAGGGGAGCTGGTGATGGTTTCCATGGAAACTTACCGTTGTAACGGGAGCTGATGATGGTTGCAATGGAAACTGACCATAGGAACAGGGGCTGGTGATGGTTGCCATGGAAACTGACCGTAGCAACAAGGGGGGGCAGGTAATTGTTGCCATGGAAACTGACCATAGGAACAGGGGCCGGTGATGGTTGCCATGGAAACTGACCGCAGCAACGGTAGCTGGTGATGGTTGCCATGGAAACTGACTGTAGGAACAGGAGTCTGGTGATGGTTACCATGGAATCTGACCATAGCAACAGGGGGCTGGTGATGGTTGGCCTGAAAATTGACCGCAGCAACGGCAGCTGGTGATGGTTGCCATGGAAACTGACCGTAGCTGCAGCAGGCTGGTAATGGTTACCATGAAAATTGAAGATAGGAATAACGGGCTGGTGATGGTTGCCATGGAAACTGACCATAGCCACAGCGGCTTGTGATGGTTAACATGGAATTTGATGGTAGAAACGGTAGCTGGTTATTGTTGCCATGGAAAATGACTACAGCAACGGGGGGGGTTGGTGATGGTTGCCATGGAAACAGTCCGTAGCAAGGGGAGCCGGTGATGGTTGACATGGAAACTGACCATTGCAATGGGGGCGGGTGATGGTTGCCATGGAAACTGACCATAACAATAGGGGGCTGGTGATGGTTGCCATGGAAACAGTCCGTAGCAACAGCAGGCTTGTGATGGTTGCCATGGAAACTGACCATAGGAATAGCGGGCTGGTGATGGTTGCAATGGAAACTGACCATAGAAGCAGCGGGCTGGTGATGGTTGCCATGAAAACTGACCATAGCAACAGGGGCTGGTGATGGTTGCCATGGAAACTGACCGCAGCAACGGTAGCTGGTGATTGTTAACATGGAAACTGACTGTAGGAACAGGGGGCTGGTGATTGTTACCATGGAATCTGACCATAGCAACAGTGGGCTGGTGATGGTTGTCATGGAAATTGACCATAGGAACCTGTGCTGGTTGTGGTTGCCATGGAAACTGACCATACCAAAAGGGGGTGGGTGACGGTTGCCATGGAAACGACCATAGCTACAGCAGGCTCGTGATGGTCGCCCTGGAAACTGACTATAGCAACGGGGGCTGGTGATGGTTGCCATGGAAACTGACCATAGCCACAGGGGCAGGTGATGGTTTCCATGGAAACTGACCATTGCAATCGGGGCTGGTGATGGTTTCCATGGAAACTGACCATTGCAATCGGGGCTGGTGATGTTTGCCATGGAAACTGACAGTAGGAATAGCGGGCTGGTGATGGTTGACATGGAAACTGACCATAACAATAGGGGGCTGGTGATGGTTGCCATGGAAACAGTCCGTAGCAACAGCAGGCTTGTGATGGTTGCCATGGAAACTGACCATAGGAATAGCGGGCTGGTGATGGTTGACATGGAAACTGACCATACCAATAGGGGGCTCATGATGGTTGCCAGGGAAACTGACCACAGCAACGGCAGCTGATGATGGTTGCCATGGAAACTGACCTTACCAGCAGGCTGGTAATGGTTGCCATGGAAATTGACCATAGCCACAGGGGCAGGTGATGGTTTCCATGGAAACTGACCATAGCAACGGTAGCTGGTGATGGTTGCCATGGAAACTGACCATAGCAACAGGGGGTAGGTGGTGGTTGCCATGGAAACTGACCGTAGCAACAGCAGGCTCGTGATGGTTGCCATGGAAACTAACCGTAGCAATAGAGGGCTGGTGGTGGTTGACATGGAAACTGACCACAGCAACGGGGGCTGGTGATGGTTGTCATGGAAACTGACCATAGCAACAGCAGGTTGGTGATGGTTGCCATGGAAATTGACCATAGGAACAGGAGCTGGTTGTGGTTGCCATGGAAACAGTCCGTAGCAAGGGGAGCTGGTGATGGTTTCCATGGAAACTTACCGTTGTAACGGGAGCTGATGATGGTTGCAATGGAAACTGACCATAGGAACAGGGGCTGGTGATGGTTGCCATGGAAACTGACCGTAGCAACAAGGGGGGGCAGGTAATTGTTGCCATGGAAACTGACCATAGGAACAGGGGCCGGTGATGGTTGCCATGGAAACTGACCGCAGCAACGGTAGCTGGTGATGGTTGCCATGGAAACTGACTGTAGGAACAGGAGGCTGGTGATGGTTACCATGGAATCTGACCATAGCAACAGGGGGCTGGTGATGGTTGGCCTGAAAATTGACCGCAGCAACGGCAGCTGGTGATGGTTGCCATGGAAACTGACCGTAGCTGCAGCAGGCTGGTAATGATTGCCATGAAAATTGAAGATAGGAATAACAGGCTGGTGATGGTTGCCATGGAAACTGACCATAGCCACAGCGGCTTGTGATGGTTAACATGGAATTTGATGGTAGAAACGGTAGCTGGTTATTGTTGCCATGGAAAATGACTACAGCAACGGGGGGGGCTGGTGATGGTTGCCATGGAAACAGTCCGTAGCAAGGAGAGCCGGTGATGGTTGACATGGAAAGTGACCATTGCAATGGGGGCTGGTGATGGTTGCCATGGAAACTGACCATAGCAACAGCAGGTTGGTGATGGTTGCCATGGAAATTGACCATAGGAACAGGAGCTGGTTGTGGTTGCCATGGAAACAGTCCGTAGCAAGGGGAGCTGGTGATGGTTTCCATGGAAACTTACCGTTGTAACGGGAGCTGATGATGGTTGCAATGGAAACTGACCATAGGAACAGGGGCTGGTGATGGTTGCCATGGAAACTGACCGTAGCAACAAGGGGGGGCAGGTAATTGTTGCCATGGAAACTGACCATAGGAACAGGGGCCGGTGATGGTTGCCATGGAAACTGACCGCAGCAACGGTAGCTGGTGATGGTTGCCATGGAAACTGACTGTAGGAACAGGAGTCTGGTGATGGTTACCATGGAATCTGACCATAGCAACAGGGGGCTGGTGATGGTTGGCCTGAAAATTGACCGCAGCAACGGCAGCTGGTGATGGTTGCCATGGAAACTGACCGTAGCTGCAGCAGGCTGGTAATGGTTACCATGAAAATTGAAGATAGGAATAACGGGCTGGTGATGGTTGCCATGGAAACTGACCATAGCCACAGCGGCTTGTGATGGTTAACATGGAATTTGATGGTAGAAACGGTAGCTGGTTATTGTTGCCATGGAAAATGACTACAGCAACGGGGGGGGTTGGTGATGGTTGCCATGGAAACAGTCCGTAGCAAGGGGAGCCGGTGATGGTTGACATGGAAACTGACCATTGCAATGGGGGCGGGTGATGGTTGCCATGGAAACTGACCATAACAATAGGGGGCTGGTGATGGTTGCCATGGAAACAGTCCGTAGCAACAGCAGGCTTGTGATGGTTGCCATGGAAACTGACCATAGGAATAGCGGGCTGGTGATGGTTGCAATGGAAACTGACCATAGAAGCAGCGGGCTGGTGATGGTTGCCATGAAAACTGACCATAGCAACAGGGGCTGGTGATGGTTGCCATGGAAACTGACCGCAGCAACGGTAGCTGGTGATTGTTAACATGGAAACTGACTGTAGGAACAGGGGGCTGGTGATTGTTACCATGGAATCTGACCATAGCAACAGTGGGCTGGTGATGGTTGTCATGGAAATTGACCATAGGAACCTGTGCTGGTTGTGGTTGCCATGGAAACTGACCATACCAAAAGGGGGTGGGTGACGGTTGCCATGGAAACGACCATAGCTACAGCAGGCTCGTGATGGTCGCCCTGGAAACTGACTATAGCAACGGGGGCTGGTGATGGTTGCCATGGAAACTGACCATAGCCACAGGGGCAGGTGATGGTTTCCATGGAAACTGACCATTGCAATCGGGGCTGGTGATGGTTTCCATGGAAACTGACCATTGCAATCGGGGCTGGTGATGTTTGCCATGGAAACTGACAGTAGGAATAGCGGGCTGGTGATGGTTGACATGGAAACTGACCATAACAATAGGGGGCTGGTGATGGTTGCCATGGAAACAGTCCGTAGCAACAGCAGGCTTGTGATGGTTGCCATGGAAACTGACCATAGGAATAGCGGGCTGGTGATGGTTGACATGGAAACTGACCATACCAATAGGGGGCTCATGATGGTTGCCAGGGAAACTGACCACAGCAACGGCAGCTGATGATGGTTGCCATGGAAACTGACCTTACCAGCAGGCTGGTAATGGTTGCCATGGAAATTGACCATAGCCACAGGGGCAGGTGATGGTTTCCATGGAAACTGACCATAGCAACGGTAGCTGGTGATGGTTGCCATGGAAACTGACCATAGCAACAGGGGGTAGGTGGTGGTTGCCATGGAAACTGACCGTAGCAACAGCAGGCTCGTGATGGTTGCCATGGAAACTAACCGTAGCAATAGAGGGCTGGTGGTGGTTGACATGGAAACTGACCACAGCAACGGGGGCTGGTGATGGTTGTCATGGAAACTGACCATAGCAACAGCAGGTTGGTGATGGTTGCCATGGAAATTGACCATAGGAACAGGAGCTGGTTGTGGTTGCCATGGAAACAGTCCGTAGCAAGGGGAGCTGGTGATGGTTTCCATGGAAACTTACCGTTGTAACGGGAGCTGATGATGGTTGCAATGGAAACTGACCATAGGAACAGGGGCTGGTGATGGTTGCCATGGAAACTGACCGTAGCAACAAGGGGGGGCAGGTAATTGTTGCCATGGAAACTGACCATAGGAACAGGGGCCGGTGATGGTTGCCATGGAAACTGACCGCAGCAACGGTAGCTGGTGATGGTTGCCATGGAAACTGACTGTAGGAACAGGAGGCTGGTGATGGTTACCATGGAATCTGACCATAGCAACAGGGGGCTGGTGATGGTTGGCCTGAAAATTGACCGCAGCAACGGCAGCTGGTGATGGTTGCCATGGAAACTGACCGTAGCTGCAGCAGGCTGGTAATGATTGCCATGAAAATTGAAGATAGGAATAACAGGCTGGTGATGGTTGCCATGGAAACTGACCATAGCCACAGCGGCTTGTGATGGTTAACATGGAATTTGATGGTAGAAACGGTAGCTGGTTATTGTTGCCATGGAAAATGACTACAGCAACGGGGGGGGCTGGTGATGGTTGCCATGGAAACAGTCCGTAGCAAGGGGAGCCGGTGATGGTTGACATGGAAAGTGACCATTGCAATGGGGGCTGGTGATGGTTGCCATGGAAACTGACCATAACAATAGGGGGCTGGTGATGGTTGCCATGGAAACAGTCCGTAGCAACAGCAGGCTTGTGATGGTTGCCATGGAAACTGACCATAGGAATAGCGGGCTGGTGATGGTTGTCATGGAAACTGACCATAACAATAGGGGGCTGGTGATGGTTGCCATGGAAACAGTCCGTAGCAACAGCAGGCTTGTGATGGTTGCCATGGAAACTGACCATAGGAATAGCGGGCTGGTGATGGTTGTCATGGAAACTGACCATAGCAACGGCAGGTTGGTGATGGTTGCCATGGAAATTGACCATAGGAACAGGAGCTGGTTGTGGTTGCCATGGAAACAGCCCGTAGCAAGGGGAGATGGTGATGGTTTCCATGGAAACTTACCGTTGTAACGGGAGTTTATGATGGTTGCCATGGAAACTGACCGTAGCAACAAGGGGGGGGGCAGGTGATTGTTGCCATGGAAACTGACCATAGGAACAGGGGCCGGTGATGGTTGCCATGGAAATTGACTGTAGCAACGGTAGCTGGTGATTGTTGCCTTGGAAACTGACTGTAGCAACAGCAGGCTCATGATGGTTTCCATGGAAACTAACCAGAGCAATAGGGGGCTGGTGATGGCTGCCATGGAAACTGACCATAGCAACATGGGGCTGGTGATGCTTGCCATGGAAACTGATTGTAGGAACAGGGGGGCAGGTGATGGTTGCCATGGAAACTGACCATAGCAATGGGGGCTGGTGATGGTTACCATGGAAACTGACAGTAGGAATAGGGGGCTGGTGATGGTTGACATGGAAACTGACCATAACAATAGGGGGCTGGTGATGGTTGCCATGGAAACAGTCCGTAGCAAGGGAAGCTGGTGATGGTTGACATGGAAACAAACCATTGCAATGGGGGCTGGTGATGGTTGCCATGGAAACTGACCATAACAATAGGGGGCTGGTGATGGTTGCCATGGAAACAGTCCGTAGCAACAGCAGGCTTGTGATGGTTTCCATGGAAACTGACCATAGGAATAGCGGGCTGGTGATGGTTGACATTGAAACTGACCATACCAATAGGGAGCTCATGATGGTTGCCATGGAAACTGACCACAGCAACGGCAGCTGATGATGGTTGCCATGGAAACTGACCTTACCAGCAGGCTGGTAATGGTTGCCATGGAAATTGACCATAGCCACAGGGGCAGGTGATGGTTTCCATGGAAACTGACCATAGCAACGATAGCTGGTGATTGTTGCCTTGGAAACTGACCATAGCAACAGGGGGCTGGTGGTGGTTGCCATGGGAACTGACCGTAGCAACAGCAGGCTCGTGATGGTTGCCATGGAAACTAACCGTAGCAATAGAGGGCTGGTGGTGGTTGCCATGGAAACTGACCATAGCAACGGCGGCCGGTGATGGTTGCCATGGAAACTGACCGCAGCAACGGTAGCTGGTGATGGTTGCCATGGAAACTGACTGTAGGAACAGGAGGCTGGTGATGGTTACCATGGAATCTGACCATAGCAACAGGGGGCTGGTGATGGTTGGCCTGAAAATTGACCGCAGCAACGGCAGCTGGTGATGGTTGCCATGGAAACTGAACATAGGAATAACGGGCTGGTGATGGTTGCCATGGAAACTGACCATAGCCACAGCGGCTTGTGATGGTTAACATGGAATTTGATGGTAGAAACAGTAGCTGGTTATTGTTGCCATGGAAAATGACTACATCAACGGGGGGGGGCTGGTGATGGTTGCCATGGAAACTGACCATTGCAATGGCGGCTGGTGATGGTTGCCATGGAAACTGACCATAGCAACAGGGGGCTGGTGATGGTTGCCATGGAAACAGTCCGTAGCAACAGCTGGCTTGTGATGGTTGCCATGGAAACTGACCATAGGAATAGCGGGCTGGTGATGGTTGCCATGAAAACTGACCACAGCAACGGCAGCTGATGATGGTTGCCATGGAAACTGACCTTACCAGCAGGCTGGTAAAGGTTGCCATGGAAATTGACCATAGGAACAGGAGCTGGTTATGGTTGCCATGGAAACTGACCATAGCAATAGGGGGCTGGTGACGGTTGCCATGGAAACTGACTATAGCAACAGTGGGCTGTGATGGTTGCCATGGAAACTGAACGTACCAGCAGGCTGGTCATGGTTGCCATGGAAACTGAACGTACCAGCAGGCTGGTCATGGTTGCCATGGAAATTGAACATAGGAACGGGAGCTGGTTGTGGTTGCCATGGAAGCAGTCCGTAGCAAGGGGAGCTGGTGATGGTTTCCATGGAAACTGACCATAGCAATAGGGGGCTGGTAATGGTTGCCATGGAAACAGTCCGTAGCAACAGCAGGCTTGTGATTGTTGCCATGGAAACTGACCATAGGAATAGCGGGCTGGTGATGGTTGCCATGGAAACTGACCATACCAATAGGGGGCTCATGATGGTTGCCATGGAAACTGACCACAGCAACGGCAGCTGATGACGGTTGCCATGGAAACTGACCATAGCAACGGGGGCTGGTAATGTTTGCCATGGAAACTGACCGTAGGAACAGTGGGCTGGTGACGGTTGTCGTGGAAATTGACCATAGATCCTGAGCCTGTTGTGGTTGCCATGGACCATAGCAACAGGGGGCTGGTGACGGTTGCCATGGAAACGAGCGTAGCTACAGCAGGCCCGTGATGGTTGCCATGGAAATTGACCATAGGCACAGGAGCTGGTTTTGGTCGCCATGGAAACAGTCCGTAGCAAGGGGAGCTAGTGATGGTGTCCATGGAAACTTACCATAGTAACGGGAGCTGGTGATGGTTTCCATGGAAACTGACCATAGCAACATGGGGCTGGTGATGGCTGCCATAGAACCTGACCATAGCAACGGGGGGGCCGCTGATGGTTGCCATGGAAACTGACCATAGGCACGGGGCAGGTGATGGTTGCCATGGAAATTGACCGTAGCAACAGGGGGTGGTGATGGTTGCCATGGAAACTGACCATAGCAACAGGGGGCTGGTGATGGTTGCCATGGAAACCGTCGTTTTTATCTTTTGTTTAGGTAAATGGCCCAAAACCATATGAAAAGGGGAGGATTCTTTAGCTAGAAGAGATGACATGTGGACACAGATATATCAGAGTCATTTCTGATCTCTTCACTATTTCAAGTTGCATACGTTCCACCGTTTCCTGGAAACTCTGCATGACATTTACAGAAAGGAAAGGTAAATACGATTCCCCTTTCCAGAAGGTTACAGTAATTTTGTGTCACCTTCAAAAGAGAATTCAAATAATAGGCTTAAACTGATTTGATGGTGGAAAATGAAAGGAAAAAACCCACTTTCAAATGCTGCCTGACACCACCAGATTCTATAAATATTGGAATTTCCAACAGTACTAAGTAACCATACAGTCTCATATGTGGAATATATCATGTAAATACTTAATTTAAAAAAAATTACTATGTTAGAAAACCTTTTTTTAAATACTTAAAATTTGATGCCCTCTCTCTTATATCCCACCTGCTGCACAACTTCAGGAGGAAGTTCCATTTTCCACTGCTTAAGTTGTCGGGATGCAAAGGAATGCAGGGCACAGGAAATGGTGCCCTACTCAATCCACAGGGAGAGGTTGGAGCTCTCCATCTCCAGGGCTCGTTTGAAGCAGCTCAGGACAGGGGTAGAGATGCTTCCAGATGGGGCCATCACTCTTCCATTCCTTGGAGTCCAACTTGTCCTGAATCCGGCTGGCTCCAGCCAGAGCCATCCCAGCCCAGGAGTCAAACCTGTGCAGGCAAGAATATAACCCAAGAACAAACTCTGCCCCTCAACATTCAGCTGAAGGCATTGACAAGATTTGTCAACTTTGTCCTCCTTTCATCACACAGAACAAATTTCTGCACTTCCTCCTCTCCTCAGAGTGGAACACAAGCTGTACAGCCAAAATCACTGATTTTCTTCAAGCTGTTTCCTAACCAAGCACTGCCCCCAGGAACTGTCACACATAGAAAACAGATGGCAACTCCAGGTTTGTTTGCCATGGAAAGACAGGATATCTGTATTTCTAATGGCAGCACTCCCATGGTTGTTTTCTCAGAACCACACAGCCCTGTCCAAATGCTGTCACCCTGTAGGCCAGCAGACATGATGACACCTTGTGCTGTTGGACTCACCTGTGAATAACCATGATCATTTCCCAGCATCAACATCATAAAGGCAAAAGTGCATTCAAGGAGGAAAATTCTGATGAAGTCAAACTGCAAGTTCTGCCTGAGGGCCTGTTGAGGTTGCAGCCCTGTGTTTATTGACAATACAGCCTGAGGGCTGCTTTGCACAGGCCACAACCTCACTTGAACGCCAGGGTTCAGCAGCTCTGGAGTTGTTCAGTTTTACCAGGATTTGAACACCAAGGCAGTAACCAACATGTTCTCATCTTTGGCCTGCAATTTCTTCTGATTCCAACTGAAAACACATTTCTAGGTCAAGTGACCTCACCAGTCAGATTCCTGAGGGGAATGGAACAGGAACTGTAGGACAGACAGGCACCAAATCTTTTGACTGAGGCAAAAATACTGTGCTACCACATAAGGTGTCTTCTGAGCAAAAAAAGGACACACATTAAAGTCAAATGCATTCCATTCATTTATTTTTGAATTTAAGTTTTAGAACACCAAAACTACAGAAAAATTGGTAGGGGTGGTATTGGTAATTTCTCTATCTGCCTTTGAACAAAAGGTTTTGCCATTTGCTAGTCACAAGTCCCAGACTAGAAGATGCAATAACATTAAACTACAGCTCTTTCCTCTGAAGATTTCACAGCTAAAATTGCTCTGAGCCTTCACCTTCCCTTTTGTCTCTGTTACTTGACTGGATTTAGAAACAATTTTCTTGTCTCAAATCTATCAAATTAGGGGTTTTGTCACTGACCCTGATCTATCAACTTCAAGGAGAATTAAAACGATAACAGCTAATATGCAAACTCTATATTGAATCAGTAAATTTAAAGGTTATTTTATTTAATTTAGAAGACTGATATTCAGAACATGCTTTATTTTTCAGATGAGAAAGTTTAATGTTGATGGTATTTCACTGAGTTGTGTATTATCAAGAAACAAGGTGGTTTTGTTTAAATAGCACTTAAATACTTCACTTGTATTCTCTGTGTAGTTCTCTAGCAGCAAAAGCAACACTTTTAGTTGGAGGTTAGCCTAAACAATTTATCCACTAAAGGATGCCACACTTTTAGAAAGAGGTCAGCCTAAACAATTCATCCACTAAAGGCTGCTGCCATTTGTGCTGTAGCTACACTATCAAATAATGACATTTTTCACTCCTTATCGTGCATGAACACGCCAAAGCAAAGAACAAAAGGTGCAAACAGTTCATTCTTCACATTTATTCTTTATTTCCATTTAGTTTCCCCCTCCTCCTTTCATGTTTTGGTTTTAATTTCAAAGCAATCAAATATTGAACCCTACATTTTGGGGGTTGTTTTCTCTGTTGGGTTGTTTTAGAGATGCCCTTAGTTATACAATGGACCTGTGACCATGGATTGTAGGTGGGGCCTTTGGTTGTTTGGGGTTTCTTCTCATTTCTGAAACCAGCTCTCTGCTTTTCAGTACTGAAAGAAGTGAGAAGAATGAAGGATATGCAGCAGGATTCAAAAACACTGACCTGTTTGGAAAAATACAAATGTCGTGCATGTAAAATTTCATGGCCTTGGACTGTTCTTTGTTCTTGAAATGACAGTCTGCCAGGAGATAACACAGCTCAGTCACCACTGGTGGAGAAGAGTCTGCACCCTCGGGGAGAGATGGTGCCTGAAAATGAAAAAGGCAAAGGTTCATACTAAATGAGCTGCACATTTGCTTCTGCCTTGTAGAGGAAGCAGCCTTTTCAACACACAATAGGAAGGGTTTGAATATAAAGACATTTGAAAGCATTTCACAGATACACACAGCACTTACAAACACTAATGAACAACTCATGCTGACTATATTTTACTATTCAAGGCTAAAAGCTTTAACTTTTAAAAGGGATCATTCTTATTTTATTTCAATGCAATTACCCAGGGAAACCCAACATCATGGAATAAATCATTCCATTCATAATCTCAAAGTCAACACAAAAATAGCAACACCAATTTTTACTCCCTTCCATTTAATTAAAAAAAAAAACCAACCAACAATTAATTATGCCTTGCTGCATGTTCCTTCAGGAGAGGCAGATACAGGCTCCAGACTCAGCACAGGCTTGTCAGTTCCAGGAACCATTGTGCCAGTTTTCTTCAGAAGGTTGGCCAAATCAGCAGACACAGCACTGGTTTTGTAACCATCAAATTCTGGAAGAGTTTTAGGTTTAAAACACTCAAACACGAACAAAGCATCTTCCCATGTCAGGTCAGCCTGAAGACAGAAGTAGATGGGGGGAAAAAGACTTCAAATGCAACAGTTCAAGTCCACTGATGATGGTTTTCTACAGCCTTTCTAGTTCAGAAGAGTGTACACATGACTCTAGCAGAAACCAAATGAAACCTCCCAAGAACAGAGTTAAAGGTGCTATTAATTGATGCTGCTCACAGATACAATAGAATGCTCAGTGATTGAACAAAGATATTGCTGTAACTTAGTCTATGCCACTGAAGTCATCATAAAGTCAAAAGAAATTCATCCTACTTGCTTGGAAGACTTGCTCAGGAAAGTTGTTGATAAGCGAGGATGAGTTGTGAACATTCTGAGTGACACTGAGATCATGGGTGAGAGAGGGAGACGAACTCTGCTCCTTCCATTTCAGAGCCAAGTAAGAAGAGTTTATGAAACAGGAAACAAACAAAATTCTGAGCCTCAAGAATCTGCTAACTCCTTACAGAAAGTTACTTCCAGAATTTACTCCTCATTTTCTCTTCGCTTTTCTTCCTTGAAAGCAGTAAAAATGCCCCAAATAATTTAGAGTTCTCTTCTGCTAGACTAAGTTTTTCTAGTTGTTCTTTTATTGTTCACCTTGCCATGACAGTCAATTTTGCACTGCATTGAAAAACAGGGTAGTTGCAGAGGGTAATCTCTTTATATTTTTTTTTCTTTAATCCCCTTTCTCTCATTATCTTCACTCTCTAAGATGTATGTACAACACACAAAATTTCCAAACATTCAATGAACACTAATGGGAGAGGATTTTCCTATTTTAAAAGGTTACTTCAACGGAGCCAGACAATCATTTTGCTTGTATGAAATTGTTTGGATTGATAATTCTATGATCACTTGCAATTTTTAAGTCCAAAATCATCTGGGGGTTTTGAACAAAATGAGTGATGTTTCTCAAGGTAGGACATTGGACTGCTGCCCTGTAGTTTTCTCTTCCTCCCTTAATATTACAACCCTCTTCCAGAGGCACTCTGCAGTTGCCTTTCTCCCTGAGGAGAAATTCTCAACTGAATTTCACATTGCTCACAAACAGCTACCAGGCCATTTACTATCAGAGATGTCAAAAGAAGTGATCCTATGATGTACTTGCCAACTTTGAACAGGGACATTTTTCACTTTCATAGGCTGCAAGGGTGGCTGCTAAAGTTTTCTTCTCTCAAGCTGACTTTTCCTCTCTACATTTTCCTCAACCTCGAACTTCTTCTCAGCTGAAAACAGGCAAGTGAGAGTTTAATAAAATCAATTTCTCAATACTTCCAGGATGGCAGATTACTGTGGATAAGACTAGCATTTAATTTAAAATATTCGACTTGTTACACTTAAAGTTTTAAAGAACATGAACACTTTTCATTTATTCTCTACAATGTGTAAAATACGTAACATTTACAAGGAAATAAAAGTTACCTTTCTCTACAATATATTGAAGTGCATTGGAACAATACAAGAGTGTATCTTTCATCACTTCAGGATATCCCACTGACACTGGATAACACATAACTTCCCTGCTGGACTGAATGTTCTTCTAGGTTCCTTGCTTTGCTTTTTTTGCTAGGAAAACCGTATCAACAATAAAAACCTTGTTCCAAGGCTGTTCTCAGCTCTTCTTTTTATGGATGAGCATCTTCAGAAGTGGCAGCTGCAAGTTCTTTCTGTAGCACCTGAACCTACAAGCCAAGCATCAAGGACAAGGTCACCTGCAGATCACAGGGAGCTGCCCAGCTCTCTTAAGGCAGATGATGAAAGCAACTTGAAGGGACTCCATGGATTTTTCCCCAAGAATAACCAATTATTACTCCTGTATTTCTGCAAAATGCTCTCACACAAGTCATTCCAATGGCACTGCAGCAGCACTGAAGTGCTTTTATTTTGATTTCCTGTGTTAATTCACAAACACTTCACTTGAATCAATGAAGTTAAATATCAGCTTCATGTTTCAGGCTTAAAATCATTCCAAGTCCTCCCCTACACACCAAGCTGCTTCTGTGAATATAAACATGACAGTTCATCAATGCTCTAAGGAAAGAAAAGGAACAGAAGGATTTCTGCCCTAACTCACAACCAGCAATTTCCTCTGCATGAAAAAAGCAGGATGGAGAGGACTTTGCAGCAAAAGAAGAGAGAGAGAGAATGAAAATCTGGCTAAAAGAACTCTAGAACTGAACAGTATGAACAGTGTTCCACAGATGGCTACACACCAAGGAACGTGGCTGGATTGATCCCAAATTCCTAAACACTGCAGCAAGTTGCTGTCTTTCCCTTCAACACTACAAGAGAAAGTCCCCAGCAGGAGAATCTTTTGGAAGATGCTGATACTTTAAGACATTCCCTATAAAAACTGCAGCTGAATGCCAAAAGAAGAAAAGTAACTCTTTGACAATTCTCACTAAGCTTCCATAAAAATCAAATCAAAAAGGAACACATTCAATGAATACTTTTCAAAGTCAATAAAAATACACTCACCAAGAATAACCTGTGTAGGAGGATTCTGGTATTTATTTTGTAAAACCAAAAAAAACCCACACAACCACTGTGGTTTAAGATTCAATTTCAATGTGTTCCATATTGGAATTTTAATTAAAAAAAAAAAGAAATGTTCATTTGTGACCATTTATCATTTTCAACATCTAGGAGTGCAAACTCAATTATTTATGCATGATCCTACAAGAAGCTTCTCATCATGATGGGCTGTCCTGTCTATACAAACATTGCATTACAAGCCAAAAGTCTAATATTCTACATGTAAGAAGCTCATTTATAAGAGCTGGAATTAAATAGAAGATGCTGATTCTCTTCTGATTGAAATATCTGCACTAAGATCAAGGTACTGTTCATTAAGAGCCAAACCCCTGAAGAAAAACAACGACAACTCTTACAAAGCATTTCAGTGACATCTGGAGTCCCAGCAGACTCATTCATACTGAGTCCCAGCAGACACCTCATTGCCAGCACTTGCCCTGGATGAATTTGTGAACAACATTGACAGAAATTGACAAAAAGTGTAACTAAAGAAGCTGAAGAAAAACAGTGAGCATCAGAGGACACTGTAACAAAAGCCTTCTCTTCCTACTGCTACAAACAAAAGCACATTTAACAGCAGGAACAGGATTATTCTCACTGGAACAGTGCTCAAAACAGTGAAGTCCTATTTTCCAAGCTGGTTCCTATGGGGATGTATCGGTCCAACGAGCGCACCTGTGGACAATGGCTGGCAGTCTTCCCACCTTAATCAGGCCAGAACTGCTGCATTGGGGGGGGAGGTTTTAGTCCCAATCCCTTTTAGGGTCTTCAGTCCTTGTCGATGATCGTGAGGCAAATGTGGAATATAGGGACCATGCCTTACACCCTTGTAGTTCCAAAGGTCTCGTACAAACTGAAATCACGAACGTGGGTTGGATAATTTGGTATCCCATGGAAAAGGGCCGCCGTTCGTGTCTAATGCTGTCTGCCTTCCGCTGGGCTAATGACTCCTGAAATTCCATGCTAATGAGGATATCTCCCAGGTGCAATCTACCACCAGATGGAAGTTTGTCTGCCCTTGTAGTACCAAAGACCTCTTACAAACTGACATAAGGAACGTGAGGTGAAGTCTTTGGTTTCCCATAGAAAAGGGCCACCATTAGTGTCTAATGCTGTCTATCTGCCAATGGGGCTCTGCCTTTTAAAATTGTATACAAATGAGGATATCTCCCAGGTGCAATCAACCAACCGATGGAAGTTACTCTGCCCTTGTAGTGCCAATGGCCTCCTACAAACTGACATCAGGAACTTGGGGTGGAAACTTTGGTTTCCCGTGGAAAATGGCCACCGTTTGTCTCTAATACTGTCAGTCTGCCTCTGGGCTTATGCCTACTGAAATTCCATACAAACGTGGATATCTCCCAGATGCAATCTACCACCAGATGGAAGTTTATCTGCACCTGTAGTACCAAAGGTCTCGTAAAAACTGACATCAGGAACGTGGGTTGAATGATTTGGTTTCCCATGGAAATTGGCCACCGTTAGTGTCTAATGCTGTCTACCGGCCACTGGGATTAGTCGTACTTAAATACCACTAAAATTCCATACAAATGAGGATATCTCCCTTATGGAATCTACATCCAGCTGGTAGTTTGGCTTGCTGGAAGCAGCACCAAGCACGACGGCTTCTCTGTACGCCGCAAACACAAACAGAAGCACGTACACGGCGAGAGGAGACTGCCTGACACGTGCTGCACTCAGTACAGCTCTGGGCTCCTACTAAGGCATGTATTCAAGGCACTAGTCTCAAGGACTCTCCACTGTCTATGGGGTGTTTCTACAAGGTGACCAGAAGCTGTTCGCAAGCACCTGCTTGCAGCGACCGAGTTCGGCGTTCCACATTCTTCCCCGGCTCTCTTTCGCTTCTCCGCACAAGCTGCGGCTGTACCGAAGACGCCGCTGGCTGTGGTTCCGCGAAGCGCTGCTTTCTCGGCAAAACGCAGCTTCTCGTTCTTGACAGCTCTGCTATGCAGAAACACAGGAAAGCCGGCAGAGCTGCTCCTCTAGCTGCTCTAGGCAGAGGCAACTGTAAATCAGCTAGACAGTGATCCTGTTGTGGAAAAGGCAGGAAAGTGGCTGCAAAAGCCTTTTGGCTTCCTGGAAGCAGCAGCAAGCACCAGGGCTTCTCTGCACGCTGCAAACACAAAACAGAAGCACCTACACGGCGAGAGGAGACTGCCTGACACCTGCTGCACTCAGTACAGCTCTGGGCTGCTGCCAGGAAAGGTATTTCAAGGAACTAGCCACGGGGACTCTGCACTGTGCTGGGAGAGTTTCTACAAGGTGACCAGAAGCTGTTCGCCAGCACCCGCTTGCAGAGACCGAGTTCGGCTTTCCACATCCTTCCCCGGCTCTCTTTCGCTTCTCCGCACAAGCTGCGGCTGTACCGAAGACGCCGCTGGCTGTGATTCCGCGAAGCGCTGCTTTCTCGGCAAAACGCAGCTTCTCGTTCTTGACAGCTCTGCTATGCAGAAGCACAGGAAAGCCGGCAGAGCTGCTCCTCTAGCTGCTCTAGGCAGAGGCAACTGTAAATCAGCTAGACAGTGATCCTGTTGTGGAAAAGGCAGGAAAGTGGCTGCAAAAGCCTTTTGGCTTGCTGGAAGCAGCAGCAAGCACCAGGGCTTCTCTGCACGCTGCAAACACAAAACAGAAGCACCTACACGGCGAGAGGAGACTGCCTGACACCTGCTGCACTCAGTACAGCTCTGGGCTGCTGCCAGGAAAGGTATTTCAACGAACTAGCCACGGGGACTCTGCACTGTGCTGGGACAGTTTCTACAAGGTGACCAGAAGCTGTTCGCCAGCACCCGCTTGCAGAGACCGAGTTCGGCTTTCCACATTCTTCCCCGGCTCTCTTTCGCTTCTCCGCACAAGCTGCGGCTGTACCGAAGACCCCGCTGGCTGTGGTGCCGCGAACCTCTGCTTACTAGGCAAAAGGAAGTTTCTCGCTCTTGACAGCTCTGCTATGCAGAAGCAGAGGAAAGCCGGCAGAGCTTCTCCTCTAGCTGCTCTACGCAGAAAAAACTGTAAATCAGCTAGAAATTGTTCTTGTAGTGGGAAAGGCAGGAAAGTTGCTGCAAAAGCGTTTTGGCTCGCTGGAAGCAGCAGCAAGCACGAGTGCTTCTCTGTACCCTGGAAACACAAACAGAAGCAAGTACACTGCGAGAGGAGACTGCCTGAAACCTGCTGCACTCAGTACAGCTCTGGGCAACTGCCAATACAAGTATTCAAGACAATGGCCGCCGGCACTCTCCCCTGTCTTGGGGGAGTTTCTACAAGGTGACCAGAAGCTGTTCGCAAGCACCTGCTTGCAGCGACTAAGTACGGCGTTCCACATTCTTCCCCGGCTCTCTTTCGCCTCTCCGCACAACTTGCGGCTGTACCAAAGACGCTGCTGGCTGTGGTGCCGCGAAGCGCTGCTTTCTCGGCAAAAGGCAGCTTCTCTCTTTTGACAGCTCTGCTATGCAGAAGCAGAGGAAAGCCGGCGGAGCTTGTCCTCTAACTGCTCTACGCAGAAAAAACTGTAAATCACCTAGAAATTGATCCTGTAGTGGGAAAGGCAGGAAAGTGGCTGCAAAAGCGTTTTGGCTTGCTGGAAGCAGCAGCAAGCAAGAGTGCTTCTCTGCACACTGCAAACACAAAACAGAAGCACCCACAATGTGAGGGGAGACTGCCTGACATCTGATGCACAAAACTCAGCTCTGGGCTACGGCCAATACAAGTATTCAAGGCAATAGCCGCCGGGACTCTCCACTATCTTGGCAGACTTTCTACAAGGTGACCAGAAGCTGTTCGCAAGCACCTGCTTGCAGCGACCGCGTTCTGCTTTCCACATTCTTCCCCGGCTCGCTTTCGCCTCACCGCACAACCTGCGGCTGTACTGAAGACAACGCTGGCTGTGGTGCCACGAGGCGCTGCTTTCTCGGCAAAAGGAATTTTCGCGCTCTTGACAGCTCTGCTATGCAGAAGCAGAGGAAAGCCGGCAGAGCTTCTCCTCTAGCTGCTCTACGCAGAAACAACTGTAAATCAGCTAGAAATTGTTCCTGTAGTGGGAAAGGCAGGAAAGTGGCTGCAAAAGCGTTTTGGCTTGCTGGAAGCAGCAGCAAGCACGAGTGCTTCTCTGTACTCTGCAAACGCAAACAGAAGCACCTACACGGCGAGAGGAGACTGCCTGACACGTGCTGCACTCAGTACAGCTCTGGGCTCCTACTAAGGCATGTATTCAAGGCACTAGTCTCAAGGACTCTCCACTGTCTATGGGGTGTTTCTACAAGGTGACCAGAAGCTGTTCGCAAGCACCTGCTTGCAGCGACCGAGTTCGGCGTTCCACATTCTTCCCCGGCTCTCTTTCGCCTCTCCGCACACTAAGCGGCTGTACCAAAGACGCTGCTGGCTGTGGTGCCGCGAAGCGCTGCTTTCTCGGCAAAAGGCAGCTTCTCTCTTTTGACAGCTCTGCTATGCAGAAGCAGAGGAAAGCCGGTGGAGCTTGTCCCCTAACTGCTCTACGCAGAAAAAACTGTAAATCACCTAGAAATTGATCCTGTAGTGGGAAAGGCAGGAAAGTTGCTGCAAAAGCGTTTTGGCTTGCTGGAAGCAGCAGCAAGCAAGAGTGCTTCTCTGCACACTGCAAATACAAAACAGAAGCACGCACACGGCGAGAGGAGACTGCCTGACACCTGCTGCACTCAGTACAGCTCTGGGCTACTTCCAGGGCACGAATTTCAAAGCACTTGCTTCAGGGACTCTCCACTGTCTATGGGGAGTTTCTACAAGGTGACCAGAAGCTGTTCGCAAGCACCTGCTTGCAGCGACCGCGTTCTGCTTTCCACAATCTTCCCCGGCTCTATTTCGCCTCTCCGCACAACCTGCGGCTGTACCGAAGACCCTGCTGGCTGTGGTGCCGCGAACCTCTGCTTACTACGCAAAAGGAAGTTTCTCGCTCTTGACAGCTCTGCTATGCAGAAGCAGAGGAAAGCCGGCAGAGCTTCTCCTCTAGCTGCTCTACGCAGAAACAACTGTAAATCAGCTAGAAATTGTTCTTGTAGTGGGAAAGGCAGGAAAGTTGCTGCAAAAGCGTTTTGGCTTGCTGGAAGCAGCAGCAAGCACGAGTGCTTCTCTGTACGCTGCAAACACAAATAGAAGCAAGTACACTGCGAGAGGAGACTGCCTGAAACCTGCTGCAATCAGTACAGCTCTGGGCAACTGCCAATACAAGTATTCAAGACAATAGCAGCCCGGACTCTCCACTGTCTTGGCGGACATTCTACAAGGTGACCAGAAGCTGTTCGCAAGCACCTGCTTGCAGCGACCGCGTTCTGCGTTCCACAATCTTCCCCGGCTCTGTTTCGCCTCTCCGCACAACTTGCGGCTGTACCAAAGACGCTGCTGGCTGTGGTGCCGCGAAGCGCTGCTTTCTCGGCAAAAGGCTGCTTCTCGCTTTTGACAGCTCTGCTATGCAGAAGCAGAGGAAAGCCGGCAGAGCTTCTCCTCTAGCTCCTCTACGCAGAAATAACTGTAAATCAGCTAGAAATCGTTCCTATAGTGCGAAAAAGCAGGAAAGTTGCTGCAAAAGCGTTTTGGCTTGCTGGAAGCAGCAGCAAGCACGAGTGCTTCTCTGTACGCTGCAAACACAAACAGAAGCACGCACACGTCGAGAGGAGACAGCCTGACACCTGCTGCACTCAGTACAGCTCTGGGCTACTGCCAGGGCACGTATTTCAAAGCACTAGCTTCGGGGACTCTCCACTGTCTTGGGAGAGTTTCTACTAGGTGACCAGAAGCTTTTCGCTAACACCTGCTTGCAGCGACCGAGTTCGGCGTTCCATACTCTTCCCGGGCTCTCTTTCGTTTCTCCGCACAATCAGCGGCTGTACCGAAGACCCCGCTGGCTGTGGTGCCGCGAACCTCTGCTTACTAGGCAAAAGGCAGCTTCTCGCTCTTGACAGCTCTGCTATGCAGCAGCAGAGGAGAGCCGGCAGAGCTTCTGCTTGAGCGGGTGAACACAGAGGCTACTCTAAATCGACTAGAAATTGATCCCGGAGTGGAAAAGGCAGGATTAGGGCGGGACCTTTCTGCTCCCTGACACCAGCTACCAGCCCAGCTGGCCAATTGTCCTTAGGAAAAATTTTGTATTGAATACTGAGGCAAAGAAAGTGTTCAGTACCTCTGCTTTTCTCGTCTTTAGTTACTAAATTCCCTCCTGTATCTAATAGTGAATGAAGGTTGTCCTCACCCTTCCTTTTGCCATTAAGGTGTTTGCTGAAATATTTTTTACCTGCTTCACAGTAGTAAAATTTACAGAGCTGTATTTTTTACTCCTTCACAGAAGTGTCCAGTTTGAGCTCTAACTGGGCTTCTGCCTCTCTAATTTGGTGGATGATGATGGATTCATCATTAAATGCACAGGCAGTAACTTGTTTCTGTTTTGTTTGTTTTTTAATCGCAGTAGTTTTGGGACAAATTGCTCATTGTTTCTATGCTTCAGTATTAGTATTTAGCTTCATATCTGCTGGAATATTGGCCCAAAAGCAAGTCTCAGCTGATCCCTACATATGTTAAAAAATTATGAGTCCTTTTGGCCCTCCATATACCCCTTTTTCAATAAATATGAGCAAAAGTAAAGACGGGTACTTCTCAGGCCATCAACCTGTCTGTAGGTCTAGCATATTATTTTATCATTTGGTACATTTTTTCTGCAACCTGGCAGGATTTCCCACTAGAGGTTTTATGTGATTTGCTCACTTTATCATTAAACCCAAAAAGCAAAACCTCATGTAGGCAGCATATATACTAGGTCCATTAGTTGAAAATGAACGTGAATTACTTTGGCCTGAAGGTACAAAAAAGGGCAAGTACTTCCTCCCTAAGAATTCTGAAGGAAATTTTGTTTTAATAAAACACACACAATTTGTTTTTGGTAAAATTATTTCATTTAAATCAAAACGGTTTCTCATGATTGTCCCTATAGTCAATACAACTTCAGTTCCAGTTTTGTATAGATGAGGATAGAAAATAATTCTTGAAATTCTCATTGCCGGTCATGTTTTATTCTTAATTTCATTTTCACTCTTTATGTTTTTCATATCTAAATTACAATATTTTGAATTTGTGATGCACCACAATGAATCCATTAAGCATATCATTACAGAACTGTGCTAAAGACTGTATTTTGAAACTGATCATTGTTTTGTGGCTTGTATAGGTTTGTTCTACTATACTTTTCTTGCTCAAAGCACCATTTAACGTAGGGTTTTTCACTAACAACTTTGAAACGGCGTATGAGAAAGGTGCGTTTCATTAAGTGTAATTGAAAACACTAATTAACCCTAACATCTAGATATACATTATGGTCAGTTTCAATTCATTTACATAAAAATACTGAAGTTTTCCATAATGGCCCAAAACCCCCCTTAAATGCTCTTTTACTACCTCTTCAGTCCAGTGATATAGACCTGTTCAGAGCTGAGCTTCAGCCGACTGGGATCAAATCACACAGACTTTTTAAGCCAAATGATTGCTTACAATAAAATCCACTCATAGATCAAATTAATGGGGAAAGGACTTAATAGTACAGTTAAAATTGTTTTACAGAGAAAGAACCCTTTCTAATACCTGTTCATTTTCTGGGGTGGTATGTTCACTGTCCCTCTAATTCTCACAGTTGACATTCTCAGATTTTTATTTCACTTTGTCTCTCCATCAAGCAACCTAAGCACTGTGAATGCCTTCTTCTTTAAATAATTATAAAGTTATTTAGATGGGCTTAAAAACATAGAACTCATGGTTTCAAATGTATGTATAATCTATTGATTATGCAAATAACTAATAGAAAAATTGGAAAAAATACATCAACCAAGCAAACACAGCAGAAGACACTGGCTTTGATCACAAGTAATTGTGTGGCAGCAGTACCCACTAGGTCCAAAAGATGACAACAGATATAGCAGTGTCACAAGCAAGAGGGTCACAGGCTGAGAAGATCCACAGACAGCACAGTGGTTCTGAGTTATTAGGAGAAGAGGGGTACAACTGCTGTGAGAGTTTCCTACTCTGTCAGTGCTGCTCTGCCATATCAAGGCTCCTTCACTAAGCTGTTTCATTCTGCTGTCAGTGTGATATACCCTAGCACTTCTGTTTTAAGCCAGTATGGATAGAGAAAACTGAATGTCTGTCCATCTGCTTTCTCTCTTACAACTATAGTAATAAATTGCTCTTGTCTGGCCTGAACCTCCAAACTAGAGCCTGTCAGTCAACTGTGATGAAAGCATGGAGCAATATAAAACCTTTTTTTTTTCTTTAGACTTCTGGGTGCATATGTGGCATATAATAATTCATTTCTGATACCCATCTTTGTTATTAATTCCCTGTTCTTTATTATTTAGGGCAATTATTTATTTTTTTTTCCTAATACATGGCTGCAGAAGATAAAGCTCTGGTGGTGTGAAATCCCACACATTATAATTTACAGTTTGACACACTTCCCTCTTTCCCAGATACAGTTGCAGATTGCTTTTAGTGAAATGATTGCTACATGAAGGCTAAGCAGGATTTGTGGAAGGAAGGTTGATCTGATCCCTTTCAAGTTGTGGCATCCTAATGCACGTGAATTGCATAAGGTTTAACAGATCCACATGATTTGCCTTTTCTGCCTTTGACTTGTTTCCTCGTTTGACCCTTGCCAGACACCAGGCACCCATGAAAAACACTCTATACAAAAATTTTTTGTATAGATAAAGTCTCTTTTCTCATTGTGGCTTAATCTTCAGAGGTTATAAACCATTGCTAACAACAGAGCATATCTAGAAAGCAAGCTAGAGAACAAACTTCTGTCTAGCTGTGTTGGTTTTGCACGGCCTAGGTTTTGTTAGCAGGGGGTCACAGAGGTGGCTTCTGTGAAAACCTGCTAGAAGCTTCCACTATGTCTGGCAGAGCCTATCCCTGATGGTTCTGAAGATGGCCATGCCACTGGCCAAGGCTGGACCAATGAGAGATGATGGTAATGCCTCTGTGATAACATATTTAAGAAGAAAATCAAAAAGTGGTGGCGCAGTTTGAATTCCAGCTGGGGAGGAGGAGGTGAGAACATGGGAAGGAAACAACATGGAGACACCCAGGTCAGTGAAGAAGAAGTGGGAGGAGGTGCTCCGGGCGCTGGAGCCAAGATTCCTCTGCAGGGCCTGGTGAAGACCATGGTGAAGCAGCTCTGCCCCTGCAGCCCATGGGGATCCACGGGGGATGCAGAGATCCACTCACAGCCTGTGGGGGAGGTGCCCATGCCGGGGCAGGTGGATGCCTGGAGGAGGCTGTGATCCAGTGGAAGAGCCAGTGAATAGAGGGGGGGCCCTGCTTCCAAGCTGGAGCAACCTGTCCTTGGAGGACTGCACCCCTGGAAGAGTGACCCATGCTGCAGCAGTTTTGGCAGGAGTGTCTGCCCATGGGAGGGACTCACATTGCACCAGTTTTGGGAGGACTGCTGCTCATGACAGTGGACCCATGCTGGAGACGTTTGCAGAGAACTGTCTCCCTTGAGAGGGACCCCCCAGTTTAACAGGTGAAGGGCTCTGAGCAGCACAAGATCTCAGGTGATGAACTGACCAAAACCCTCCACACTCTATCTCCCTGTATTGTTGGTGGGAAGGAAAGAGAGGCTGAGGAAAGGTGTTTTTAAGAACTTATTTTACTTCTCATTATCCTTCTCTGATTTTAGTAATAAATCCACTTTGTACCTCTAAGTTGAGCCAGATTTGCCCTTGCAGTTTCTTCTCCAAGTCCATATCTCAACTCATAAACCCTTTGTTAATTTTTTCTCTCGTCTGCCCAGCTGTTAGGGTTAGGGTTAGGGTTAGGGTTAGGGTTAGGGTTAGGGTTAGGGTTAGGGTTAGGGTTAGGGTTAGGGTTAGGGTTAGGGTTAGGGTTAGGGTTAGGGTTAGGGTTAGGGTTAGGGTTAGGGTTAGGGTTAGGGTTAGGGTTAGGGTTAGGGTTAGGGTTAGGGTTAGGGTTAGGGTTAGGGTTAGGGTTAGGGTTAGGGTTAGGGTTAGGGTTAGGGTTAGGGTTAGGGTTAGGGTTAGGGTTAGGGTTAGGGTTAGGGTTAGGGTTAGGGTTAGGGTTAGGGTTAGGGTTAGGGTTAGGGTTAGGGTTAGGGTTAGGGTTAGGGTTAGGGTTAGGGTTAGGGTTAGGGTTAGGGTTAGGGTTAGGGTTAGGGTTAGGGTTAGGGTTAGGGTTAGGGTTAGGGTTAGGGTTAGGGTTAGGGTTAGGGTTAGGGTTAGGGTTAGGGTTAGGGTTAGGGTTAGGGTTAGGGTTAGGGTTAGGGTTAGGGTTAGGGTTAGGGTTAGGGTTAGGGTTAGGGTTAGGGTTAGGGTTAGGGTTAGGGTTAGGGTTAGGGTTAGGGTTAGGGTTAGGGTTAGGGTTAGGGTTAGGGTTAGGGTTAGGGTTAGGGTTAGGGTTAGGGTTAGGGTTAGGGTTAGGGTTAGGGTTAGGGTTAGGGTTAGGGTTAGGGTTAGGGTTAGGGTTAGGGTTAGGGTTAGGGTTAGGGTTAGGGTTAGGGTTAGGGTTAGGGTTAGGGTTAGGGTTAGGGTTAGGGTTAGGGTTAGGGTTAGGGTTAGGGTTAGGGTTAGGGTTAGGGTTAGGGTTAGGGTTAGGGTTAGGGTTAGGGTTAGGGTTAGGGTTAGGGTTAGGGTTAGGGTTAGGGTTAGGGTTAGGGTTAGGGTTAGGGTTAGGGTTAGGGTTAGGGTTAGGGTTAGGGTTAGGGTTAGGGTTAGGGTTAGGGTTAGGGTTAGGGTTAGGGTTAGGGTTAGGGTTAGGGTTAGGGTTAGGGTTAGGGTTAGGGTTAGGGTTAGGGTTAGGGTTAGGGTTAGGGTTAGGGTTAGGGTTAGGGTTAGGGTTAGGGTTAGGGTTAGGGTTAGGGTTAGGGTTAGGGTTAGGGTTAGGGTTAGGGTTAGGGTTAGGGTTAGGGTTAGGGTTAGGGTTAGGGTTAGGGTTAGGGTTAGGGTTAGGGTTAGGGTTAGGGTTAGGGTTAGGGTTAGGGTTAGGGTTAGGGTTAGGGTTAGGGTTAGGGTTAGGGTTAGGGTTAGGGTTAGGGTTAGGGTTAGGGTTAGGGTTAGGGTTAGGGTTAGGGTTAGGGTTAGGGTTAGGGTTAGGGTTAGGGTTAGGGTTAGGGTTAGGGTTAGGGTTAGGGTTAGGGTTAGGGTTAGGGTTAGGGTTAGGGTTAGGGTTAGGGTTAGGGTTAGGGTTAGGGTTAGGGTTAGGGTTAGGGTTAGGGTTAGGGTTAGGGTTAGGGTTAGGGTTAGGGTTAGGGTTAGGGTTAGGGTTAGGGTTAGGGTTAGGGTTAGGGTTAGGGTTAGGGTTAGGGTTAGGGTTAGGGTTAGGGTTAGGGTTAGGGTTAGGGTTAGGGTTAGGGTTAGGGTTAGGGTTAGGGTTAGGGTTAGGGTTAGGGTTAGGGTTAGGGTTAGGGTTAGGGTTAGGGTTAGGGTTAGGGTTAGGGTTAGGGTTAGGGTTAGGGTTAGGGTTAGGGTTAGGGTTAGGGTTAGGGTTAGGGTTAGGGTTAGGGTTAGGGTTAGGGTTAGGGTTAGGGTTAGGGTTAGGGTTAGGGTTAGGGTTAGGGTTAGGGTTAGGGTTAGGGTTAGGGTTAGGGTTAGGGTTAGGGTTAGGGTTAGGGTTAGGGTTAGGGTTAGGGTTAGGGTTAGGGTTAGGGTTAGGGTTAGGGTTAGGGTTAGGGTTAGGGTTAGGGTTAGGGTTAGGGTTAGGGTTAGGGTTAGGGTTAGGGTTAGGGTTAGGGTTAGGGTTAGGGTTAGGGTTAGGGTTAGGGTTAGGGTTAGGGTTAGGGTTAGGGTTAGGGTTAGGGTTAGGGTTAGGGTTAGGGTTAGGGTTAGGGTTAGGGTTAGGGTTAGGGTTAGGGTTAGGGTTAGGGTTAGGGTTAGGGTTAGGGTTAGGGTTAGGGTTAGGGTTAGGGTTAGGGTTAGGGTTAGGGTTAGGGTTAGGGTTAGGGTTAGGGTTAGGGTTAGGGTTAGGGTTAGGGTTAGGGTTAGGGTTAGGGTTAGGGTTAGGGTTAGGGTTAGGGTTAGGGTTAGGGTTAGGGTTAGGGTTAGGGTTAGGGTTAGGGTTAGGGTTAGGGTTAGGGTTAGGGTTAGGGTTAGGGTTAGGGTTAGGGTTAGGGTTAGGGTTAGGGTTAGGGTTAGGGTTAGGGTTAGGGTTAGGGTTAGGGTTAGGGTTAGGGTTAGGGTTAGGGTTAGGGTTAGGGTTAGGGTTAGGGTTAGGGTTAGGGTTAGGGTTAGGGTTAGGGTTAGGGTTAGGGTTAGGGTTAGGGTTAGGGTTAGGGTTAGGGTTAGGGTTAGGGTTAGGGTTAGGGTTAGGGTTAGGGTTAGGGTTAGGGTTAGGGTTAGGGTTAGGGTTAGGGTTAGGGTTAGGGTTAGGGTTAGGGTTAGGGTTAGGGTTAGGGTTAGGGTTAGGGTTAGGGTTAGGGTTAGGGTTAGGGTTAGGGTTAGGGTTAGGGTTAGGGTTAGGGTTAGGGTTAGGGTTAGGGTTAGGGTTAGGGTTAGGGTTAGGGTTAGGGTTAGGGTTAGGGTTAGGGTTAGGGTTAGGGTTAGGGTTAGGGTTAGGGTTAGGGTTAGGGTTAGGGTTAGGGTTAGGGTTAGGGTTAGGGTTAGGGTTAGGGTTAGGGTTAGGGTTAGGGTTAGGGTTAGGGTTAGGGTTAGGGTTAGGGTTAGGGTTAGGGTTAGGGTTAGGGTTAGGGTTAGGGTTAGGGTTAGGGTTAGGGTTAGGGTTAGGGTTAGGGTTAGGGTTAGGGTTAGGGTTAGGGTTAGGGTTAGGGTTAGGGTTAGGGTTAGGGTTAGGGTTAGGGTTAGGGTTAGGGTTAGGGTTAGGGTTAGGGTTAGGGTTAGGGTTAGGGTTAGGGTTAGGGTTAGGGTTAGGGTTAGGGTTAGGGTTAGGGTTAGGGTTAGGGTTAGGGTTAGGGTTAGGGTTAGGGTTAGGGTTAGGGTTAGGGTTAGGGTTAGGGTTAGGGTTAGGGTTAGGGTTAGGGTTAGGGTTAGGGTTAGGGTTAGGGTTAGGGTTAGGGTTAGGGTTAGGGTTAGGGTTAGGGTTAGGGTTAGGGTTAGGGTTAGGGTTAGGGTTAGGGTTAGGGTTAGGGTTAGGGTTAGGGTTAGGGTTAGGGTTAGGGTTAGGGTTAGGGTTAGGGTTAGGGTTAGGGTTAGGGTTAGGGTTAGGGTTAGGGTTAGGGTTAGGGTTAGGGTTAGGGTTAGGGTTAGGGTTAGGGTTAGGGTTAGGGTTAGGGTTAGGGTTAGGGTTAGGGTTAGGGTTAGGGTTAGGGTTAGGGTTAGGGTTAGGGTTAGGGTTAGGGTTAGGGTTAGGGTTAGGGTTAGGGTTAGGGTTAGGGTTAGGGTTAGGGTTAGGGTTAGGGTTAGGGTTAGGGTTAGGGTTAGGGTTAGGGTTAGGGTTAGGGTTAGGGTTAGGGTTAGGGTTAGGGTTAGGGTTAGGGTTAGGGTTAGGGTTAGGGTTAGGGTTAGGGTTAGGGTTAGGGTTAGGGTTAGGGTTAGGGTTAGGGTTAGGGTTAGGGTTAGGGTTAGGGTTAGGGTTAGGGTTAGGGTTAGGGTTAGGGTTAGGGTTAGGGTTAGGGTTAGGGTTAGGGTTAGGGTTAGGGTTAGGGTTAGGGTTAGGGTTAGGGTTAGGGTTAGGGTTAGGGTTAGGGTTAGGGTTAGGGTTAGGGTTAGGGTTAGGGTTAGGGTTAGGGTTAGGGTTAGGGTTAGGGTTAGGGTTAGGGTTAGGGTTAGGGTTAGGGTTAGGGTTAGGGTTAGGGTTAGGGTTAGGGTTAGGGTTAGGGTTAGGGTTAGGGTTAGGGTTAGGGTTAGGGTTAGGGTTAGGGTTAGGGTTAGGGTTAGGGTTAGGGTTAGGGTTAGGGTTAGGGTTAGGGTTAGGGTTAGGGTTAGGGTTAGGGTTAGGGTTAGGGTTAGGGTTAGGGTTAGGGTTAGGGTTAGGGTTAGGGTTAGGGTTAGGGTTAGGGTTAGGGTTAGGGTTAGGGTTAGGGTTAGGGTTAGGGTTAGGGTTAGGGTTAGGGTTAGGGTTAGGGTTAGGGTTAGGGTTAGGGTTAGGGTTAGGGTTAGGGTTAGGGTTAGGGTTAGGGTTAGGGTTAGGGTTAGGGTTAGGGTTAGGGTTAGGGTTAGGGTTAGGGTTAGGGTTAGGGTTAGGGTTAGGGTTAGGGTTAGGGTTAGGGTTAGGGTTAGGGTTAGGGTTAGGGTTAGGGTTAGGGTTAGGGTTAGGGTTAGGGTTAGGGTTAGGGTTAGGGTTAGGGTTAGGGTTAGGGTTAGGGTTAGGGTTAGGGTTAGGGTTAGGGTTAGGGTTAGGGTTAGGGTTAGGGTTAGGGTTAGGGTTAGGGTTAGGGTTAGGGTTAGGGTTAGGGTTAGGGTTAGGGTTAGGGTTAGGGTTAGGGTTAGGGTTAGGGTTAGGGTTAGGGTTAGGGTTAGGGTTAGGGTTAGGGTTAGGGTTAGGGTTAGGGTTAGGGTTAGGGTTAGGGTTAGGGTTAGGGTTAGGGTTAGGGTTAGGGTTAGGGTTAGGGTTAGGGTTAGGGTTAGGGTTAGGGTTAGGGTTAGGGTTAGGGTTAGGGTTAGGGTTAGGGTTAGGGTTAGGGTTAGGGTTAGGGTTAGGGTTAGGGTTAGGGTTAGGGTTAGGGTTAGGGTTAGGGTTAGGGTTAGGGTTAGGGTTAGGGTTAGGGTTAGGGTTAGGGTTAGGGTTAGGGTTAGGGTTAGGGTTAGGGTTAGGGTTAGGGTTAGGGTTAGGGTTAGGGTTAGGGTTAGGGTTAGGGTTAGGGTTAGGGTTAGGGTTAGGGTTAGGGTTAGGGTTAGGGTTAGGGTTAGGGTTAGGGTTAGGGTTAGGGTTAGGGTTAGGGTTAGGGTTAGGGTTAGGGTTAGGGTTAGGGTTAGGGTTAGGGTTAGGGTTAGGGTTAGGGTTAGGGTTAGGGTTAGGGTTAGGGTTAGGGTTAGGGTTAGGGTTAGGGTTAGGGTTAGGGTTAGGGTTAGGGTTAGGGTTAGGGTTAGGGTTAGGGTTAGGGTTAGGGTTAGGGTTAGGGTTAGGGTTAGGGTTAGGGTTAGGGTTAGGGTTAGGGTTAGGGTTAGGGTTAGGGTTAGGGTTAGGGTTAGGGTTAGGGTTAGGGTTAGGGTTAGGGTTAGGGTTAGGGTTAGGGTTAGGGTTAGGGTTAGGGTTAGGGTTAGGGTTAGGGTTAGGGTTAGGGTTAGGGTTAGGGTTAGGGTTAGGGTTAGGGTTAGGGTTAGGGTTAGGGTTAGGGTTAGGGTTAGGGTTAGGGTTAGGGTTAGGGTTAGGGTTAGGGTTAGGGTTAGGGTTAGGGTTAGGGTTAGGGTTAGGGTTAGGGTTAGGGTTAGGGTTAGGGTTAGGGTTAGGGTTAGGGTTAGGGTTAGGGTTAGGGTTAGGGTTAGGGTTAGGGTTAGGGTTAGGGTTAGGGTTAGGGTTAGGGTTAGGGTTAGGGTTAGGGTTAGGGTTAGGGTTAGGGTTAGGGTTAGGGTTAGGGTTAGGGTTAGGGTTAGGGTTAGGGTTAGGGTTAGGGTTAGGGTTAGGGTTAGGGTTAGGGTTAGGGTTAGGGTTAGGGTTAGGGTTAGGGTTAGGGTTAGGGTTAGGGTTAGGGTTAGGGTTAGGGTTAGGGTTAGGGTTAGGGTTAGGGTTAGGGTTAGGGTTAGGGTTAGGGTTAGGGTTAGGGTTAGGGTTAGGGTTAGGGTTAGGGTTAGGGTTAGGGTTAGGGTTAGGGTTAGGGTTAGGGTTAGGGTTAGGGTTAGGGTTAGGGTTAGGGTTAGGGTTAGGGTTAGGGTTAGGGTTAGGGTTAGGGTTAGGGTTAGGGTTAGGGTTAGGGTTAGGGTTAGGGTTAGGGTTAGGGTTAGGGTTAGGGTTAGGGTTAGGGTTAGGGTTAGGGTTAGGGTTAGGGTTAGGGTTAGGGTTAGGGTTAGGGTTAGGGTTAGGGTTAGGGTTAGGGTTAGGGTTAGGGTTAGGGTTAGGGTTAGGGTTAGGGTTAGGGTTAGGGTTAGGGTTAGGGTTAGGGTTAGGGTTAGGGTTAGGGTTAGGGTTAGGGTTAGGGTTAGGGTTAGGGTTAGGGTTAGGGTTAGGGTTAGGGTTAGGGTTAGGGTTAGGGTTAGGGTTAGGGTTAGGGTTAGGGTTAGGGTTAGGGTTAGGGTTAGGGTTAGGGTTAGGGTTAGGGTTAGGGTTAGGGTTAGGGTTAGGGTTAGGGTTAGGGTTAGGGTTAGGGTTAGGGTTAGGGTTAGGGTTAGGGTTAGGGTTAGGGTTAGGGTTAGGGTTAGGGTTAGGGTTAGGGTTAGGGTTAGGGTTAGGGTTAGGGTTAGGGTTAGGGTTAGGGTTAGGGTTAGGGTTAGGGTTAGGGTTAGGGTTAGGGTTAGGGTTAGGGTTAGGGTTAGGGTTAGGGTTAGGGTTAGGGTTAGGGTTAGGGTTAGGGTTAGGGTTAGGGTTAGGGTTAGGGTTAGGGTTAGGGTTAGGGTTAGGGTTAGGGTTAGGGTTAGGGTTAGGGTTAGGGTTAGGGTTAGGGTTAGGGTTAGGGTTAGGGTTAGGGTTAGGGTTAGGGTTAGGGTTAGGGTTAGGGTTAGGGTTAGGGTTAGGGTTAGGGTTAGGGTTAGGGTTAGGGTTAGGGTTAGGGTTAGGGTTAGGGTTAGGGTTAGGGTTAGGGTTAGGGTTAGGGTTAGGGTTAGGGTTAGGGTTAGGGTTAGGGTTAGGGTTAGGGTTAGGGTTAGGGTTAGGGTTAGGGTTAGGGTTAGGGTTAGGGTTAGGGTTAGGGTTAGGGTTAGGGTTAGGGTTAGGGTTAGGGTTAGGGTTAGGGTTAGGGTTAGGGTTAGGGTTAGGGTTAGGGTTAGGGTTAGGGTTAGGGTTAGGGTTAGGGTTAGGGTTAGGGTTAGGGTTAGGGTTAGGGTTAGGGTTAGGGTTAGGGTTAGGGTTAGGGTTAGGGTTAGGGTTAGGGTTAGGGTTAGGGTTAGGGTTAGGGTTAGGGTTAGGGTTAGGGTTAGGGTTAGGGTTAGGGTTAGGGTTAGGGTTAGGGTTAGGGTTAGGGTTAGGGTTAGGGTTAGGGTTAGGGTTAGGGTTAGGGTTAGGGTTAGGGTTAGGGTTAGGGTTAGGGTTAGGGTTAGGGTTAGGGTTAGGGTTAGGGTTAGGGTTAGGGTTAGGGTTAGGGTTAGGGTTAGGGTTAGGGTTAGGGTTAGGGTTAGGGTTAGGGTTAGGGTTAGGGTTAGGGTTAGGGTTAGGGTTAGGGTTAGGGTTAGGGTTAGGGTTAGGGTTAGGGTTAGGGTTAGGGTTAGGGTTAGGGTTAGGGTTAGGGTTAGGGTTAGGGTTAGGGTTAGGGTTAGGGTTAGGGTTAGGGTTAGGGTTAGGGTTAGGGTTAGGGTTAGGGTTAGGGTTAGGGTTAGGGTTAGGGTTAGGGTTAGGGTTAGGGTTAGGGTTAGGGTTAGGGTTAGGGTTAGGGTTAGGGTTAGGGTTAGGGTTAGGGTTAGGGTTAGGGTTAGGGTTAGGGTTAGGGTTAGGGTTAGGGTTAGGGTTAGGGTTAGGGTTAGGGTTAGGGTTAGGGTTAGGGTTAGGGTTAGGGTTAGGGTTAGGGTTAGGGTTAGGGTTAGGGTTAGGGTTAGGGTTAGGGTTAGGGTTAGGGTTAGGGTTAGGGTTAGGGTTAGGGTTAGGGTTAGGGTTAGGGTTAGGGTTAGGGTTAGGGTTAGGGTTAGGGTTAGGGTTAGGGTTAGGGTTAGGGTTAGGGTTAGGGTTAGGGTTAGGGTTAGGGTTAGGGTTAGGGTTAGGGTTAGGGTTAGGGTTAGGGTTAGGGTTAGGGTTAGGGTTAGGGTTAGGGTTAGGGTTAGGGTTAGGGTTAGGGTTAGGGTTAGGGTTAGGGTTAGGGTTAGGGTTAGGGTTAGGGTTAGGGTTAGGGTTAGGGTTAGGGTTAGGGTTAGGGTTAGGGTTAGGGTTAGGGTTAGGGTTAGGGTTAGGGTTAGGGTTAGGGTTAGGGTTAGGGTTAGGGTTAGGGTTAGGGTTAGGGTTAGGGTTAGGGTTAGGGTTAGGGTTAGGGTTAGGGTTAGGGTTAGGGTTAGGGTTAGGGTTAGGGTTAGGGTTAGGGTTAGGGTTAGGGTTAGGGTTAGGGTTAGGGTTAGGGTTAGGGTTAGGGTTAGGGTTAGGGTTAGGGTTAGGGTTAGGGTTAGGGTTAGGGTTAGGGTTAGGGTTAGGGTTAGGGTTAGGGTTAGGGTTAGGGTTAGGGTTAGGGTTAGGGTTAGGGTTAGGGTTAGGGTTAGGGTTAGGGTTAGGGTTAGGGTTAGGGTTAGGGTTAGGGTTAGGGTTAGGGTTAGGGTTAGGGTTAGGGTTAGGGTTAGGGTTAGGGTTAGGGTTAGGGTTAGGGTTAGGGTTAGGGTTAGGGTTAGGGTTAGGGTTAGGGTTAGGGTTAGGGTTAGGGTTAGGGTTAGGGTTAGGGTTAGGGTTAGGGTTAGGGTTAGGGTTAGGGTTAGGGTTAGGGTTAGGGTTAGGGTTAGGGTTAGGGTTAGGGTTAGGGTT